>JAPSES010000105.1:7244645-7258097 GCA_029822895.1 Maxillicosta whitleyi | reverse complement strand
AGGGGGAGTCTGGTACCAAAACAAAACCCAATAAACATTGTGTTTTCAGTATCATTCACTGAATAAAGTATGAAGGTAATTTTTACACACATCTGTATTGTTAAGTATTCTGTCTTACTTTTACAATCAGTGAAATTTACAGTGCCTTATAATCATCACATACTCCGTCAGCTGATAGTTTGCATTATAGCTTAGTTAGCTTAGCTCTGTTTTAGACTGAAATCAACCATTTCTGTACAGTTTATGTTGTCGGTAGCTACATTAAAGATCTATTTAGAATCATCCAAACAAGGTTGAATAACTTAACACCTTCATAAACCATATGAATCAAACTCACCCGTGGAGAAGAAATGCTGTGATTTCTTGGAAATCTAGTTTCAGCCATTGTTTACCTAAAACACTCAGGAAATGCTTAGAATTTCTTCATTTGTATCTCTTCTGCACTTTGTATTTTATTATCAATAATTGTTCTTGTTTTAGTTAATTCAAATTATTATTTAATTAATTTTTTTTATTAACTTGCATTGTTGTTGGTAGCTTTTATCACCACGTTTTACCAAATGTTTCTTTGTATAATATCTTTCGTTGTATTTGTTAGGCTGTAGTTGTTTCAGAATAAATCGTGCTTTCTCAGTTGTATTGGAAACATGGAATTCATCTCAATATATTGTGAAATTAGGGATATACTACTACTACAGCTGCTACTACTATCACCAATAATGACAATAATAATGTTAATAATAATAATAAGTTCAGTGTTTCTTCCCAATTTTAGCTTCTGCAGCTTCAAAACAAATTCAAACAACAAAGAAAAATGTACTCGCTTTATAAACCAAACTATTGAAAGTACAAGTTTCATGCAAAAATAGATAAAACACTAAAATAAATATCCATACAAGATGTCACAGTGTCACGACCATCTTGAGGCAAGTGATCTCTCATGGATAAGAAAAGAAACTTGCATTTATTTTTTTTTTTGGCAGGAAGACAGAATAAAAGAATCATGGTTGGTGGAAGCTTGATAAATGACACATCAGAGCACCACAGAGTCAAAAGAAGGTTGTTCTCACAGCTCAAGATTGATGTCATACTTAGGAACCGTCACCAGCTGAAGATTCTTTCATGGCCTCTCTCACAGATGTTTCTTGTGGATGAAGCTGGATGCAAATTGTTGTTGATTTTTTAACTCAAATCAGTCTGAGTCTCCAATTTACTATTCCTTCCTTTGGTGCACTGCTGGTTTTTCTACTGAAAGCCATAGTTTTTTGTATGTTTAATATACTTATGTTATCTACTAGGGTTGGGAATCACATAGTAACACACATGACATGTTATATGTTACAAAGTTGTTGCTATGGTAATATACCATCAGTAACTCATTGCTCATTGGTGTGAGTTGGCAGTTTACAAATAATTGCACATTTCCATTGCATCTTGACCTGACCTGGGTTTAGTGTAACACTCTACCGCTGTTAAGACAACCTGTTTAGTGTCCCGCCAGTGTGTTGTTAATGTAGCGCCAGAGGAAGCAATGTGTTTGTGCATGGTGTATCTATGATAGTTATCTTGTGTAACATTACCAGACTGACTTGGGCCTCCATCAGAAACCACTTGGACAGTCAACCGGCCTCTGCTTGTGTAGTAGAGGCGTAATGGTACTATGGGTGTGTTCAAAATATCGATATGGGGATATATTGTCGCAGGCCTCTTCACGATACGCGTATCGATTCGGAGGCGTCGGTATTAATATTTCACATGCAACAAACAATGAATTTATCAAGTTTCTAAAACGGCATCTGACTTTGCATGTTTATTTATTTGTGCACTACAGCCAAGTTTTACATGCACTACAGTGGAATTGTTGCCCTACAGCAAAAAAAAGAAATAATAATAATAACATTTGGGTATACATGTGTCTGTTTTCTTTAAAATGTTAAAAAAGTAAAAGCTGTAAAAAAAAAAAAAAAAGGGCCTAAAATATTGGGATGCATATCACAGTGAATACCATGTACCGTAATGCACATAAATTGCAATATGTATTGTATCGTCACCCCTGTATCAGGATATATGTTGTCAATACCCACCCCTAAATGGTACAGACACATTGTGGTTTGGTATGTTTTGGCACCAATTTAATTTGTTTTAAAAATGTAAATATCCTACTATTTGTACCTGTAATGCTGCTCTGACCTGTATAAATGCTGGTATATATACTGGTTCACATTCAGCATATATACAGTGCATGTAGATGTCCATCTGGGACAGGGGTCTCCAATCCTGGTCCTCGAGGGCCGGTATCCTGCATGTTTTAGATGTATCCCTCTTCCAACACACCTGATTCAAATGATCAGCCTATCGTCAAGCTCTGCAGAAGCCTGGTAATGACTGTCAGGTGTGTTGGAAAGGGGAACCATCTAAAACATGCAGGATACCAGCTTATGTAGGGCAAGCGTTGGCATTCTTCACATAGTCTACATGTGTTTTCTTTGGTACACCCAGCCTCTTTTTTTACCTTTAGATCTTCACACTAGGGCAGGGGTGTCAAAAGTCATTTTAGTTCAGGGGCCATATATCCTAATATGATCCTAAGTGGGCCAGACCACTGAAATAACAATTACATTTATAACTACAAAAGCACTCAGAGAGCGCAAACCTCCGCCAAGCAGCACAGTTCAGGTAACACTTTAAAGCCACTATATGAGAAAACAGGAGTTCCACTGCCAACTGGTGGACATTTGTTAGTACTACAACAACGTCAATAATAACTAATAGAGAATACTTTTAAAAATTCCTGGATCCAGATGGTGGTCCTGATCACCTCCCAAATTTAATCATCTCTTTTTTGTCTCAGAGTGAACATTTCCTGATAATTTCATTAAAATCCATTCATAACTTTTTGAGTTATCTTGCTAACTAACAAACAAACCCTGGCAAAAACCCTGGCGGAGGTAATAACTTGCAATTTGTTTTATGTTTTCATGCAAAAAAAATAAAATTACACCATGAAAATGTAATTATGAAAATATGAATAACCTGAACAACCTGAAAAATAAGTTGATTGTAACAATATTATTATTTACTCATGTTACACGTGGTAACAGACATCTGGAACTCATATATATTAATATTAAATAACTTAGTCACATCCTTTTGTGTAATCTTTGTTCTTCACAAATTCACTCCGTGGACTGGATTGGACTCTTTGGTGGGTCGTATGTTTGACACCCACACACTAGGGACTAAAACCAAAAACCGGTCTTCACTAGTGACCTCAGTGGCATAGCCGAGTCCGATCCATGCTTCCTGTATCCAGACTAACCTGAAATACTACTTTTATTTTCATAAAGGTGATGCAACATAACAGTTTGATGCTAATCTGTAGTTGGAGATACTTCACAACTTGTTGACAAGACATTCATTCATTCATTGATTTTCCAAACTACTTCATCTTCTGTTAGGTTCAGGGGGGGTTCATCACTCACAGCGTCACATAGATTAACCAGTTAAGGTGCAAACTGCATAGGAAGCGTCATCAGGCAGACACTTGGTTCCCACCTGAGTACATAAACTGTTTTTTTTTTTTTATTCTGCACTGAGTTTGTTGAACGCTTCCCTCAGTGATAACATGACCTCAACACTAAATAACTGTTTAAACAGAAGGATGTCTGTGCATCTTCTGCCAGAATGGAACTGACATTGGTGCTTCTCAGATGGAAAACAGCAATGCATAAAGGAAAGTGTCCATCAGATATCAACTTTGTACTCTGATTTATACACGCTGGTTGCATTTGTTGGACGTCTAACGGTTCATATAATAGAGTAGAATATAATATAATATAATAGAGTAGAGTAGAACAGAGTAGAGTAGAATAGAGAAGATTAGAATAGAAAAGAGTAGAATAGAATAGAACAGAGTAGAGTAGAATAGAATAGAACAGAGTAGAGTAGAATAGAATAGAACAGAGTAGAGTAGAATAGAATAGAACAGAACAGAGTAGAGTAGAATAGAATAGAACAGAGTAGAACAGAATAGAACAGAGTAGAATAGAGTAGAGTAGAATAGAATAGAGTAGAATAGAACATCTGTATGGTCATTATATACAGTATATGTACAACAAAATGAATCGACAGCTCTTGTGGCGTGTGGTGCAAAACAGTTTAAAAGAAAAAAGTGCAAATCTATATATTCAGAATAAAAGAAACAAGCATGTCAGCCAAACACGAACCAGTACAGATAAATAAATATTGCACTTGACCCTGACTGGACACACAAGTGTTGTCACAGCGACGTGTTCAGTACCCATATTGCACTGGGGTAAAACGTGCTGCTGAATCCAGAGGGGCGGGACTGTTTCTTGTAACGCTGGATTCTTTACTTACATTTCATTCAGTACGAGCCGTAAACCGTGATGTAAGTACCCCACGTTCAGCGCCATCCGGGCCTCCACGCCACCACTGCTAATCCTGTGGTTACATTTTATAGAATAGTCTTGGCATGCTCTGTCCCATCTTCAGGAAAGGGAAATGGGATAACTTGTTGTTGTGCGTGTTTGTGTATCTTTTCAGAGGGAGCACTTTGGCAGGCACCATTACCGCCCAGCAGTAAATTGCCTTGTAAATTACAGTGCCGGGGTAATAAAGCCAGATTTGTATATCACCGGGAGTGGAGACTGTGTCTGTCTTGTAAATTTAATTAAACAGCAGGTGCAAAATCAGGTCATATGGCTTTGATGTGCCCCATGTGAGAATGACAACCAGACAAAGATTCTAATACGGGCAGCATTTACATATTTTTGCATGCGGCGGGCGGCTTGTACGGAGGTAGGGGGAGCCTCGCCTATCACCTTGTAGTGTATTAAATTTCCCCCAAATTAAAGAGGATTCAAATTAGCTGTCACCTTCAATTTTAATAGATCCACAGCAAAATAAATGGTTAAGCTCTTCAAAAAACAGCCTCCTGCTTGTTGAGAGCGTGCATAAATGCAGCCATTACCAACACCCAGTTCCAACTAAAACACTTTCACACTAATTGGCTCTTATTGCTCGTCTACTGTACATTACGCAACACCAGGGCTAAAATGTAGAAATGCAATTAAAAGCTACTTGTCAACGGCTTAATGCGAAACAAGATGCGACTGCAGGCTAAACCACTGCTTGCAGAGCCGTGTAGAAAAAAAGTGTGAGATCGTAGCCACCTAGCATTGTGTATTAATATAGATCTCCTTCTGGCTGATGTGCACTGAAGCCAAAAATCATCCTTTTATGGCTGTGCTTGACCTGTGACTCTGTCAATGTGCTGTCTGGGCTCCAGAAGGCCCCTTCCCTGTATGTCGGTTTGAGCCGGCTGCCAGATAGTCTATGGAAGTGTCAGCGGCATCAGTTGACCTGACGGCAACACCTTCGCTTGTTTCTTTTCTGTTTTTTTTTTTTTTTGTTGGGAGGAAGTGGTTGATAATTACCACCTAGGATGTAGCCATCTGTGCCGCCCTTTCACGGCCTGTTAAGCTCGCTTTTCAGAAAGTTTACTGTTGACAAAGGGCACGCGAGAGAAGTGAACGCCAGAGCGCTTTAAAAAGACTGCACACTCAAGCAATATTAAAAGCAGAGTTAAGGAGCTGATTTAACCGGCAGGAGGAGGAGGAGGAAAGGGAGGAAGAATGGAAGGAGAGGGCGGCGGTCAAGGAGCTAAAGTAAGGAGGCGAACGGGGAGAATCAAGGTTTGATTCACTTATTAATGTCCATAATTAGCTATAAACTCTGCATGCATCAGCTATGTTTGGCTCCATTGTCGCCAACAAATAAATAAATAAATAAAAATAATAGTATGATTATGAGTGTGGGTCAAAATGGAACGTTCAAGTGTATAAACTGTTCTGTTTATGTTGAAGGTCATTGCACAGACACCAGACTCCTTTGACTAAAGCACACATTTTACTGCTGCTGCTTCCTTCCATTATGAACCTCCCCAGCTTTTATCACTGTTTAGATATTGCACGACTGCCATTATCCCCCCCCCACCACCACCACCACCAAAAAAGGGGGAGGCAAGGGGTATTAGTTTTGGTTTGGTTTGTTTCATTGTTAACACTTTAGCAGCAAAACTATTGGTTGAATTCATACTAAATTATGTGTATAAATTGCCAGTGACGCAAAATAGATTTGATTACATTTTGGGAAAAATAGGTCAAAGTTAAAAAAAAATTTACTTTTTTTTTTTTCATTTACTTACAAAGACCAACATGTATCTATGTTGACATCTGTGTATATATAGACATGATGACATCACCTGGATCGATGCCAAAATACACTGCAAAACATAAAAGGGCCAGGGTTTGTTGTACCCAGTTGCACCACCTGTTGACATAGGTTTGATTTATATATTTTAGATTCTAATATAGTTTATCTTTTACAGTAGTTTATTTATCTGCATTTTTTTCGTCAGTAATTTCTTACTCTTCATATTTATTTCAAATTTAATATGTACCTTCCATGAGATAATGTCTTCAAAGTTTGGTCAAAGTTTTGAGAAATTTAGATTTTTGACTTTTTTTTTTTTTTTTTTTTTTAAATATTACTTTACTTTACTAACGGACCATATTTTGATGGTTTATAAGGCAGGGCAAGGCTTATTTCTATCACACATTTCATGTACAAGACAATTCAGTGTTTTACATAAAATATTAAGAGCATTACAGCAGGGAAGCAATAAAAAATACAGGCACGAGATAAAAAACATTATAATAGCAAAAGAGGAAAATTCAAATAAAAACATATAAATAGATAAAACAGATAAAAACTTGAAGCTTAAAACAATCCATGCAGATCTGAACTTCTGAATAACATGGAAATGTTTAGAGATATCAATACAGTTACTATTGATCCCTGATAGGAAATCATATATGGACTTTAAGTCAATCAGCTGAGTTTGTCTCCAGTGAAAGTCCCGCCCACTTTTATTCAGATATTGATCTCCTGCATCAAGACCACAGGACTCTAACATAGCAGCAGAACCTGGCAACCTCACAAATTCAACTTCTTAATAATTCTTCTAATAATAATATTTCTAGAACAGGCTGATAGGCTCATTGGTCGTATTTTTGTTTATTTATTTATTTACTTATTTTTATTGCATGTCATTTAAATCACAGGATGGCAGTGAAATCATCACAGTGAATCTACATCTAGTGAATTGACAATAAAACATCTTTGAATCTGTCAATCATGAATGTACAAACATGAGAGCTGCTGATTGACGTCCGCCTCCACGTGTTTGTTTGTGTTATTATGTGACTTTACCCTATTTGCATGGGGCTAGTATGACCTGTGGATCTTTGTCATTTTGGAATTTAACGCCTCACGTTTGTGCAGGATAAGCTAAGTCTGTTCTTCACTTGAATTTACAGATATTATTCCCTGGTTGTGATGTCAAAGGCAGGTTCACCATTTACATATAATTACTGAAAAAGAGAAAAATGTTCCCCACTGTCGCTGTCATTCATCTCATTGTCTTTCGAGATGTTGCTCTTTTGAAGGATTTAAGTGGATCTGTGACTGAATATATTGTTAAATCCTGACATTATGACAGCCAAAACTTTTTTTTTATCATCACTAGAACAGCTTTTTATCATCCCTGACCAGGAACAAGTGGTGCCAGGCACAACAAGCCCCGCCCCTAAAACATATTGTAGCTTTATTTTGCATGGGTCCAACTGATGTCATCATGTCTATGCGTGTGCTGATGTCAGCATATCACTTGCTTCTATGTCAAGTTTGATGTAAATTGAAACAAAATTGATGTTTTTCTAGACATTTGAAGTTTCTCCCATTACAGGTAGCCCTCGGGTTACGAACGAGTTCCGTTCCTACGCTGTTGACGTAACCCAAATTTCCACGTAAGTTGGAATTAACCCTTTAGTACCCCCAAAATATCTAAATAACTATCCAAATACATGTATTTAACTTCATATTAATAAAATAAAGTAAAAAATAAGATACTGTACTTACTGTACATACAGTGTACAGTACGTATGTACAGTTATGGCAGACAAGACTCCGGCATTTTAAATTCGAAATAACGTAAGTCAGGTAGGTCATAACCTTAGGACTACCTGTATAAGTAAATGGGAAATAATTTTAATAAATTCATAAAAAAAATTAAACTTTGACTTACTTTCACCAAAATATAATGGTATTTATTCTGGGTCACTGGCAATCTATAAACCCAATTTCATATGAATTGAACCAATAGTTTTGCTGCTACAGACATGCGAAATTTCACCCATTATAAGTAAATGGGGAAAAAAAGATAGAAAAAAAAAAAAAAAACTCATCAGAAATTTGAGCTTTGACCTACTTTTCCCAAAATGTAATGTAATATTTGGGTCACTGGCAATCTATAAACACAATATGGTATGAATTGAACCAATAGTTTTGCTGCTGAACAAAGAAACCAAAACAAAAACTCCCCCATTGGGCTAAATGTACGGAAAAAAACAACCTTATGTTGCATATCCTCCAAACTTACATTCATATAATCACAGGGCCTGAGTTAAAAATGGAAATGTGGTTGAATTTTTACTTTACAAGTAGCTGACATGACCAATTTGCATGAAATTAAAATCACAGATGAGGTTCACGGGTAATACTAGTCCTTTGCAAATAGAGCTTTATGTTTTTATCACCTTATTTTAGATCCAAATTAACAAATAAATGGTCATGGCTGTGGTAGACTGGCAGCTCCCATGTTTTGTGTGATTAAATAACTGTTTTTGTCAGGGGAGTCTTCAGTTTTTAGCAACATGTCAACACAAGTTTGGTTATAATGAACATTTGGCAACCTGAACAATGCCAATGCATCTGTGTGTTTTTGCCCTATTTCATAAATACAGTCACAGAAATAAATGATTAGCCCATCAAAAGTAATCAAAAACAATGGTTATGTAACTCCTGTGTGTATCATGTGACTAAAACAGACAGAAAAGAAAACATGGAAGATGTATTAACTGAAGTGATTTTGGTTTTTATCAAGAAAACATGTTAAATGTTTAGAGATATCAGCTCTGAAATTAAACTATTATGAGCTGGTTTTGTTTGTTATCATTATATTTGTCCAAACAAATGTACCTTTAGTTTTACTAGGCATTAAAATGAACAAGAAATAAAAAAAAACAAGATGTGGTCTAATAAATATTTCCATGACTTTATGTTGCATATGACAGATTAATGTGTTAGCGGTATATTTCAGTGTAGTAGTAGATAATAATTTTTCATTAATAAATCCATGATGCCAAACTAAACAGCCATGCCTCCTTTATGTGGCATTTAATACAACTCACAGTAGTGTTCCAAAGTGGTATAATAAAGGCTAGCTGTTAGCATGCTAATAATAATAGAAACATTCATTCATTCATTTTCTGGACCTGCTTTATCCTCACTGGGGTCACAGGGGTCACCGGAGCCTATTTCAGCTACTTATGGGCAAAAGCGGGGTACACCCTGGACATGTCGACAGTGTAATAGAAACAAACAAATGTTATTTTTTTTTAAGTTAGAATGCAAATAGTCCTTGTAATAAGCTGGACATTAGCCTGTTGGTATGACTCACAGGTGTCAAACATGCGGCCCGGGGGCCAAATCCGGCCCGCCAAAGGGTCCAGTCCGGCCCCTGGGATGAATTTGTTAAATGCAAAAATTATACTGAAGATATGAATAATCAGCGGTGTCAAAATTATTTTAATTCAGGTTCCACATACAGACCAGTATGATCTAAAATGGGTCAGAACCAGTAGAATACTATTATAATAACATGTAAATATTGACAACTTCAGAAATTCTCTTTGATTTATTGGAAAAAAGTAAAATTACATGAAAATGTTTACATCAACAAACTACTTTTTTTTTTTAAACCAAAAAAGTGAATAACCTGAATAAAAATGGACAATCTGAAATGTCTTGAGGAATATATGCAGTTTGACCAATATTCTGCCTGTTAATAAACGTTTTGTGTATTTGTAACAGTTTTAACGCACATGTATAAATGAGAAACTGACAAACTGAGGTACTAGAATATTGCTAAAATTTCACTTATTATTCCTATATTATTAAACATTATCATAATATAGATTTAACCTTTTTCACTGTTATTATTTTACTGGTCCCTCCCACTTGAGGTCGTAATAAGGGTGAATATGGCCCCTGAACTAAAATGAGATTGACCCCCCTACCCCCACCCCCACCCCGTGTTCAGAATCCCTGTTTTGTTTTCCTTCCAGCGTGCACACTTCTTACCTGTTCCACCTCCGTAACTTTTCATCAAACCTGTCCATCCGTCAGAGCTGCCTATTGTCATCAGCCATGAGGGACACCTGTGTTTCTGCAATAAGGCAGCAGTTATCATCAAGCTGTCGGATATCTGTCACTATGGCAGGATCTATGTGGAAACCTTCGCTGTCAAAACCTGTCGAATTTCACTGAGTCTTTAATGAGAAAAAGCCAACTTGAAACCACAGGCGCAGACGTGTGTGTGTGTGTGTGTGTGTGTTGTGTACAGAGCAGGCTGAGGGAACAGGTGCATGGCTGGAAGCTGTGGTGGTGGTAGGAGCAGTAGGGGCTCGGTACAGTACGTCATCTCTGATAGCTGACGGTTCCAGTCCAACTAATCAACACACATCAACTGCCAGTGACTCAAAGAAATCTGACTGACATTATATAAAGAGCAGTGGGCTGGAAATGGACCCAGCTCCATTTCGTAAACTTCACGTTAAATCCACATTTTTTTATTTGTTTGTTTTTTTATTCCATTGCAGCCTTTGGCATTTAAAAATCAATTTACATTTATAAAAAAAAACAACAACTTACAGGTAAAAATAGAACGTGAATGTTATACTTTGAGTGGTTTCCCTCCTGCTGTATTCTAATCACCTTGAGCCTGTTTATATTTGACTCATCTCAAACAATATCCCCAAGGTCTTCGCAGGTATGTCAGTACGACAGAAGACGGAGTTTGTTACTTTCCCCCGCGGCCCCTGACAACTGTTATCCTCAGCAGGCAGGCCCGCCGTCCCAACGGGCCTGTCAGAGGCTCAGGTGAAGAGGCTCAGGTGAACGACCCCGGGCCAGCGTCTCCTAGATAAAACTGAGGAAGAGGAGGGAGAGAAGGAAGGGGGAGGAGACGTATAAGGGTGCGAGGGAAAAGGGAAGGGGTGTGTGGAGCAGGAGCGGAGGTACCGTAAAGTATGAAGCAGTAGTGATGTGGTGTAAAGAGGTGTGGAAGGATGGAGGTGAGCAGTGGGGGCCATGGGGTCACGTGTCACCACCGCTGACGGGCTCTTATGGAAGAGCGTCTTGTGTAAACAGGCAGAGACGGTGTTGAACGTTCTGACAGACTGGAGTAGAGCCGCCAAAGTTTACACTGCGCTAACATTTAAGGTGGATTACAACGGCCACAGTGTTTGTTTGTGTTTGTTTGTTTGTTTTTTTGATACAGTCCTTAAAATTTCTCAGTGTCAGTGAAGTGGCAAAATATTTATATAATTACCACATTTCTCATTTTGTTTTAGATTTCATTCTCACTTGTGTTTTTTTTTTTTACCTGACTTTCTTTTGCACTGGTGTGTTTGTATGTTGACGCTGTCGACTGTGAAATTTCCCCACAGAATTTCTGCGTAAGTTGGAATTAACCATTTTAGTACCCCTAAATACCCCAAAAATCTCTAAATAACTGTCCAAATACATGTATTATACTTCATAATAATAAAATAAAGGGGAAAAAAAGATACTGTACTTAATGTACGTACAGTATACAGTACGTATGTACAGTAATGGCAGACAAGACTCCGGCGTTGTAAAGTTGAAATAACGCAAGTCGGGTACGTCATAACCCGAGGACTACCTGTATATGTGTGTGTGTGTGTGTGTGTAGGGTAATATTCACCAGTATAAGGTGTTTTCCACTGCTGCCATAATTTAACGGTATTTCTCTTTTACCTAAATATCTTTTTATGTTTCTATAATGGTTAATCCACCAGTTTATGCAAGATCTTTTTCATCAAACCATATATTTAATGATAAAATATGACTGTTGTTGCAATAAAATCCAAAATGCAGCAGCAAATGACTATATTTTATGAAGTTGCACAATTCCAGTTATTATCTTTCATTTCTGTGTAAAACTACATAAAAACAATGGCAGCAAGAACGTAAACTGTTATCTGCACCAGAGGTGGACACACCAAATATGGACATTTATGGTTATTATTTGGCAAAAAGGACTATTTTTTTTTTCCACTTGGTCATTTTATTTATGAATAACAACAAAATTGTTCATTTGAAACAAGGTTTTGATAAACTGTCTGTCTGTCTGTCTGTCTATTGTTCTATCGTTCTATCTATCGTTCTATCTATTGTTCTGTTCTGATTGAACACTGACTGAAAAACTCCACTAATCAGTGTATTTGAGTTAAATAAATGAGCTCAGATGCTTCTGAACTGGAAATGGGTCTTTACTAAATGAAGAAGTTCTTCTAAACAAACATGTTGGAGACTCTTTATTGACTGTTTGCTCCTGGAAATGAATTTTATGGCACCATGATGTCAGACTTCAGACAGCTAGAACGAGTTAGTATGTTTATACATCATGCTGAGTTGATTATTCTTATCAAATTAAATGTGCATGTGTTAACATTTCTCAAGGAGCTAAATTACTTGATGGTATTTAACTCCTAAAGACCCAAACAAACTAGTTCTGACCAACATCATCTACTGATCTAAACTATTTAATACCTGTTGATGCACTGATCCTATCAATATATGTAAATAAATGGTGTAAAATGCAGTTTGTCATCTTTTCATGGTCATTTGGACGTTTAGACGCTCCATAGTTACTGTGGAAACACCGTCATCTTCTACAACATGGATTCACTAGTAAAACCTATGGAGTCGAATCAGTGAGAGTGGATGAACACACTTACTTTTACTGTTAGTTGTCAATATATTTTCTGAAAAAGCGACTTTTTCTTCAGTTTTCTCTGTTTCTGATATAATAACCCTACATTTTAATCTGTTTTTTTAATTAGTAAATTAAATATAGGCAAATACCTGCAAAAATACAGAGGATAATGTTACAACAAGTGGTGATAAACCAGTGAAGAAAGGTTCAATAGACACATAAATCCATCTTCCTGGGTTAATCTAACCTTATTATCAGCGTGGTCGGTGTTTTCAGTAATTAGCATTAGCGTTAGCTTGGTGGCTGTCACCTTTTACTCTCCCCTCAGGCATGGGCGTAGTTTACGGTATGGACGGTAGGGACAAGTCCCTACCACTTTTGAGATGACCTAAAATTGTTCCTACCACTTTTTTTTTTTTTTACAAATCACGCTAGACCTTTTTATTTGAGTATTTTCCATAGGGTATTACTATTTTCCCCACCTGAAAAAGCTATTCTGATGATGA
>JAPSES010000105.1:7209938-7229815 GCA_029822895.1 Maxillicosta whitleyi | reverse complement strand
AATGATGAAGTAATGGTACTAATGTAAGGAATGATGAAGTAATGGTACTAATGTCATGATGAAGTAATGGTACTAATGTAAGGAATGAAGTAATGGTACTAATGTCATGATGAAGTAATGGTACTAATGTAATGATGAAGTAATGGTACTAATGTAAGGAATGAAGTAATGGTATTAATGTCATGATGAAGTAATGGTACTAATGTAAAGAATGATGAAGTAATGGTACTAATGTGAGGATGAAGTAATGGTACTAATGTAAGGAATGATGTGGATGTGAACAGGTGTCTGGATCAGTACTTATGTTCTAAAATACATGTTTTCACTTTACATGTGGTTTTCTTGTATTTTTTTATACACACTTCTTGTTTTGTTTTTTGACACTTATGGGCAAAGAACCAAATATGGGAACTTCATTGACCTTGATTTCCTACATAACAATAAAACATTTCACAAAAGTAATAAAGCCCGTCCTCCGGTAACACACTACGGTTGAAATGTGGAATTTCAAAGTATTTCTATGAGTGAACTATAAAGGCTTACATATAAAGACTCACTCCGTCCCAGTTTCTGATTCTTTTTCCTCCTGTTTCCGTTTGTCCTGTTTCAATGAACAGGTAGCTGTCAGTCAAACGGGGCCTTTTATTTTGGGGCTAATTCTCCATGAATTGATTAGAGTGTGATTTGAGTGAATTAGAACCCACTCAGTACACTCATTCATCTGACACCTGGTTGCCATCATGAAACTGGACTCTGCCTTTCCTTTAGAGTCAGATGTTCCTCCACAACAACAGCAGTAGTATCTACACTTTACATGCACTTGGACCCATATGATCCTGAATATTATGTTTATACAAAACCTCAGCAATGAAGGGATTAAAATGTTGACTTTTAGCTTGAACTGAAGAGGTTATATATTAAATTTAACATTTAGAAATGACACCCACTTTCAGAGGCTCAAAAGGAAATAAACATTTCTTTGTCTTTTGACCAAATCCATTTTTAGATGACATTGTATAGTCTTAATATTTGACAATTTCTGTTTCTGATATTACTTAAAATATGCCTCCTAAGAGTCTCAGATCATGACTGAGGTCCCAAATAAACATTCTTTGTGGTGTTTTGGGTTAAATAAAAATGTTTTTCAAGTAGGTGCTTACTTTAACATGTTAAAGAAAACAGACACATGTATACCCAAATGTTATTCTTTTATTTATGTAAGTGCTATATGTTTAATGTCCTCTATTTTAAGTTGTTTTGGATAAAAGCGTCTGATAAATGTAATGTAATATAATTAAAGAACATGTATGTTGTTTCTATAAGTCTGCAATAGGGATATAGATTTATTACCATTTTTTAAATACATACTTTTCAGCCACCCTGTATATAAATTTAAATTCTAAATAATTATATATTATATAACATTGTATTTTAATTTTTAATCAATGTGAAGCACTTTGGGCTACAGTTTTTGTATGAAAGGTGCTATACAAATAAAGTTTATTATTATATATAATATTAAATATGTCTGTTTCATGTGTCAGACGACCACTGACGCCCCAGTAAACATTCTTTGAGGTGTTCTGAGTTAAGTCATATTTTTCAGTTCGGTGCTAATGGTTCAAAAACAACAAAAAAAAGAGAACAGTTTTATGTTGGTGCTCAATGTGTACTTTCTTACTCAGTTTACATTATAGCATCGGACACTTCTATGCATTTAAAATACTATGTAAAAATCAATAGTATATTTGATATATCCATGTAATAAGATATAATATGTGTGTAACATGCGTGTTCACACACCAGGGAAATATACCATAGAACAGCAGGAAAGTGTTAGGAAGAAGTAACAGTAGAAAATTCAAGAGCAAGGTCTTAAACAGTAAATAACTCTATTAGAAAACATATTTCATAATATTGTAATATATGATGTTATAAAATATGCAGGATCTAGTGTTTAATGAGAGGAAATAAGAAAAATGAGCAGAGGAAACCCACCCGTACGTGTCATTACCAAGCAGACAGTCTGATATAACTCAAGTCTGGCCGTCTGGATTACACATCAATTTCGGTTTCATTTTCTTCATTCATTTTCCTCAGAGTGATAATAAAACAGCCCGGGGTGTCACCAATTTCCAAGACACCTTTCCAGGGAACGAATGTAGTTCACACGGTTCAAATATCTCTTAACAACTAAGAGTGGCCTCGTTAATCCTCCGTCCACCCAGTGTGACCTCTGACCCCAGCCCTGAACCGGCGCAGACACAGGAACAGCTCTGTGGAGCTAATGAGGTTTCCAGGAGTAAGAGGATATCGCAAAGAAAACGGGTCAGCCTCCGACACCTCAGGGCTGCCCTCATCTATGCCTAAACACATATCCTTCTAAAAAAAAAAAAAAAAACAGCCACTGAGGCTTCACTCAGCCCGCTTTAGCGCAGTTTAGTTTCAGCAGATTGTTTTATGTCTATTCATTTGTGCCTGAGCCCTGGCTTATGTTCCACTGAGTGGCGGCTGCAAAACATCCAGCCGGAGCAGCTGTCATTCTATATTTAAAGCTTTACTCAATGCATCCTGCTGTATATTGACAAACAGCCGTGAACTATCGTCAGGTGAGCGGAGCATGACATGTAGATTGCTGCTCTAATTCGGAGAAAGCAGATATAATTTTCAGGGACTGTATCTGCGGAGTGTATTATAGCAGCTGATGCAAACCGTCAGACAGGATGAAATACCTTTAAGTGTGTCGAAGGAGCAGGAAAAACATGTCCAGTAATGCGGTCTTACTGTTGCCATTACTTATGCCTATGCTTTAAAAAACTATATATATGTGTGTGTGTGTGTTTTATTATGAAATGGACAGTTTATTTTTGTTTTCTTTATATGGATATTATTGTTATGAAATGGACAGAGTTTATTTTTGTTTTGATATGTGTACTATTACTGTTATGAAAGGGACAATTTATTTTATATGTGAAATGCTGTTGCAAAATGGGCAGTCTATCCTTCATATATATATATATATATATATAGTATATAGCATTTGTGTGTTTTGTGCTTAGTCTGATGTGTAGGATGTTCGAGTTATTTCATCTTGGATCCAATATGAATTTAAGGTCGGTAGAAGGATGGGGGGTAAAGGGGCGGGAGATTATAAATTAAACTTCATTCCACTCCTTTATGAATGTTTTCCTTTCTTTTTATACAAATGTTTTTGTTGTTTGGTTTTATGGTTATTTTAAAAATAAACAGTCAAACATGTATTCAGTTCATTTTAAGCTTAAACACATCCATTAAGCTCTTTCTTTCTTTCTTTTTGGTGAATCGTATTATGTCAGTGTAAAATGTAAATGTCCGCTGTGGTGAATGTTATGAATGAGTGATTATATCCTGAGAAACTGAGACAAAATGACAAAAAAAGAGGATTAAACAGTGAACAAACTACTCCCTAAACTGTAGATCATTAGAGAATTTCTTTGTAACGGGATGTTCTGGATTCATTAAACAGTCTATCAGAATAAAATAAAGCTTTATGTATTCCACAGTGTGTCCCGCAGCGTTTAGAGTAAATTGAGCGTTACAAATATTAGAAAACCCAATGGGATGACAATTAAGAGTCGAGTCACTACTGCAAACAATGTAGCTTTGATTAAAGATCGAATAAGTGTCCACTGCAGTGATGTCATGCATGAATGGGTTAATGGAAAAACAAACGTGTGTAGTGAAAAACACTAGTTTTACATTAATTTACACTTAACATACAGTATTAAGCAGAAGTCCGTTAGGTTTTAGCAACATTATAATGACTGGAAATATACAGGGAATATCCATCTATCTTGTTTAAATATATTTTATTCTGCAGTGTTAAGAGACTATTTTTAGGCCTGTGTTAACACGTATCTTGTCAAATGCTTAGTTTTAATGTGGTTCTATACAAACTGCATCGGTTACATGTTTTAACATGTAACAATGGTTTAATCCATGAAGACCCAATGTTACTTTTTTGGCAGTTTTAACCTTTCTTAAGTGGTTTATCACCATTTATTATAATATTATCCTGTGTATTTAGCATTTTTTACTGTAAATTATAGCTTTTCCTGTATTTAATTTCATACAGTTGTGTTACATACCTTAGCAGAATTTGGGATTCTTAGGTCATTTTTCAGAAAATATTGAATATTAAATTAATCGAAACAAATCTTGAATTAAGCATAAAAATCTGCCAAAGGAAGGAGTGAAAATTATCTTGGTAAGATTTCTTGAAATAAGATTTTCAAGTTCTATTGTCTAAACATATGTTCTTATATCTCACTGAAAAGTTATCTTCAGGTGGTTGTTTTATTTTAAGTGTGATTTGACTAGAAATGAGAAAAATACACGTGGTAAGATTTATATTTTCTAGTTCTTAAACCTCTGTAATGTCCCCTTTAACGTCAGTGTCAGCCGTCATGTCTTTTGTGGTCGTTGTAGATGAGGCTCTTTATTTTCTCAGATGGTAAAGCTGCCCATTCTTCTTAGCAAAACACCTTTAGTTCCTTTAAGATTCAGGGTTTTCTTACATGAACTGCATGTTTGAGACCTCCCCAAAGTGGCTCAATGATATTGAGGTCAGAAGACTAAGATGGCCACTGCTTCACCTTCACTTTTTCTGCAATGACAGGTCGACTTGGCGTTGTGTTTTAGGTAAAGGTTATGTTGGAACATCCAAGAATGTCCTATGTGCATTCTGTCAGGGTACGGAAACTTATGAGCATATATTCAATTTAGATATTCATGAAAACACAGTAAATTCAACAGAGAAAACTGAAGAAAAATTAACTTCTTCAGCAAAGATATCAATAACTAAACATAAAAGAAGTGTCTCCATCCTCTGTCATTGATCCAGCTTTACTAGTGAATCAATGTTGTAGAAGATGACGGTGTTTCCACGTTCACTACGGAGCCTCTGAACGTCCAAATGGTCATATCTGATGACCATAAAAAGACAACAAACTGTATTTCATTCATTTTAAACATCAGTAGATGTGTTTGGTTGCCAGCGGTGGTGTGGTCTTTATGGGTTAATGGAGTGTCCCTGTCAACAAATCTAAATGTAAAGTATTTCATGTGCCTTCCACTTGCACTTGTCTTTAACTCTTTTGGGCAGATAATATGAGATTTACTGCACTAATCCTCTGCTGTATTACACCAGGTTTCACTTAAGACATGTCAAACGTTGTCATGGGAACTGAGGGCCCACTAAATACTCACATTCGCCTGAAGAATACATTTAGCTCTTTATTCGTGTGCTTTAATGCTGCGCACATTTTTCCTGTATGTTCTTGTTTCTTGTATTTTAATGAGATACGGAGAAATAAATATGTATGCTGATAGCAAGTCTGCAACATCACAAAGGCATGAGGTGTTTTAAACAGTACAAATATGTAGAAATGGTTTCAAATATGCCAAATTAAGACACTCCTTCATTGGCGCAAAGAGACAAAGCAGCAAAATAGATGTTAATCTACATTATAATGGATTAGATTTATATGGCACTTTTCTATGAATGCATACTCAAAGCACTTATCCGTTCACTCACACATTCACACTGTGGTGGTGGTAAACTACATATGTATCCACAGGTGCCCTGGGGCAGGCTGACAGAAACATGGCTGCCAATTTGCGTCTGCGGTCCCTCCGACCACCACCGATCATTCATACACCAGTGTGAAGAGCAGCACTAGAGGCATGGAGGGTGAAATGTGTTGCCCAAGGGCACAACAGCACATGACCGGGACAGAGTGGGATTCAAACTGCCAACCCTTCGATGATTAGACGACCCGCTCTACCTCCGTGGCCGCCCAACATTCCCACATATCTGCTTTTTACTGAAAATAATACACTTGATAAAACTCTTTGTAGCCATAAATTCTATTTCCCAGTAGTGGTAACAGACTTATTTTGCAACCAATTTGCACAACACCGGTGAGTGTAGGACGGCTCACAAGGAAGTCTCCAAACGCAGCCCCGCTCCATCCATTTGGCAGTATGTGCTCACATTTGTGTTGTTTCTGATTGTTTTTCTTGTTAGAATTTGCATTGCCTCTCGCCTGCCAAATCAATCAGAGTGCATCGTTCTAAGGCTGCCTACGATGAGACGAACAGGAAAGGAGGCGGCGACGTCCTCCTCAGAGGAAACGCCTTCACGCTCAGACGTGTCTGTAAATGAGTAATGCTACCCCGAGAATAGAAGACGGACAGAGCAGAGAGGGGCCGTACCTGTTTTCTCCTGGTAGGAAGGAGGTAATGGGCAGGTTGTTCTCCTGACAGGCCTGCCCAGGATGCCAGTTGGCCTTACAGGCGGAGCAGAACTCCAGGGCGCAGACGGCACATTGGACCAGCTGGGGCAGCGCCGGGGAGTCGGCCTCCTTCAGTTGGCACACGGCCTGGCAGGTCGAAGAAGGGCACCACGTCCGGCACGGGTCCAACAGCACCTCTAATGGTGTGAGAGAAGCACCAGGGTCAGGAACTGTTCGTTAGGGGTCAGTTCACCACAAACACAAAAGGGAGGGAACTCTGGGGGGGAAGCTTTTGGAGATGGGATCCACTTTGTACATGACATGGATGGGATGTAACCTCACACACTACGCTTTATTGATTCATTTAGAATTTTCAACACAAATCATCTAAACCAGTGTTTCTCAACTGGGTTGCAAAGCCGTTTTCAGTGGATTGGGGGCAAAAAATAATGTTAAGAAACACTTGTTTATTCATGTAATTCACTTTGCATGAAACCACCAAGTGTGTTAGCATAGCTGTGACTGAAGAGTTCTGACTGGTGTGTTAGTTTTATGATTAATCTCTGAATAAGTGACTGAATGCACTTATAACTGACCCCTTGCGAAAGCACAAAAAAAACAAAACAAAAAAAAAAACTACTAACCCTAGTTGGCAGTCGCACCTATTGTTCTGTATATTTCCTGTACACCTTGTATATGCAAGTGCTAGGCTATATGTTATGTTTATGTCTAATGTTTATGTGTAAAACGTCTGCTAAATGTAATGTAATGTAACTGAGTGCACACCTGTACCTAATGTACCTAATTTAACATTAAAGGGAATATCCCCCTCTTCAGGTTCATGGTTATTCAGGTTATTCACATAACGTTTTTAAAAAGGACAGTTTATAGATGTAATCATTTTCATAATGTAACTTAACTTTTTTCACCCTTAAACACAAGAAAAAGAGAAATGTTCAGAGCTGTCATTATTTGTAGGTAATTATGTCAATATTTTACTGTTTTTTTGATCCATTTCAGGTCATATTGGGCTGTATGTGGTTCTAGAAGTAAAATGAATTTGACAGCACTGACCTCGCAGGGAACATGTTTGATGTTCGTGAACTCCATTTTAAGGCTGGAACGCTGCTAAACTGATAGGAGTGTGTACATTGGCTGTTTTTCCACAGCTCACCTCCAAATTCTTCTACAAACACAGACTGCAACACAATACTAATCTTATCTTGAAATCTACTCGAGTGTCAAATAAACATTAAAATCCAAGCACATGAACAAAACCATGAATAAAATCTATTAAAATGAGTATGTTTCCATGTATATTAAAGTCACTACTATTCTGAATTTGACAGGTGTTGAAAATGTTCCAAAAAAGATGAGAGATACTGATATTATTCTGGATTTATGAGGATTCTTAGGACACATATGCAGTGTCTTTTCCCATTTTACTGCAGTTGCAACACAACCCCTGTTTCTGGTCATTTGGAGTAAAGACGAAGATCCTTTCTTGCAGAGATGGATGTTCCAAAGACAGGAAGGATGGAGAAACTCACATACTGTGAAATATTATACTATAGGATATCAACAGGTTTATGAAGATGGAGCAAATATTGAAAATGGGACTTTTTTCTAAAGTGCTTGAATGAACAAAAGATGGAGGTTTGAGTTTATGGACGGGAACACATTCCACTAGTGGAAAAACTAAATTTAACTACTTTTAACAGGGTATACACGGCCGTCAGCGATGAAGAGTTAATGATATAGTTATAAAAACTACTTAATAAAATGTACATATTGTCTCATACATCTTCCTTTTTTCCTTTATTTCCATGTCCAGTTCAGATCTGTTATCATTCTCTGACCAGTTTTTTTTTTTTTTTTGCCAGTTCTAAGTTCATAGCGTGATGCACTTGCCCTTGTATCCTCTATTTCCTTCCCCTCATCGCTCTGCCAAGAACTGTGAGCACACATTCCACATGCACTCTTGGCTCAGCCTGAGAAATATGGAACAGTTACAGCAACTGTTCTGCCTGACTGGACCGGGACATTGATGAGACGGCTGACTGCCCTTATCCAGGCACCATCAGCGGCTCTTTCAAAGGCTTTCTGGAGATTTTTTATTCATTTAACGGACCCTTTTGTGTGGTTTTTATATATATACATGTGTGTATCTTGGATTTGTGGCACGTTGGACCAAAATATCTCCCATAGGTGTTAAGTCGGGTGACATAGTGTTTGAGTCACGCCATTTTCATCCTCATGTAAGCTTTCAGTGACTCTATGGATGGGGATGCCGTCATCCTAGAAGATACCACTTCCTACAGGTTTTTCCTTTAATTTGTCATCTGCCTTTAGAACACTGAAGGAAGGTGAGAATCACAGTGCAGTTTCGTGGTTGCGTTCTCTGGTAGCGTGGAAACTCTAATGCAGGGGTGTCAAACCCATTTTAGTTCATGAGTCACATTCAGCCCAGTATAATCTAAAGTGGTCGAACCAGTAAAATAATGAGTAAAAAAAAGTTAAATTACACAATGAAAGTATTTACATTATAAAATATCCTTTAAAATTGTGAAGGATGTGAACAACCTGAAATGTCTTGTGAAAAATAAGTGCAACTTTAACAATATTATGTCTCAGTTGATCATTTCCACAATGTGTGTTAGAACTTACAGAGTGGATTTTTTAGTAACAGGCACAAAATTATTAAAATTACAGTTGCTTATCTTAAGACATTTCAGGATGTTGATATTTGTTCAGGTTAGTCACATTTTTGGTAAAAGGATTGTTTGTTAATGTAATTTTTATTTTGTATATTGTATTTTTGTATGCATTTTTCTTAATTTATTTATTTTTATATAAACAACATGTCTAATCCTGAAAGCAGAAAAATAAAAATGATTACACTTTTTTTTAGGCAAAAAGAGCAAACAAATTATCAGGTGATGAAATTATGTCAAATTTTTTTGGACACCCTGCATATTCAGTGTCATTTTTGCATTTCCCCGGTTCATCCCACGGGTCGGAGTGGACCCTTTGGTGGACCGGTTTTGGCCGCGGGTCAGATGTTTGAAACCTGTGGTCTAATGTTACTGATTGACATGTCATGGAAGGAAGCACCAGAGCTGCCATTATCTTTACAGCACTGATATCCCAGTCT
This sequence comes from Maxillicosta whitleyi, assembly GCA_029822895.1. Classification (NCBI taxonomy): domain Eukaryota; kingdom Metazoa; phylum Chordata; class Actinopteri; order Perciformes; family Neosebastidae; genus Maxillicosta; species Maxillicosta whitleyi. Next base: position 7,220,386 of record JAPSES010000105.1, on the reverse strand, counting down.
TTTAGCACATGGTTAACATTTATTTTACAAACAGCCTAAACCACACACATCAAATATGTAGTGGCACGCTGAGACAGAGATAAAAAGGATTTAACTGAAACATCTCGCTACGCTAAGAGACCTGCCGCCATCAGAGCCTAGAGCTGAACCAATCCAATTAGAATCTTTTTAAACAAAGCCTACCAGCCTTTTCCCTTCACGCACCAGATATTTGATGAAGCTACTGTTACAGTCTGATAAGAATGACAGGGTTGAGAATACTTGGTACATCTCTGATGATTGTTAAGCCCATACACACCTGTTATAAGAAGGTACCCTGAGTTGTAATTCAACAAATTAAAGACAGGATTTTTATGCGGGGGGATATTAGCATGAGGCTGCAAACAAAAAGTACTCATGGGAGTGGAGAGTTCTGAAGCTGAAAGCCTAAAAATGCACAAATTAGGACCTCTGACGCACCTACTTTCAACTCAGGAATATCAAACACAATCTGCACAGACCAGCACATGTTAATACAGTAATGGAAAAATGATTAGACCACCCCTGTTTTCTTCAATTTCTTGTTCATTTTAAAGTCTGGTACGATAAAAGGTACATTTGTTTGGACAAATCTAATGATAACAACAAAAATAGCTCATAATAGTTTAATTTCAGAGCTGATATCTATCCGTTTTCCACGTTCTCTTGATAAAAACCAAAATCCCTTCATTTCTTACATCAATATCTGTCATCATAGTGACAAAAACAGTGCTTTTACACATTCCATGTTTTCTTTTCTGTCTGTTTTAGTCTCATGATACACACAGGGGTTAGTACTTGAAACCATTGTTTTTGACAGTCTAATATTTTTTTTCCTGTGACTGTAGAGCTCAAACAGTGGTCATTAGAACTTTACTTTCATTAGAACCTAATGACGGCATGAAAATAATTACAGTTTTTAGTCATTCCTGACAGTATTCCTGATGAAAATGAGAGTTTTGCTGGTAGAAAATGTTTGTAAATGTGGTCCCCAGTTCTTAATCTGTCAATAGTAATGTGCATGGAAATAAACCGACAGCAGAAATTGATAAAAAACCTGTCAGCGGCAGAGTCTGAAATTTATCAAACGGCCATATTACTCCAATCTTTTCCACTGGCGTTTCCCAGATACCCCATGGTGTAATTCAAAAGCAGAAATGTCCACGGGGGGTGATTGACTGATTCTAGACAGAGCAGACAGCACTTGGGCTACACGTGCAAGACAAGATTGTCATCATTGTGTTGTCACAGTGAAATACAGCAGTTGGGGAAGACAGGAGAGTACAAGTGTGCCTTGACAGCCAGTGCCTACACATCACCCACAGAGAAAAACTGATTTAGTCTAAGCTGTGACTGCGTTCACTCACCTCTTTCAAACTGAAGCTTTTTGTATCTCTGCATCATCTCTGTGGCCACCATGCACTCAATCTGCAAGGAAGAGGAGAAGAGGCGCAGGAGGGAAATAAGCAGGTCATTGTGCATATTTATAGACAGAAACAGCTTGGAGCAATTATACATTCACCATAAGGCTGCATGATATATGGAAAAGAGTTTTTTTTTTCCCTGATGTATTAAAAAAAAAAGAATAAAAAACCAAGAAAGATTGATTTTAAAGCCTTTATTTGAAAACATTTAATCATTCTGGAATGACTGAGGGAATTTGAAGGGAGTGCATTAACAGGAAAGTACAAATAATCAAGGATTTTTAGTGATTTTTTTAAGATATTAACACATCCTTAAAAAAGGGGATGTGACTGTAGGAGAAAAGTGGTTTTAACAGGAGTCTATATGAGGGTTAAAGTTAAATTTCAGACTTATTACATCCTTTTTAAGACTACTTAGAACAGAATTTATTGGCAAAAATATGTGACTCATAAAATTTTGGATTTTATTTATTTATTTACTCCAATGCTTTGATCCCCCCCTGTTCCAGGTCACATTTCACCTGGGGTTGCAAAGTTAGAGATAATTGGTTCCTAATTTCAACTAACGGTACTTTCTTTGCAGCTTGGACATAATTAAACAAAAAATACAACCATCATGTTGATGGAAACATGAAAAATACTTTTTAAGACCCTGTGAGAACCCTGTATGTGTCTGCGCTTCAGATGAGAAAGCTACCTTTGATCAAGAACCTTTAGTTTTTTTATTTATTTGACCTTTATTTAACCAGACATCCTATTGAGATTGAGATCTCTTTTACAAGGGCGACCTGGGCAAGAGTTCAAGCAGCACAAACCATAACATAATGAAAAACAGGTTCAAAGATCAGTGACAACAATTAAAAACAGACAATAATTTAGCAACAACACAAAATAATAATGGTTTGTCAAAACCTCTTACAAAATTTTCCATCTGAATGTATCATAATAATCCTTTCCATAAGTGAAATAATTACATACATATGGTAATTCATTTTTAAGTTGTTTTTTAAGTTCATAAACTGATCAATAATGATGGAGGTGTTGCTTTGCTGTGCATATACTGTGTATTTTAGAACCAACATGTAGTATTTGGGTAAACCCCAGGTTACATGAAGCTGTGTTACTGTACTGTATTTCATTTCCAAGTCAATAATCACCTCAGTTTCCAACATCTGTCACAATAGCCTGAACACTGAACTCCATCTTTATTCATAAAAGGTTGATTTTTCAATATGAACATTAAGTCTTTTTTCAGCTCTTCTACAGCAGTAACTTTGTGAACAATAATAGCTTAGTTACTCTATATTAGATTTATACTCCTCAGCTCAGGAGTATAACCATGAACTGTATATAATAAGTGAATGGTGGAACTGTGACAAAGCCTATCAGTTTGTAACTCAGTGTTTTGAAGAATGTACATTTTAATTTGATGATCGCTATGCTGGCTTTTTAGGAACCACAAGTTACCATATTTGGACAAAAGGGGCAGAGCGACTGAACCATGAGGAACCATGGGCGAGGTACTGCTAAATACTAGCCTAATGAATCAAATAACAGGAACCTTCAACACGTAACAAAGTCTTTTTACAACCTTGTTACTGGAAGGGTTAACTAGAACTACAGTTGAAATTTCTGTCGAATAAACTGAAACTCCAAATATCAAGAATATTATTCGATGCGAGATCTAATTAACAGAGTAATAACTTACACAAGGACAACCAGATTACTTAGAGCTTCCTAATAAAATGCACGAGACCAAAATGAGGTATTCTTATATCAGTTATTGACACATTTAAAGATAATTCAGTGCAGTTCAATAAGAGCCATGCATGTTTGGAGCTGAACCCCAGTGGCCGTCAGTGGTATTACAACGTTAGAACATGTAGCATTGGTCAAACATACAAATACACCAGAATGCATGAATCTCATATACTGAACCTGGTTCTACTATATCGGGGGTGGTCAACATTGGCCCTCGAGAGCCACAATCCTGCATATTTTAGATGTATCCCTGTGCCAGCGCACCTGATGGTCATTATCAGGCTTCTGCAGAGCTTGATGATCGGTTTATCATTTTAATCAGGCGTGTTGGAACAGGGATACATCGACATGTACAACATGCAAGATCGTGGCTCTCGAGGACCAGGGTTGGCCACCCCTGTACTAAATTAAAGCAGACAGACTTCTATTGTTCTATTGTTCTCAAACAGTCGAGCTGCAGCATGACATGTCTGAGTTAATTATCCTCACCTGACATTGCGTGCCCTACATTGTGACGACTGCAAATGCTGAGAAGATATATTGTCCGGCAGCGGTCATAATTCAGTATGTAAATTTCATTTCCTGAACAATGTCAAATTGAACATTTCAACAAGATTAGAACTGGCCATTTATTTTCCAATTGGGCCCTTTATCTCGTCCTGAGGCACAGTAAGGGATTCCAACTGCCTGACTGTATAAAAGGTGCATTCAGAGGCTCAATAAAGGTTAACTATATTCAGTTATTGGGCAATGAAATGAGCTTTTAGGCTTGGTCAAAGAGCAGTCAATTATAAGTTGAAGACATTGCTGTTAGAGCAGACAGTGATGGGGCATGCTTCGCCTGACTGGCAGGAGTAGCTGAGGTTCCATTAAAGCCCAGTGGCATTGATTGATTAGAAACATAAGGCTATACTATGCCTCCAGACCTCAGAGACCAAGGAAGAGAAAAAGTGAATCCATCAACCACACAGCCTGGAGGATGTACCAGACTCTGCCCTCGGATTGAACTCCGCAAGCATACAGGAACGCCAATTATACTGAAACGAGCATGCCAGCAGGTTCAGTTCACTCAGCTGTCCATTTGAGGAAACCTGTCTGACTTGGAGTAAAGGAGTTAAATCAACTGAAGCGATGTGCACCAGTGTGATTTTAATAATATGTTTTAAAGGAGTCATATTTTGCTTAAAAACAAACATTAAAACATCTCCCTGTGGTCTACATAAACTATAAATGCTCTGCTTGGGTCTGAATTCTTCATTAATTCAACTCCAAAGGTCCATCTCCAACTCTATTTCTGAGTAATGACACCAGAAAGGTCATTTTGAGCACTGTTTTTTTAAATGTACATGAGCCACTTCACACCCCACCCCCTTCAGGTTGCTAACCATGTTGCTCTGTCCCGTTCAGCTTCTTGTGTTCATTACAACAACGGAACATTTTAGGTAATCGGATAGAAGTTTGGACATATTTTCAGTTTTTAATTCAACCACTACTGCTGATAAACAATTATGTCTTAATGTCATGACATACCTAGTAATAGATGCAACATATTAATAAGTAATTAAAATGGGTTATATACATCCACTTGATTTTTGCCAAAATGAATATAAAGATATTTTCGCAGCACCTGGAGGGTTCAAATTCAACCTTTATGAACTATTAGGGTCCAAATATACAAATAAATGAACTAAAGACTAATAAAAGTGGGTTTAGATAAATATGAGCCCTTTAATGTGGGAAGAAAACAATGGCCCCGACCTCTGCACGACACCGGAAATTATTGATCTGCACAAATGTCACGGCTCATTTCACACACATGCATGTTCTGATCTACATGTGCAAACTGATGTGTACACAGCCTGTTGTACATGATAAAATAGAACACACTCAATATTGCCAAAAAGATGAAATTATTGTCCTTTTAAGTGGTTTCTTTTAGCTAGGACATTACTACTTCTGATGAACTGCAGGGGGTGTTTGTTAAGCACTTGCATTCAATGCAGACAAAGCAGAAATGTGCTCATTTCTTATGTCAATACCTCATTTTCTTGCAGGTGTCCTCTTTTGGGACAGGCAGAGTCTGGGCAGCTAATTGCGGTTTCAAGGCCTTCTTTAATCAGGAGTTCCACATACTGCTTCAGGCACTGAAAAGAAAAGAAAAAAACAGACAAACACAATATTGACCCAGTGTATTATCCTGTCAGTCACATTAAAAATAAATAAAACAGACTGATCACTTACTTCATCGCATATTCTACACAATACAGTAATAAATGGTCTTTATTTTCTGTTGATGTAATGTTCTAGTAAACTGTGTAGGAAGTATCAGTATTAGCACATTCAATAGCTACTAAACAAATGTAATTTGCATAAAATATCAGACACTTTGTTTACATTGTTGTGGACAATGAAAGTAGTGACTAAATACTGGTAAAAACTGTCGCCATCCAGACTGCGTTCAAGGAAGTAGCTCCTATTTTTAGTGCTCATTCTTGGGCATTGTTTCCTCATCTCTCAGCTACTTTGGGTAAGATCTTATGGCCAATGGGTGTGCCCCGTTTCTGTACTAGCTTTTTCACACAGATCCAACGGCACACAAAGGAAGTGTGATTAACAATACGTTGTGAAACCATAGGTAATAAATGTTATCACAAGTCTCTGTGGCTTTTACACCATTTTCTGTGCTGTTTTGACAGAAAATGGCAAATGCTATTGCATTCCAAAAGCCATATTAATCTAAATTATTTGCAGCCATAATGATATATGAATGAAAAATATGCTCCATCTTGGCACACTTAGACTCCTGCAGACCCAGTGCAGGCATTTACTGTTAAAATATCTGTTGGTAATGATTTAAAGATACACCTTCCAGCCAAAAGCAAGGTACTACACAGGATATTTTGTTGGCTCGTCTTTGGTTTTACAGGAAACATTCACCGTTGTATCTTCACAAAGCTTAGGTAATGCCACGGTGAATGGCAACATTTTTTAACTTGCATCATTGAGTTAAGTTTTGGCTAAAAGCTTGTATTGATGATGGCCAGTCAGACCACTGTACTAACTTTTCTTCATCGCATCCCAAAGGTGCTCAATGTGGTTCGGGTCTGGGCTCTGCGGTGGCCGATACATATGTAAAAATGATGTCTCCTGAACCACTAGTTTCATAATTAGATCTGATGAATCCTGGTATTGACAACTTCATATATGTCTGTGTCATCAGCAAAGAAAAGAATCCAGTGACGTTCATTCAGCATATTCAGGTCTAGCTAAAACCCCAGATCATAGCACTATCCCCACAGGTTTGTACTGTAGGTACTAGGCATGATGGGTAATCACTTCATGCACCTCTGTCCTCATTCCGATAGACCCATCAATCTGGAACAGGGTCAATGTGGACTCATCAAATCACATGACCTTTTCCTACTGAAACACAGTCCAGTCTTCATGCTCTCTATAAACTGATGTTTGATGATGTCATAGCAATTATACCATATTCCAACAGATTACTTTATGTGAGTCAGAATACTCCTAGTGGTGCACTACCCATTTCTACTGACACCATTTCCGATCAACTGGTGCTATTCTTGTGGCTCAAAGATAACAGGTATTGATAAAAACACAACAAACCTTTATCTGATGAGCATTTATGCCACTATACATGTTATTCTCAATGTAGATGAAAAAGTTAATGTCTCAGTGACAGCCAGACCCAAAGGCATTATGTTTTCAAGTTGTCTGTCTGCCTGTCTGTCCAATTCTCATCATTGTCATGTCTCGTGAATGACTTGAAGGCCCTTCTTAAGATTTGCATCAAACATTCTCTCAGACTCAAGGCTACACTGATTAGAATTTAGTGCTTGAAGGTTAAAGGTCAAGGACACTGTGAGCCAAAAAAGATCTGTTTCAACTGAACTCAAGAATTCATGCAGTGATTTTAATACAACTTTGAATGAATAGAATAAATTGCTGACATTATTTAGTTAGCTAAAGGTTCATTCTGATATTGTAATGTTCGGTAAAAGCATTTTTACTTTTTCTTTACAGCCTCTAAATGAGGACAGGATGTTTCTCAGTGGAAATAATTACCTTGAATCGTACTTGCAAAAGCAATTTCCATTTCAGCAAAACCCAATGATTACCCTTTGTTCAATGAACTTAACCTGAGAGTGGTACGTCAGCTGCTTTTCCATTTCTGCATTTTTTAATAAATGCTTGCTGTACAGTTCTGTTTACTGTTGAATACTACTAAATAGGACTGGGCGATATGGGAAAAAAAATCATATCACAATAATTTCTTTGTCAAATCAGACGATATTGTTATGCATCACAATTTTTTTGTCAGCTTACATTTTCTGTTACAGATGAAAGACAAATGAGAGAGAGAAACAGAGAGAATGAGAGAGAGACAGACAAACAGTGAGACAAACAGAGAGACAGAGACAGACAGAGAGAGAGAGAGAGAAAGAGACCTACATCGCTGTACTTATGGAGACATCCCTTCCTCAACTTTGAGAATTATTCCCCCTTCCATTGTTATGTATGACTCCCCCCACTTTATTTAGTCCCCCCCCCAGCCCCCTCATGTTATTGAACCCTGTCTTATATGAGTCTTAAATTTCAGTTAAACGGCCGTATAGATTAGTATCGGGGTAGGCACAGACTGCAACCCCACCCCCACCCCCTGTCTGTCAAACCTCCGTGCCATAACTACTGGAAACCACAAGTGAAACAACATGCTACCGTCCAACTCCTGGCTTTCACGCCTCTGTTGTACACCAGAACCAAAACTGTTCGCACACTTAATTTTCAGTAACCTGGTCGCCCGAGTTCTCATTCACATTTTCTCCTCAGGGAACACTCATTACCCCCCGCTGTAGCCCAAACATTAGCAAGTGTGCTGCAACTGCTCTTATGCCTGTGCTGTGTGCCTCAACCTAACTTGATATGGCTCTAGCATGATTGGTTTGGTGCAACGGTACTTATTTATGATTGGCTGTTCTCACATACGTCATCGAAAACTGTATCGAGCATGTTTCATATTTATATCATGACATATACAGTATACATCACTATTGTTTTATCATCCAGCCCTATTAATAAATAACTTGAAATGGTGTATTCTGCTCACCAGTGTACAGAAGACACATTGGCACTGTGTGATGGTGGTCATCTGCTCCAGGGGGAACTCTCCAAGGCACAGCTTACATGAGACCAGAGGGTCCACGGCCAGTTCCCAGGTGGGACGGTACCGTGCCGTGGTCATCTTCACCGCCACAGAGCTGGAAACACCAAGGAACAGGAAAAGAAGGCACGATTAATAATTAACCCAAATGCATACAGAGGCAGAGTGAGGTAAAGTGAATAAGACCAGATGCTGTAACATTCATAATCTCACTGACAACAACAGAACAGAGTGAAAAAAAATATGAGTTTCTACATAATATGTTATTTATTTGCTGAGACACAATCAGTGTAATGGCATGAGCAGACACTGTAAATGCACTGTGAGTTGTGTCCACTGAGAGTACACACACAAATAGGTCTGCTGTATGCAGAATGACACCAGCTCCTCGCCTAAATGGTCCTTGTCAACTGCATTCATTTTCATTGCCTAGCTCATGCTTTCTGGCAGTAAAAAAGCACAGAGAAACCATAGTTCAAAAGCGCTTCAGACTCCTGTAGCTATCAGCTATCACAGTTCACTATGAAATTTTCCCTCGGATGAAATAACACTTTTTTTTCCTCCTCCACCGCGCGTCATCGCATCTCTTTTGGGCGAGTCAGAAAGGGTTATTTTAGGCCGTCTCGTCTCGCCTTCTCTCTGTAGCTGAGAGCAAAGAGCACCCACTCAGCTGTTTACAGGAAGTGGTCCTGAGCACACAACGTCAACGCTGTCAAGCTCCCCCTTTGCTGCTTAGCAACCGCCTGAAAGACGATTCTAAGGATGGAGGGGGCACAGATAGGAGGGAAAAAGAAGCATGGCAGAGGAAAAGAGAGGAGGAAAGTTCGCCGCTTTTTGTTTTCTCTGGTCACAGCACATTGTGCCTCAGTGTTCAGCTGCTTCTTCGCAGACATGTAAGAAGAGGACAGCGAGTGGGAGGAGAGGGTTGAAAAGTTCAGATACATAATCACTCCACAGGTTTTTGTGGTGTCTACAATATGTTACGCAGAGAATGGATGTAAGAAAAGACAGTTTGTCCTGTTTTATACAAATACAACAGAATTTTACACCTTATATTTCAATGAAGAGGAAGGAATCCAGGCCATTTAATCTGAGTCAAGTGATACATATAAAAAAAAGAGAAGAAAAGAGAATCACTAGAGGAACATCCAGTCAGTCATGAGATTCCAGTGTTTCTCAATTAAAGTCTTGAAAGATATTTTTACTTCCACTGTGGTTGCAGTTAAAGACCAGTTTCACACCCTGTCACACTGGACACTGGTGATGCTGCTGATGTGAAGACACAAACAGATGGTTTTCTGTAACGGCTTTTTGTTGTTTTTTTTCCACTTCTCATGTGACTCTAATATCTTTAAACAAAATTTCTCAACAGACTTGATCCGAGCGCTTAATATAATAAATCAAGATTGACCAAAGAGTCAGAAAGTGACCATATGGGATGAGAACCGTTAAGAAATAAGCCTGAGAGTCAAAGAAAGTGACTGTGATAAAAACTACAAGCATTGTTGTTGTTTCTCTGCTGGACATGGCTCTAAATAAAATATATATATAATTTGATGCTGAAACAAGGATGTCTTCTACATGTGTGAGTTTGATTTGAATTTGATTGAGGCTTATTAAAGTATAAAGTTATGATATGCTGGTATTATCTTTATTAGGTTTCCGGTTTGTTGATCTATAGTTCAGACTAAACAGTGACAGTTCTGACCTTGTTTGGATGATTCTGAACAGATCTTTAATGCAGCTATTGACAATAAAAACTGCACAGAAAACAGAGGTGATTTGTGGTTTAACTGTGCCTGTTTTCAGTCTAAAAACAGAGCTAAGCTGACAGAGCTATAATGTAAACTATCAGCTGTCACAGCACATAGAGGTTATTTATTCAATTTATTTTTTGGACAATGCATATTAATGAGTATCTACAACAACTACAGCTGTAAATATGCCAGATTGTAGCACCAGTGCTAATTTTCATCTGTAGCCCCAAGGCAGGTGACAATAAAGACAATTAACAAAAGGCAAAACATCATAAAAACACACAGTGAGGACACTCTACTGATAGT
>JAPSES010000105.1:7189006-7209838 GCA_029822895.1 Maxillicosta whitleyi | reverse complement strand
AGGCAGGTGACAATAAAGACAATTAACAAAAGGCAAAACATCATAAAAACACACAGTGAGGACACTCTACTGATAGTCAAAGACTTTGTATTCCTTTGTCCAATTAAATTGTGATAAGATACATAGTGTTATTCTGACTGACTTAAGCAACCAATAATTATTCAGTGAATAATACAGTCTGTGGATGGACAGCATTGATTTGTTGATATGTGATTTCCACCTGCTGTTGAGATTAATACAACAAATAACACGTCAACTAATAAATAGTAAGCTTCGATTTTATGATGTAAAATTTTTATATCAGTTTTCACAGAGGATGAAACACCGTAGATGTAATAATGTAATGGGGCGGGGCAGAAGTTTCACATCGAGGTCAAGGTCCAGTTCATTTGTATCGCACATTTAAAACAACGCAAAACGCCCAAAGTGCGGTACAAATACAGATTCAAATGCAAGATATAGCCTACTGAAACTAATAAAATAAGAATAAATACAAAATATACTGAAATTGATTAAAAAAAAAAACAAGCTCACACTTGAAAAACCTCGGCCTTCAGTTCACGCCAAAGTTTTTGCACAGACGGACGGAGAAACAGACAACGAACTGATGACAATACCTTACAGCAAGACCCGAAGGTACAAAGAAATGGACGCACAATAATAGAATAAATAGCATTCTAAAACAACACACGAGGATAAAGGGTAGCTTAGTGGTTTACACAGCTGACTATGGTGCGAAAGGTTGCCAGTTCAAATCCTAGGTGAGCCCTTGGGCAAGGCCGGTATATGCCTAACCTCGTAAGTCAGCCTAATGTAATGTAATGTAATGAAATATGCTGTAATCACAATATATCGGCAACACTGTCGATGTGTTCATTCACACGCAAAAGAATACCTGCTGATTTTACAGCACAGTGTCAGACGTGGATCTACAAACTAAAGAACGTTGAGTACAGAGATTTAGTTTGCACTGTGATAACGACAGGAACATGTGGGTATGTCATGCAAATGTGAGCTTGCAAAATTGCAACAAGAAACTCAAATAATAGATCAAACGCAACACAAACATGAGCCTTGATTTGAAATTTAGAGGTCTGAAAAGGGTTGTAGACAGAAACACTGGATACAATGAAACCTATATAGCTGGGAGATGGGTCGAGAATGGCATGACGCAATCTCATTTTATATCTCCTTACTGCTTTGTCCTTTTCATGACATGAAATATTAGGTGTCAGTTTTCATAATGCTGTTCAATGGTGCAAGGACACATGAAAGAGGAGCATTCCCATAGGAAACTTCAGTGAAGATACATGAGAGCATCCTCAGTGGAAGTCTATTATTGGAAAGAGACTCCACTGCTTTGGAAATCTGTATTAGGGACAGAAAAAGACGAACAGAAAAGTACTGTGTAAATGTCTGGTGTAAAAACGACTGTTACTGCCTCTCTGGGGGGTAGATGGATAGAAAAACACATTATAGCCAATGCAAAAGAAAATCCATGTAAGAATAGACAAATATATGTGAGAAATGTGTAAAAAGCCCAGAAACAAACAAAACCAGAGATATTCATATATTAGTCCGACAGGGGAGGACTGGGTAGTTTTTTTTTTAACAATAAACTCTTCATTTGTCTTAAATCGTGTCTGAAGTAGGAGTTTGTAAGTGACGCAAAGGGAGAAAACTGGAAAGAAAAATGAGGAACCAGACATGTTTGACTCACTCAAACCGCATGGCATCCATCCATCCATCCATCCATTACATGTGTAGAGCGGCCTCCATTATATAGGTCATAAATCCCCCTCCCCCCAAAAAAACTTGAATAGTAAAATTATGACAAGCCTTTGGCCGTCACAGTGATCATGTAATCATCATTATTTTAATGTCTCTATTCACCTTTATAAAAACGGTTGTTGGTAAATAAAAGAAATTATGTATTTTCTCATTATTTCCAAATTGCCTTCTACTGCTCAATCACTACTTTTTTTGTGTAGTCTTCTTCTTCTTCTTCTTCTGGCTTGTGTTCGTATGTTGGTCTGATATTTTAATAACAGTTTTCTGTAAATCTAAATCATGTCGTATGTTTAATTTTTATTACCAAAATCAACCAAATATATTATTAATGTTATGTCAGTAAATGTCTTCAATTTAAAGAGACGCATGTGTAAAATTTAAGTATTATTAGAATTACACTTCAGTGGTGGCAGAGTGTGAACAGAATACACAGTAAAGACTTTCATTTCATTTTCAATTCATAAAGAATTTGAACTTTGACCTACTTTTCCCAAACTGTAATCAGATCTGTTATGGGTCACTGGCAATCTATAAACCCAATTTGGTATGAATTCAACCAATAGATTTGCTGGTAGAGTGTGAACAAACAAACGGGGGAGTAAAAATATAAGTTCCCTTAAGTGTTGGTTGTGGAAGTGCATCGTTTACACAGTTTGGTGCATAATAATGGTCCAGACCGTCTCCCAAAGGTATCTGCACTGACCTCCATCTACTGCAGGTCATACACTGATTTATATGCTTGGATTTGATGTTTCAGTTGCAGCTTCATTACACAAAGCAAAAGACGGTATGACGGAACTGCTTTTGAGTCTCTCTATTTCCCATATCCATGCAGATTCAAGCAAACCAGAGTATTAAAATGGTTTTGAGACTTGAAACACTTTTTACATGTGGACATTAGGTCAAAATGAAGAGTAAAAAAATACACAGCCCCATTAGTGCGGACAGAGCTTCAGTAATGTGTTTATTTCAGTGTGCCATCTTTGTTTTTTCTTCTTGCTGGTAATTTAGTTTTCTAATTGCTGTTTATTATTATTATTATTACTGCTACTATTACCTTAGTATAGCTTTCATGTTGTGGTTATTAAACTACACATATTATACACATAAATACAATATAATTAGTGATTTACTATTATTGTTTTTATTACTATTTTTACCTGATTATTTATAATTACTTAATACCACTTTGCTACTTGCTGTTTCTACTATAAATTACAATGTGCAATTTCTTGTGTTTTTTTTTTACAGTTGTTGTTTTGCTATTTTCTTGTAGTATTCCTTGTGTGTATTTCCAGTGTTGTGCTGCTATTTGAACTTCAATTTTCTGAGGGCTTTGCCTAAAGTCTAATCTAATCTATTTTAATCTAATATAATATAATCTAATGACATCTCTAAAACATGTCTGAGTTGCACAGAGGTCTTCCAAATTACATTAAAACAGGTATTTAAAATCACATAACACTGATCAAGTAGTAAGTTAACGCCACAATTTGACAAGCATCACTGTCAAAACGAAACAAAACGAAACAAAACAAAACAAAACAAAACAAAACAAAACAAAACAAAACAAAACAAAACAAAACAGTGTCTAACAGCAGAAGTCTGTTCTGTATAACATGAATATCAGGGATAACCACTTCAACACAAATGAAAGGAACATTTTTCTTCTATTCTTATCTACAAACTGGAACAAACTAAATAATCTAAAAACAAAAAGACATCAGTAACAAGACGTAGATAGAAAAATACTTTAAAGAGCGGAAAACAAACTGAAAAACTAACAGCTGTGGAACTGAATCAACAGTTCCGAGTTAAAGTATTAGAAAGGAGGACTTGGGGGACATTAATCCCAGGAGGCCGTCTGTCTTTGTCATACTTTAATTCCCACACATTCAGTGTGTAAATTTACATTCTGGCCATCTCCTTTCCTCCCAGATGTTATTTCATGTCTGTGTAAATGCTGCCGTGCGATGTCGATGGAGACAAATAAAGCAGTTCGTGGAAGATGCACCGAGAATGGAAGAGCGAGGAAGTGAGATTTCATGAAAGAAGGTGGTGCAGTGTGATCCTTGTGTTGCATTATTAATCAGACGGTCCATTATCACTGAAACACACAGAGTACAGTGTATTCCAGGACTTGAACTGTCCATGAGCCCTGTGTACTGGCTTCAGATACAGCGCGTCTACAGTACTGTAAATCTGAACAGGTCACGTCACAGAAGTGGAAATCGATGAAGTCAGTAGTGAGTGAGAAGTCAAACACCTGCCTTGACAAGAGGTCACCACGTGTCAGTCATCGGTCTGAGGGGGCGGAGACAACTGCCTAAAGCTGCATTTATGCCATAATGACTTTATTTCCAGGAGACAAACAAACACAAACACACAAATCCATTTATGAGCCATTATGTAACAAGGGTAGGAATGGTCAGCTTCTCCGGGGAGATGAAGTGAGAGAGGATTGCTGCTGCAGTACGGTTACTGCAGTACTGAACAACTGATCAACTATACATTGCACAATATAGATGCAGGAACAACTGATCAATTATACTGTGCACAATATAGATGCAGAATCCGATTCCAAATGGAGACACATATTATAGGCTGAATAATCTGACAGCAGACATAAGGTTTGTACTTATTTTAACTATTACTTACCTCTAGTGATGTCAGACTACTCACAAAGATCACAATAACAGAGCAGATAGACACTCACTGTCATATTTTGGGATTTGCAGAATTGTTGTGACGTCCATATTTTAGTTCTGCTTTGATTAAATGAGGTTTGAAAAATCATGAAAAATGCCTAAATGGCAAAAAGTAACATTATTTACTGGGAAACGTTTTAATTATACCTCAAAATGCACCTTCCAATTAATCTTGGATGTGATTTTAGTCATATATGACATGACGTTTTACTAAAAGAGTATTTTTAACTATGTTTTGTCTTCAGGTTACGTGGCCAGAAAACAACTGTTTAAAATCAGAAATATCAATTAACATTCGGAAACAAAAAAATTCCACTCAAACTATATGTGGCTACAACACTGCTGGTAAAAACATGACAAATTACTGAAAACATTGTAGATTAATTTCTTGTTTCTGTAACATTTGTGCAAGCATTATAAAACAGACACTTCAGTCTCCATATGATAATAATAACAATAACAATGGATTCACTTATTTTTCAAATAAAGTTAAACCAGCCCTATTCTTTAATGAATTAAAGTAGTGATATTTTGCTTTTTTTTTTTTTTTTTTAAAGGAATTATGCATTTTAAAACATTTCCCTGTGCTCTACATAAACTGTAAATCTTCTACTTGGGTCTGAATTCATCATTAATTCAATTTCACAGGTCCATCTTCAACACTATTTCTCAGGAATGACACCAGAAAGGTCATTTTGAGCGCTGGCCCTTTAAATGTACATGAGCCAATTCAAGCCCCGCCCACTCTAGCTTGTTGTCTGTGCTGCTCTGTCCAGTTCAAACAATAACTAAACTTCAAGTCAATTACCTAAAATGTTCAGACTTATTTTCAGTTTTTACAACCGCTGCTGCTGATAAACAATTATGTTTGGGAAATGTTGGTCACAAGTTTTGACCTTATATGTACAAATATCGTGATGTAACTAGTTATAGACGTAACAAATTAAGAAGGAATTGAAACAGAGTGTAAAAATCCACTTGATTTTCGCCAAAAATGAATATAAAGATAGCTTTGCAGCATCTGGAGTGTTCACACTGAAAACTTTTTGAACTATTAAGGTCCCCAAATATACAAATAAATGACTAATAAAAGTGGGTTTAGCAAAACATAACCCCTTTAAAATAAAATGCTGGGCCCTTCTAAACTGACAATACTCGCATAGATGGTATGAACTCTTCTCAAATGGTTGATGAGTGACACAATGAAGTGAATCATCGTGTCATGGTCTTCACATTCACCAGATTTCAGCCTAATTGAGCACCGACGGGAGACTCAACAACACTCTACACCACCTCATCAAAATACCAATTGTAGGAATATCTTTAGCAATAATGTCAACCATTCCTCATGTGGAGAACTTGCAGAATCAGTAAAACGGTTCTAGTGGTACTTCATTTAGGTTTTTCCTTTAATTTGTCATCCGTTTGTACTTACTTGGCAACATTAATGACAACCGTTTCATCATTTACGAATGAAAAATGATGCTGAATGCCATAAAATAATGACAAACTACTTAGTAAAGCAGTATGGAAAAGCATGAAATGGTTTAAGTTCTATATACAGCACAGAGCAGTATATATTCAAATGCATTCTGAGTACTTGGAGAAAACAATAAAATGCAAATTCTCATATGATTATACCGAAACAAAGATAGTGTATTATATTTCCAAAGCCTCCCGCGGCTCAGCGTCGTAGACGTTACATTTGCGAGGAAGTAGAAGGGCCCGACGCAACAGAAAGTAAACTCCACGCTGTCAGGTTCCCCACTGGATGAGAGACAACATGTTAGGAATGTAAAAGAGGAGATAAAAGGGGGAAACATTATTTTAGCGCTGCGTTTTCACACAGGCTGCCAGCTTTCACCTCATGCACTTATATAACGTCACAGGGAAAGGCTGGAAACTGCCAACAAATGTGAGCTGGGTGTGGAAGCGTTGACGCATTTTTCTCATTCTCTTCCAATAAAAATAGTTTAAAATAGCATTCTTTCAGTAAATGCACAAGGCCGTTCCAATTAGACAAACCACAGAGAACGGTCTTTAACCCATAAAGACCCGGTGCTACTTTTCTGGCTGTTCCCAAATGAATTTTTCTCTCCATTTAACCTTTTTCCTTAATGGATTTATCACCATTTACTATAATATTATCCTCTGTATTTTGCATTTTTCAATGTGAATCGTGTATTTTCCCCTATATTTAATTAGCTGATGATATCGATGTTCATGAGCACTCAGAGTAAATTCAATGGTTATTATATCAAATAGAGAATACTGAAAAAAACTGACTTTTTCAGGCGATCAATCAATAACTGAACATAAAACAAGTGTCTCCATCCGCTGTCAGACTTATCAATATCTAAGTATTTCTGTGGTGACCTCCAAATGAACTTCTCTCTTCATTTAACCTTCGCTATGCGAGTTACTGCAATGTATTTTATAATATCCTCTGCATTTTACATTTTCCAGTTAAAATTTCAAAGGTTGTAGAAAAACTGACATTTTCAGCAAAACACATCATTAACTGACCATAAAAACTAGCGTCTGCATCCACTGCCATCTGGCAAAATACATGGGTTTTACTGGTGAATCAATGTTGCAGAAGATGACGGCGTTTCCATGGTAACCACGAGCCTCTGAACATCCAAATGGGTCATATCTGATGAGTGAGAAAAAAATGACCAACTGCATTTCACACCAATTATTTACATGTATTAATAGGATTAGTGGATCAACAGTTATTTAATGTTTTCGATCAGTAGATGCTTTTGGTCGCCGGGGGGATGTGTGGGTCTTTATGGGTGAAGACAAATGTTACTTTTAGCTTTTCTCATCAGGGAAAGTACTTTAGCATGTTGATTTAGCACATGTTTTTATGTCGGATGCCCTTCCTGACACAACCATCTGTATTTATCCAGGTTTGGTACTGGCACAATGAAACACTGCCCCCTTGTGGCTACAGGTATTTGGCTGTATAGCGTAAAGGACCTTTCCAAAGGAACCACCTGGGTCCGAAACCGGCAATATTCCGCACCAAAAGCCAGTGGCGTAAACCACTAAGCTATCCAGTCGCTCTGGGTGAAGACAAATATTGTAAATCTATGACTAAAAGAGGGAAGAAAATGCAAGTTCTGGTGTTTTGTTCCGGAAAAAAAAAATGCACATCATGTTCTATCTGGAGCCAATAGATGTTCACTTGTTCACTTGTGGTTATTTGCAGCAGCAGAGGTAATGTATGAGAAGCATGATATGATCCTGGCTGACTCTGACAAACTTCTGTTCTGTCTGGCCTTATCAGCGAAATCTAATCTCGCCTCAAGTTTAGTCCTGTCAACATCTCGGCTCGGCGTACTCGCCATGACAACCTTCCCATTGTCCCACTGGATTTACTCCTTTCGCTGCATTCCAGGGGCTGGTGTAAATATTTGCAAAGTACGGGACTTCTCTCACCAAAACACACATGTAGTGGATCACCTGGAGTCGTGCTACTGCGCTCTATTATTTGTGTTAAAGGAGGAAAAAGGAAAGAAAAGCCTCTGGGCGTGTGGGTTTGTAATGAGCACTTAGTGACTGTGCCATCGTCCCCTCCTTCTTCTGTTCCTTCCGGTATGTCCACTCTCCAGAGTCCAGTCCTGTTTTCTGAAGACAGTCAGTACAGTCTTTAACCCTTTATCAGGCTCATGACTATTTTTAGTCATTTCCACATTCAT
Source organism: Maxillicosta whitleyi (assembly GCA_029822895.1). Taxonomy (NCBI): domain Eukaryota; kingdom Metazoa; phylum Chordata; class Actinopteri; order Perciformes; family Neosebastidae; genus Maxillicosta; species Maxillicosta whitleyi. The sequence continues at coordinate 7,201,632 of JAPSES010000105.1, read as the reverse complement.
TACAAGACAGTCACGTTTACGTTGACGCTCAAATCGTGTGAATATGACTAGCGCATAAAAATTTGCCTAATGGAAAAATGGCAATTTCAACAAAATTCGCATTTTAATGAATAGTTTTTGTGCTGGTGGATTTTCAGGTCTAGTGAAATGCAAATTTTTCCACAATTCAAGTCAGGCGGATAAAAACAAAAAAAAAACAAAAAAAAAATAACCCAAAAATAACCCCAAAAATGGATGCTACAGTTTTGAAAGAAACATGGTGCGGAAACCAGGAAACCAAATATTATTTTTTTATTTAGAACAGGACAGAGGGGTAATATAATAATAATAATGAATATATCTGTAAATCAACATGATATTTACATGACTTCTCATGTCATCTGATGACAACAAATAAACAAATAATCGCATGTGTGATTTAATAGAAAAACCAACATGACGAACATCTGTTTTTTCGACATTTAGTAAAGATTGGTAAAATTTTACAAGGATGTCCAATGGAAAAGCAGCTAATTACAGCAACAGTTCCATTGAGGAGAGTCAGGCCATAATCACAGATCAATATTTTTACACTCATTTGGACTGATGTAAATGTAAAACAACAAAACAAAATCAGATTAACAAGTATTAGGACTAAATCCAGGTGTTAATCTGACTTCTCGTAATCAGGTAACTACTGTTAACTGATAAATCATATCACATTATACCAATTATATGATCACTTGAATAATGCAAAACTCTTAAGATGATCTGAGTTATAACACATAAACTGCACTCGTTGCTCAGTTTTAACTAGGATTCTATTTATTGCCAGTTTTTGGATTTCTTCATAGAGTTTGTTGTTTATTTATAGGCTTTCTTTTTTGGGTATTCATTTCATTTCTGTACAGTGCCAGTCCTGGATAACACATTTCTTTCCTTCATGGCTCAATGACAGTAAACTTGAAACTCTATAAATTACAATATTTACACTGAATGAACTTTAGTGCAGAAGCAAAACTTGGAGAATGAAATGATAGAGCTATTTTTTCCCATTAATATTATGTTAAACACACAACTTTCTGCCAGAAAACTGCTTTGACAACAGAAATACCAGCCTACAGAAATGCAAAACTACAGAGTTTAAACAGACCGCGGTGACTTGATGATTTTTATGTTATGATAATGAACGTAAAACAAAGTATAAAAATGTCACAGTAGCAAAACAACACCAAGTTATTTTGTTTTTGCTTCAATACATTTTTGAAATCTTGGAAATAAAAAAAACCCTATAATTCAGGGATTCATTTGGCAATGTCTTCGATACTAAAATAGAAAATTATTAATACCAAACCCCACATATGCAACACTAGAGACGCACCATCTGAAAAATTCTTGGCCAATAGCTGATGGTGCTTTTTCTCCATTTATTCATTTATTTTATTATTTATCCCCTTCTCAACAAAGCACTCAACATAAACGTAAAAATAGCCCCTATTTTAAAGTCCTTCAGCTCTTTATCACATTATCTTTGAATGAACACATGCAAGCATACAAATCAATGAAAAAACATGTCATCTAACATCACAAGTAAATATGTGCGTCTGTCAACAGTGAAAAGATGTGTACACTGAAACTTAAACTGATAGCGATAAATCAATGGATTCCCATCTAACATGACTAAAAAACACACAATAACACGTAAGAAAACACACCAATTCTGATCTTTCCCCGTAAGGTCAACCTCTTCTACCTTATGTAACTTGTTTAAATGATTGTGAAAGATGGCTTTGACGTTCTAAACACACCAGAGCCTATTGCAATCAGCTGATTCAGATCCATGTAGGTCACAAGTGTCTAACACATGAGGGTCAGTTGGGATGAATTTGTGAAAATCAAAAATTACTCTCTAGGGCGTCAAACTCATTGTAGGTAAGGGGTCACATTGGGCCCGGTTTGATCCTAAGTGGGTCAGATCAGTCAAATAAAAATAGCCTATAAATAATAACAACTCCAAATTGCAAAGTCTACATATTTAATAATATTATACCTATTAGACTAACTAAATCTAATCCAATCCATCTATATTTTTAAAGCAACAACACAGTTGGTTAAAGTGCTATATGTAAACAATAAAACCATAATAATATAATATAAAACAGTAAAATATAATATAACATAACGTAAATGATGTATATAACAATAAAATTTAAAAAAAAAAATGTTTTGTGTCTTTGTTCTACATAGTTGTTCAGGTGATTCTCATTTTTTTTATTAATGTTAGATTGAAAATGGAAATATGTTCATACTTTAAGTTCACATTTTTGCACTAAAACAAAGATAATGAGTTGGAGTTGTCATTACTTATAAGTTATTATGTAATAACTAGTGTGTCATAAAAAACGATATCTTGGGACTGAAGTTAATTAATGCGTCCTTCCTGTATTTAACTTCATTTAGTGTGGTACTGCGCTTCTGGTCAACTGAGCGTGTGATTGTAAGGCTATTATATTCCAAAATGACTCATATCTCCCAAAATATTGGTCCTGTCAACTTGCCAGGATATTTAATGTGGAGGTGGGACTATTCCTCAACTTTAGGTATCAAATTAGCTCCTTAAAAACATCGCAATTTCTCAGAACTGTTCAGATACATACACACACAGTATTATAATATAGATTGTACAGGTCTGGTCCACTTGAGATCATTTTGTGTTGTATGTGGCCCCTGATCTAAAACGAGTTTGACACCCCCAATGTAGGTCATGGATCTAAATATATACATGATAGTCTGGTGTGTATCATTCATCACATCATTCAAGTCAAACTGTGCCCGGTCAGGTCACACATGCTCAGTCATTCTCTTGATCAACTAACCCACATTCATTCCCCAAAGCACACAGACCGGGGGTGTTATTTTTGGCCCACTCAGACCGTGAATGTAAAAGGTGACGTGCCGCGGTGGAGGGACAGCGGTCGGGGACAGTCACCATCTGCCCTTGACATGAAGGGGCAGCGCTAAGAGGCCCGCCAACAGTGGAGATAGGCCCGCTTTTGCAGTGCCCCGAGGACTTACACCATCACGTAGATGTATCTTGGCATTGTGAGTGCTGTTGAGATGTGTAGATGTGTCCGTGTGTGTCTGTGTCACGGTGTGTAGCACGTCGACGTCGTATTTTTGGCGAGACAGATGCCGTCGCCGGTCAGGTCTGGGTATGTGGGACAGAGGATGCAGACTTGTGACGGTGGTGTTTTTAAGTTAAATATCCTCTCTTTCAGCAGGTGCAGAGCGACTGCCTGCATGGATGGGTTTGTGTTTATGTTTATATCTGATGGATGTGGAATTGTTTTCTATCATTACATAAAAGTTTTATTTGCTCTGATTAAATAGAAATCATGCAAACTCCTCCGTAGCACCACAGTAACTGAACAGAAAAGCATCTACAATCACTGACATTAGTCAAATAATATGGGTTGTATTGGTGCCAAGTCTCTGAAGGGACAGACTGTTGATGTCAGGTGGAAACCTCTTATGTCCAAAAATACTTATTTTTCAGGAAACTGGAAAAACAATGAATATTCTAAATAAATTAATCAAATTTGGCTGATATGTATTCATAAGCTGCTTTCAACACTTTTATGGGCTAAAAAATAGAAGACCAAAAAATGGATTTAAGAGGTTTCTGTCTGACAGGGATGATATGAATCATATCTGATAACGCATACAAAGAGCACCATAAAAAAAACAAAAACAAACAAAACTGATGACTAAGTGGAATTCATGGCTTTAATTAAATCCAAGGATTTCAGCCGTTTATTAAGTCTTATTCCAAACGTATAATAAACATTAATTTCTTCCTAACAAAACGTCTCCATTGTTATTACTACTACTATTGCTTACTATAGTTTTTCTGAAAAAAACAATAGTACAAGATCTCAAGGTAAAATTACAGCACTGACAAAAACGTAGGAAAAATCAACTTTGCTGCAGCGACAAGAACGATTCGCTCCTTCCATCAGTGCATTTGCAAAAGTGTTAACTTTAACGAATAACACCGAGAGCACAGACAAAGGTCAGTGTTGTTGCTGCACAAGTCACGCATTTATGTGGGAGAAACTGAAAGCAGAACAAAAGTGAGAATAATAAGAGTCAGATGGCTAAAAACAGAAAAAAAGGAAGAAAGCAAATGAGGAACAGTCTGCAGTGAGGTTTTGTAAGGAGTGAAATGGGGAGGAAAAAAGGAGGTAAAAAAAAAAAAAAAACACTAAATATTTTGTTACATGCTCAACACATCCGACACCCTGTAAGCTTCCTAAGTGGACCATTAGGTAAATGAGTGGAGGCTTTGGCAGTTTTAATGACTTGGAGTAAATATTCATGAGATTCAGGATGTAAATGTGTTGTTCCTCAAAGCTGTAAAGAGTCTAAAGTGAAGACAAATGTTTGCCAGAGTGGAATGGGCAGCACTCATTGACTTTTAAGCCCCTGAAGCTGCCTCCCTTTTGGCGGTAAGCGTATTTGGAATATTTTTCACCTGAATGATTACCCTTTCTTGCCATAAATCACCTCTCAGTACCTGGACAAGACGTGGTGGCAAACGTCGCGCCCGCTGTTCGGATTTTCACGAGGAGGGGAGAGTCGGTGACATATCGGTGAGAAACATTCACACCACGGGCTGAAGTATGAGGCAATTCGCACAACCACAAAGTCTTATTGTCAAAGGGGATCTCAGGGCCGAACAGTACTAAACAACAGTGACAATATACAGTTCTCCAGAGCACAAAGAATGAAAAGATCATAACAAAACAAGATAAGGCAGCGAGAAGAACGTCCTTGTTTGACACGGGGACAAAGACGTTGTATCTTGCCAGCGTAACAAAACAAGGCTGTAAGCAGTGGCAATAGGGTTGTTCTCCCCTCCAAAAAGCCATCTTGGCTGACATTAGTGTTGGAGAAGCTAAGTGAAGACGACAGCCGTGCCACATTGAGCCTATTTCTATTGACAGATACACAGAGCCCGAGCAAAGGGTCGACTTTGCTGGCAATCTGGTGTCACTCACTGCTCCACACAATTTCAGCCAATAGTCACTACAACAAAATAACCAGACAAAACGGTGACGTCATTGAAAAATGGAATCGCATTATTGGAACACTCTGATGTGACGCCCTTAACATGCGCTAACAATAACCAAAAAACCTTGGTTTCGAATTGGTTTGAGTCCATCATTGGATTTCATTTGGACAAATGCGCATATATAAGGATGAAAACTATTACAAGAAATTAGCAATTCTGTTTTTATTATCGATTCTTATTGAACTAGGGAAAAAAACTATAGTACAAATGATATTGTTTGAATTAGCGATAACTAGCAATTTGAACAAACCTCAGAAGGGTTATAAAGGGTAGGGCTGGGTAAAAAAATCTATTTGATTAATTTAGATCAATTTTATTCAAATTTTGCATTATCAATTAATAGAGTTCGACTTTTCAGAGCAGGGCGGTGAGTACCTGACCCAAGCACCACCAACGCCGGAGGCCAGCTCAGTCTCCCAGGCCTCTAGGGGAGACGGGGTGTTTTGATCTCACTCGTGATGGTTCTCGCACAAGATGGGGTTGGAGGAAGGGTGGGGAAAACACCTCTACGGGGGGTCCTCCCAGCCTCAAACTTGAACCCGCAATGCAGAGGAACTGGCCACCCAGACCGACTGGCTCTCTGAGGTGGGTGGAGGAAGCCGTTCGTTCTAGGAATATTAACTTGGATCCACACTCAGCCGTAGGTGATAGTAATGCGCCTTAAGGCTAGAAACCACCAACCATAAAACAGAAAAAATTATGAAGAAGTCTGTTCTGAGTCACAGTACAAACATGGCAACGTTTCTGTCCTGTTCGTTATTTAAGAGCAGATTCAGCTGAAATTTCACATTTATTTCCTTTCTAATGTCCATATTGATACCAGTATTGATTTGTTTCATGGCTGTGGTAATCAAATAATAAGGTTACAGCTCAAAATTGTACTTTGGTATCACTAAATGAATCTGAATCAATCAATTAATACTGAATCGAATTGATAATTGATCGGATCGAATCGTAATCAGTCTATTCAGGACCTTATGAAACGAAATTGAATCGATCCAGGAAAATGGCCATCATACCCAGTCATAATAAAGAGGTAGCTATAGGACTGTTAGATTTACCTGCCGCAGCCTCTGAGCCTCGTCATCATCTAAATGTAATTCTAAACCATAGAGATGATCCATAAACAATAGTGAAAGCAGGATGACCCCGTGAAATGACGTTTACATTAACAGTATTGATAGAACCTGAAGGAGTTTAATGGTACCAGCTGAGACGGGAGACACCTTGCTATAGGCCCCGCCCCCTTTGCCAAGCAGCCAATCAAAAACATTCCACTAGTCCAGTTTAATTGGATGCTATGGTTAAAAGTCTCGTCTTCATAGTAATGTTGCAAATGGCCCCAGTGTCGTCTTCATTGGTTAAACATAACCATACTTTAGAGCGGTTCTGAACCAAAACACAGAAACCGAGCCATGATGGATTTGATGTGACGACATTGCAGAAGTAATAACAGGAATCGTTAAGCAACAAAAGTGATTCTAATTGAGATACAGGGAACTGGTTCAGTTCTCCATTTTGTGTTGATGGAAGAATAAACCTTCCGTGTTATTAACTTCTGCTCACGTTTGACTGTAACTTCTTGTTATTTTCCGCAATTTCTTTTTGTTTTTACACATGTGGCGATGTAAAAGAACTAAATAATTCAGATTAACAGGAATACATGCACAGAGACTTCAGAGTATTGGGGAGAAATCCAGGTGTGTTAGTCCAATGTGTCATAATCAGACAACTGCTGTTGTACAATAAACATATGACATTATATTTAGTGTGCACGCAAAGAGGTTCATTATGGCAGTGTAACATGTTGAATCGCACATTCTGCATTGACGAATATTGAAATCAACTACTGAAAACACTAAAATAAATATATTTCTCCACTATGGTAAAGCTGCTGAGTGTTTGGACTTGACTCCTGCCTCATTCATATTATCACGGGAACATCAAAACATGACGTCTGTAGACAGTTTGTCATTCGAACAGTCCACCCTCAGAATCTCTTTGTACTTTCATCCAAAACTGATTCTGTTTGAAAACATCCTGGCTTGATTTTTGTTAAGTTTATATTATTTCATTGTGGGATCAGGGCCAGGCTGCTTTGAAGTAAGTCTCATTAGAATTCCTGGTGAATTCTAATCCAAAACAAAAATGCAGGGAAATTATTGCTGTAAAACCTATTTGATTCTGTCGGGTCGTGTTGAGGGAACAGATTTACTAAACTGGCCACTATTTATCCAAACCAAAAAAAAACAAAACAAAAAACCCTCCAGTTTCTAATAAATATTAACATTACGTCACACTGACTGAAGGCAGTAGGAACAGGATTCACGTGTTGTCAGTGATGCGGCATAAACACTGTCTATTAGTTTTGGTTTTTTTTCTTGCATGGCTGAATCTCCAGTGATATACTGTAAATTATAACCATTGCTATCTCGAACACTGCTGCTAATGAATCTGCTGTAAAAGGTTAATCTTCCTCATCTCGGATTCAGCATGCGCTACACACTAATCCATGATGTAACTATGCAATAATAATACTATATTTATGCCGTACATTACATTATATATCCGACTTCTTCGCCCTCAAAAGGCTCAGAGCTGTGTTTTGTACATCAGCCTCTCCTGTATTTATTCTGTTTGTCTATAATTTTATATTAGTTGGCAGGGGGTGTGTTTGATTTATCTGGTTACAAATTAGTCTACATTTTAGTTTGAGACTTGCAGAGTTTGAGTAGCTTATTTATTTTTTTAAACCAGTGCTGAAGAAATGTTAATGAATTACTGTAAGCTCGTCAGCTGCAGTCCCGGCGCCTGAACTCCTTCTGTCTAATATACACAGATGTTTTAGAGTTAGTCAAGTGTGAAAATGTACGAGTCATTATAAAACAACTTCACTTCATCTAGACATACTATTGTAGTTATGTGGATATTGAGGTTTTTTGGGGGTTTTTTTTACATTAGGCTGACGCTTTTATCCAAAGCGACTTACAAGATATAGGCAGGCGTAGCATAAAGGGCCTTGCCGAAGGACCCACCTGGGATTTCAACCGGCAACCTTCCGCACCAAAGTCAGTGGTGTATATCACTAAGCTACCCAGTTGCTATTTCTGTGATATTTAATTTCTTTTTTTGGTTGAGGTCAATTTGTCTCCATTGCGCTGCCACTGTCTATGGGTTATTTTCATACATTGGAGTGTCCTTCTGGATCTGGAATTTGTTTTGCCTACTTACTGTATGTTTGAAGTGAAGTCTATATGCACAATACGGCTATGAAATGGACAGTTTATTTTTAATATGTATAATATATTTTGTGTTTTGTGCATTTTGATAAGTATAAGATTTGTCGATTTACTTTGTGCAACTGACATGGGACTTTGTAATCAGTAGAAAAAGAAGGGATAAGGGGGCGGGAGTATACAAGTTGTACTTCAACCCACCCCTTTTCGAATGGTTTTTTTTTTTAACTTTGTTTTGGGTTTTTCTTTTTAATATTTGAAATAAATAAGTGAAATTTTAAAAAAAATGCAGCAAAAAATGAGGTAAAAATGCAGAGCTGAGGGGAGAATATTGTGATTCAGGTTGTATATAATGGACTTCCGTGAATCTCTACATCACAGTTAGAAGGTCTTCTGATCGATTCCCAGTCAGACCAGGGTTTTTCTGTGTCAAATTGGCCTGTTCCTTCATTTGCCCACCATCGAACACAGTTATAGATAGGTTAATTCTCCTGTCTAATCAATCAACCAAGGTAATGATGAAGATCTGGAGTTGGGCCCAAAGCGCCGTTCATGGGTAATGCTCGGGGCTGTGTGTATTAGGATGAGTAAAATGCAGAAACTGAATTTCCCTAAAAGGATAAAAGAGTGATTTAACCTCCAATAAATAGCATCATGGATGAAAGCCCCCAACATTTCTATATCTTGTACTTTATTCCATGCTCTCTCAGCACTGACTGAACGGTTTGAATTCCCTTCCGGAACGGACAAAGATGGAACATGTGGCTGATGACGTGCATCACAGAAACTGAAAAAAAAAGAAGAAAAATGGCTGTTTTCGTCACCATGAGTCATAACTGTCAGCGATGAATACCCACACCTACTGCAGAGTCATTTGACCTCTAACTGAACATCGAATATACCTGACTCAACCCTTTAACACTGAAGACAAAAAGCCTGATGTAAGTGTGTTTTTTTTTGTCTAAGAGGGTAATTGTTGTGGTACTTGTCCACATGAAGGTTGTAGATGGTGAACGGGGCGTGACAAGACTGCCAAGAAGCAACTCAAACAGAAGCAAAGCACATGAGTCCAACTTCACTTTCATTGAAAACAATGAGAGCCCTGCATGAATAGTACTAAATTAACTGGTGTGACTGCTGCATGTTCAGGACTGCTGTCACTACACTGGACAATGGAGTTTTCATGTCTAAAGGAGGAGAGGAGTACTCGAACAGAGAGCCACTCAGAGATTTATCTGTGGCAAAGAGGCTCTCTTGCCAGCGGTGGGTCAAAGACACACACAATCCAGTAGCAATTTCAGTAATCAACTAGTTACAGTACAGCAGAAGAGAAACAAAAGGGTGCAAACTTAAGAGTTGTGTACCATTCCGGGATCTCGTGTAACCATTTCGACTTCTCTGTTCCTTGCAGATGTAATGTAACCAGTACAGCCCCAGTATCATCCAGCAATCTTCAATTTTTCCATCTTACACAACAACATCTACCAGTTTTTGTTGTGCCCTGGGGCGGTTTACAGTTGGCCAGCTGCTTGTAAAAAGAACTGAGCTGCTTGGTTTCATGGGAAGGAGGAAGCCAAAAAAAAAATACCTCAAGAAATACGCTAACATCCTGTTGTTGGGTTTGCTGCAAAGACACAAAGGATGTAAAACCACTGAAAGTGAGGAGAGGAAACACTTCAGCAGCAGATGTCTCTTTGTGGCTTTACATATCAAAAGAATGAGGGGGAAAAAAAGAAATGACAACAACATGTTTGCTCATTTAAAAGAGAGGGTACATCCATTAAAGCTTTTTTGCACTTTGTTGGTTACTTGGGTTTACTGAAGAGCTCCAAGCTCACGTCATCATATATTATATATTCTTCTTGCATATACAGTACTGTGCAGACATCTTAGTCCACCTTTAGCTTTGTTGTTTCTGTAGGGTTGAAGTAAGCATGCATATTTACGTGTCATTCTCTTTTCGTCAGATACGACAAGAAAATAAAGTATGAGCACAGCCTTAAAGGAGACACGACAAATTGAATTAAATGGGTTCTAAAGGTTAAAATAAGTATATAACTCCTATCCCTATGACAAGAAGCAGCAAAAATGGTTAGAAACATCTGCCAATTGTTGAATGAAACCTGGTATAAAACATCAGATAATTAATGCAACAAATCTCATATTGTCTGAGTCGCAGGGTTGATGATGTGAAGTGCAAAGGGAGGTCACACTAAATATTACCTCGATCAATGTTTTATTGTATTTACTTGCATATTTTGATGTTGAAATGTGAAATTAAAATTATTTTGAATGTTTTACTTCTTGATTTCTCAAGTCTTCCTCTGCCTTGAAAGCATTTGTCACGTCAAACTTTGTTAAACCACGAATAAACCACAAGTAACAGACTGGTTTCCTTCACTTTCACTCGAGAACAAAATAATGATTTCTCATTCATGTTGACTGAGATTTGGCCACATCATCCTAGACTGCAACTTAAAACAGCTACTTTCAGATAACCTGACGATGCAAGTCTCATTAACTTTCTTATGCTGGTTATCTAAAACCTGATGGTACAAACAGCAATAACAACAGCAGCAAAATCAAACTCTTCTTCAGAATGTGTCCTTGAACACACCAGCTACTTCGTGTGTAGTATGCATCTGCAATAATGTATAATAATGAATGGTTCATTAGGCTGTAAAAGCATCCCTCTGCTCTTATAATCAGGTCTTTCCAGAATGAGGCTATTTTAGGTGTGTGATGCTAACAATTTGGGGGCATGCAACGCAGCGGATCCCAGCCTACAACCTGGATACATACTTCACATACTTCAGCTTCAGTTAGTCGACATTTCTGAGAATGACTTTGCGCAAAGCTGAAGCCCAAACACATTGTATTATCCTGCTTTCAATGTGTGGGTGGAAAGCATCAGTGATGGAGACGAACGTAGTAAAAGTAAAAAGTTGGCTTACTCCCAAGTGAGCTGAAGTGTGAGCGCTACACCTTAATGATTAGCAACACGACTCTTGTTGAATTGGACAGCGATCATCTGCTGTGGGTGGGAAAATTAGTGTCTCCTCCTGGAAAAGATCGCCTTTTACCCAAATTAGTAACTTGAACCCCCACAGTAGGAATGTGTGGGGTGCACACCAAAATCTGAACTGAAGAGCTTTTTTTTCTCTCCACTGTAACTGCACTGAAAATATCTCACCATAATGATGTTGCATCATCTATATTCAGGCCATTTTCTGCAGGAGTGAGTAAAATCGACCACAGAAAAATTGCAGTGGCAGCCTTTATGAAAACATTTTGGCTGTTTAGCTCATTAGGCAGACTGTATATATGCATATCTTCTGCAAAATTACCACCGCCTAAAGCAACTTGATATTCAGTATGAGAGACCCGGGGTAAAAAAACAGATCTTTATTTCATTGCCTAAAGAGGCTTAACACAACTGTCACAATGCACAGTAGAAAAATTATAGATAATCCCTGACTATTTTAATACATTGATGTGTAGCTTCTGTCTTCCGTTGCTTGCTTACTGCTTGTTTTGAGGACTGACTCAACCCGCAGGCTGCAATTTACGCATTCCTGAAACGCTAAATCTTGGAAAGTGTAAAGTCACACAATGTCAGATGGTCAGCAGAATGTGTGGCGCATTTATTATATAACTCAGTCTCGCTTTACTAGCTCTACCTGTCTCAGAGAATGGAAGCTGGCGGGAGAACGGCACAAAATTGGCAGGTAATACACCTTGAAAAAGCACAACGCACACGAGCACCAAATATTACTCTCATAACAACCCCCCCCCCCCCATCTCATCACAACACAATCCTCACATCCTGGATACAAGCCATAATGGAGCTAAAATGCTGTGTGTGTGATGAACGTACTTTTCAGGAGCTATTTACATCTCAAATAATTGCGTTTTTGACTGTCTAGTGTGTGCACCACGCTCCAAAACCCAACCCTGACAAATAAACACACACATATAGCCTACACGCTCCTGGAAATCTGCACCACCCTGTACACTCACTCTCACCACCCTGCTGAAATGGCATTTGAGGTGTTGCATAATGGTTGGCAACCTGACTGCACAAAGGCAGACTACAGCCCCTGAAGTCGAATTATAGCCAAGAGATGACTCAAGGTGTGGAAATCTAATCAAAACACAGAGGTTCTGGGTCATCTGGGTTCAATGACTAGAAATAAAGTAAAGCGCTAACCAGTAGTTGGAAACAATATGTGTCTGTAGTAAAAGTACAAGTCTACATGTTAGACCTAATGAAACAT
>JAPSES010000105.1:7173656-7183948 GCA_029822895.1 Maxillicosta whitleyi | reverse complement strand
CCCCCGCCCCCCGCCCCCCCCCCCCCCCCCCATCCTAGATTTTTTATTCTAATTCTATATTGTATTTTATATCTATATTTTGTATTTCTATGCAGTATTTTCCTTATATTTTAATGGGAGCTTTTTCTTCCTGGGTGAGATGTGAAGAAAGTAGACAGTTAGTTGTGGTAGAAAATTATTATTTACAGTCAGACCATGAAAAATGTTTTAGAAATGTAGAGGTAGAACATTTCTGTTTCATATTTTTACTTAAGTGTATACATAAGGAGCATAGGCAGTCAGAAATAATAGTCAATACTGGTAGCGGTAGAACATTTAAAGTCACAGTCATGGCTTAAAAAATAAATTCATTAAAAAGCGAATGGATATCTTAGTGGTACTTTGGTGCGGAGGGTTGCCAGTTCGAATCCCAGGTGGGCCCTTGGGCAAGGCACTTTGCGCTATACATGCCTAAACCTTGTAAGTCACTTTAGATAAAAGTGTCAGCCAAATATAATGTAATGTAAAAAAAAAAAGTCAATACGGAGAGAAATCATGTAAGAACCATCTCTGAGAAAACAAACACCTGAATTGAACATGTCCCAATACTTCTGTTCATATACCATTTTATTTGATATATTAAATCCATATAAACTATGATGTGGAAATACAGCACAGGATCTACCAAAGTGTCGCCCTCGTGTGGTGGAGGACTGTAATTGCGTCACAGAATTGGCCGCTCCATCAGTCCTCTGCCTCCCCGTGCATTATTAGAGTGTGTGTCCATACGTGTGCACCTGTCCTTCACCACGGTAACCCGTCTCTTCCACAGTGCGCTGACATCATCCCAGAGGCGACGTCTGTGCTGGAGCTGCTGCCGAGCAGAGCCGCGGCCAGAAATAAACCAGATTTCCCTGTTGTTGTCATAGAAGGCCTGGATGCCACAGGTTAATGCTATTAGCTCATAAATAAATATGTGATCAGTTTGATGTATAGATGTCTCACTTAAGTGATGGCCAGTTGTTCCCTGCTAAAGCCATTATGTGCCAGTGGGCTTTGCTTAATGGAATATCATGTATCCTGACCTCAGTAAAGTTACATCACTGGCAGATTGTTTTATTGAATAACTTGTTCATATAATACTCTTAAGAAAACCTCATGAAAACACGGTCGTATTGGTAGTGGCTTTGGCGCTTGAGGCTGTTCAAGGTTACTTTAAAATCACATATCATTGTTTCAGACAGATAGTATTTTACTTGACAGTCTTCATGGGGGTCATTTTTTTTTTTTTTTGTTGCATCACGTTGAATGATGGTTAATTGTGATGCAATAGCGACACATTAACGCATAAAGATCCAAACAGTGACCATGTGATCGAAACCATTTACTGATATAAACTGTTTAATACACATTGATCCATTAATCCTATCAATACATGTAAATAATTGGTTTTAAAATACAGTTTGTTGTCTTTTAATGAGGTCATTGATCCAACTCCATACTTACGCTACATAAAGGTGGTAAAACAACCCAAAATATCCAAATTAAAACTCTGATTTTAACATTTAGCATTTTTATGGCTGCTGTAGGGGAGGATGAGGTGGGATTCATTCGGTACGAGATGAGTGTCACAGCCCCCACCCCAAAAAAAAGTCCACTTTGAAGGACAGTCTATAAAAAAACAAAAAAAAGGTGTTGTTTCCAATCAAGGCAATTATTCCATGTATGAACGTCTAAGCTTTTCCTTCTGTGTCTCAGGAGGCTTTAACCTTTAAATGAACTCCTAGCAACTTTGACCTTTGGTTTTTGCCTAATTTTGCGGCGTTCTATCAATCAGTTCCTAAGATACTACATTTCACATATAATGAAGATGGACTGATGGGACCATGTTCTCATAAGAAACAGATAAGAAACAGAATAAACTGATAGAAAATCCATGAAAATACAGTAAAATAAGTTCAATGAAGGATTGAATGAAATAACGCCTGTAAATGCACAGAGGCGGGGCTTCCTCTTCTACGTCGCTTACGTCAGTTACCGCCAATGTTGAAATTATCAACACAAGCCTAGAGCGCCCTCTGGTGGTTTAGTGTGAAATGATATAATAATGTGTTAATAATTTCACACATAAGTCGCTCTGGAGTATAAGCCTCACCCCCGGACAAACTATGAATAAAACTATGACTTATAATCTGGAAAATACGGTACTTTACACTGAAAAATGCATAAAAATGACAAAAATCAGTGGATAATACTACGATAAATTGTGATGAATCAGATCCTCAACTAGTTGCTGGAGTTTTGGGTCCAGTTTTTAGCGTCTCGACAGGAATCCGACTGTTGGTGATCTGAAAACTGCAGCTTTGGTTTCTGGTGTGTGTGCGGTGACTCTTCTGTCCGTGTGTCTTCATATCACAGGTAAGACCACTTTGACTGAATCTCTCAGGGATACCCTTGGAGCCACTCTGCTGCGGTCCCCTCCCCAGTGTCTGTCCCCCTGGAGGGCCCGCTTTGATCAGGAGCCGCCCCTGATCCGCAGGGCCTTCTACGCCCTGGGGAACTACATCACAGCAGAACAAATAGAGCAGGAGGCCACGAACGCACCTGTCATCGTTGACAGGTAAAGAAGGCTGTGATGTCGGAGGTGAAGAGAAGTTTGCCTGTTTGGTGACCTTTCCTCTTGTAAGAAGTTTTAGAAAACAGGAGTCTGCCGTGTATCACAACATCATACAGGAACCTACAGAACAGGGGTGTCACAGTCCGGTTCTTTCAGGAACTACATTCAACCCAATGTGATCAACGAGACTAGCAAAATAAAAGCATGAGAGCATATAAATAATGACAAGTGTGGATTTTTTTTTGGTGTTTTAGTGCAAAATAAATAACATTAAACAACAAAAAAAGATGCGCTGAGAAAAGTAAAACACTGAATCAACTGAAAAATTCTTCTTCAATAGGTCACGTATATATATATATATATAAAAAAAAGATACTTGAGTGAATGTAATTGTAATTTAATTTGGTTCACTTAACTATTTTTTTATGATTTATGATATGATTTTCATATCCTTGATTGTTAATATCTTCAGTGTAATTTTTTTGGGGTTTTTTTTTATGATAAACTAAGAAGAAAGTCATTATTTAAAGGTTGTTATGCTGTTATTTTACTTGAGATCATATTGGTTTGACACCTTCAACTAATTTCTTTCTTATAAGTTTTACATCTACAAAGTTTTATTATAAATGTGAATAACATAAACAACCTGAAATGTCTTAAGTAATATAAGTGCAATTTTCACAATATTATGCCTTTGTTTATTATTTACATGTGTACATTACAATGGATCACAATGAATCTATAAATACTTCAAACATTTTAATAACAGGCAGAATATTGATATAATTGCACTGACTTGTCTTAAAACATTTCAGATTTTTTACATTTGTTCAGATTAGTTAAATTTTTTGTAAAAGGACAGTTTCTAAATGCCAACAATTTTATGTAATTTTAATTTTTATACAAAAACTAAGAAGAAAAATATGGAATTGTCATTATTTATAGGTTATTATGTTTGTATTTTACTGATCTGATCCACTTTAGATCATATTGAACCTGAACTAAAATGAGTTTCACATGCTTCATTGTTAATGTATTCGGTGTCGTTTTTGCACTTGGGCCAGACTGGACCCTTTGGCGGGCTGGTTTTGGCCCGCAGACCATATGTTTAACACCATTACTATAGAATATGATGCTTGTAACGTGTCTTTTAAAGTAAACCAACCTTAACTCCATCACTGCAGATACTGGCACAGCACAGCATCCTACGCCATCGCCACGGCGGTGAGCGGCCCGGTGTCCAACCTTCCAGCGCCGGGTTCAGAGTTGTACCGTTGGCCCGGTGATCTGGTCCAGCCCAGCCTGGTGGTCGTACTCACCCTGGACCCAGAGGAGAGGAAGAGGAGACTGAGGGGCAGAGGTCAAGGAAAGACTGAGGAGGAGAAAGAGCTGGATCACAACCATCTGTTCAGACTCAGGTGAGATGTGAGAGTTTTAGGTTTTGACCCTTAAAGGTCCAGAGCAGGGTTTTGGACCTTTACGTGTTATGGATTTATTCTGATTGTCTATCTGCTGTCATTCATCGGTTTTCCATTGGACATGTGCGCAAAAATTTTACCAATATTTACTATATGTCCAAAAAACTGAAGTGCGTTATGTCAATTTTTCAGTTTTTTCATATATTTTTTCTGTGTTTGATAACTATGATGGTAACTATGGAAACACAGCTGGAGATAATAAAGAAGTACAGTATAAGTAGTACTTACTATACTATTGTGTTACTAATTTTTTAATATACCTGCGGTTTTGAACGCATTACCTAATTACCATAGGTTTCTATTGTCTGCTATATGATGATTTCGCCTTACGGTCCCAACTCCAGAACGGATTCAGGGTTCTAGCTAGGACTTTATTTTAGAGTAGGGGTGTTGAGGGAGCACAGCGACCGGGGGGGATTGAACCCAAGCTGCCACCATTATTTTAAGCGTAAAAGTCTGTGGCCTGACGTCAGCACAGAGGGAGCCAATGGCAGCAATACATCCTCCAAAGAGACACACGAGAGAAAATACAGATAATTCAGAGGAGGTGCTTCGGGAAACCGTTCATGTCGGACCCTGCGTTTGATCTGGGCAAACAATTACAGTCAAAATGCCAATATGCTGTACTGAAATTTAGCGTATTGGGAGAAAATTTAGCGTATTGGGTCAAAATTTTAGTGTCGGGGGCCTATAAGCTAATTTGCGCTAGCTAGAACCCTGGGATTAATGTCGTATGGCAGGGGTCCACTGTAGATAGAAACAGTAAAGCAGAAGAAATACATTAAAAAGAGCTATGTAACCTATAATCTATCGTCAAGTGTCAGGCTGAAGTGGGTTTTTAGTTGAAACGTTTCCACACTTCCAGCTGCTCTCAGGTCCTTGGGCAGACTGTTCAACGGCACGAAGAACCAAAGCTAAAGCCTGCTTCACCAAAGAGTCCCGCACTTGGGATCCCCAAACAGACTCGTGCCAAGGACCTGAGGGTTCGCACCGTTCATACGCTTTGAACGTATGAGACGCATGCAGGTGCAAAAAGTAAAAGAACTTTCAAATCAATACACACAACCTGACAGGCAACCCATGTAACGGCTTCAGAACAGGTGTAATATATTCGCTCCCTCTGGTCTCACTAAGTACTCCAGCTGCAGATGATTTACATTTTTTGGGTAGACCAGATAGCGGAGTATTACAGTAGTCTCGCCTACTCAGGATGAAATCATCCATCTGCGTTTTAGTGTCACTCGGAGAGAAAATGGCTTAGTTGAGTTGAATTTTTTAGTTGAAAGAAGGTGGATTTGGAGAAAAACCCACACGGGCCGTAACCCTCCAAAGATCTAACCAGCCAACAGCGACCAAAAGCATGTACTCATCTAAAATATTAAACCATAAAGAGCCAGTGCTACATTTGTGTCGGTTCCCAAATGAATTTCAATCTATTCTTAAAGGGCTCATATTTATCTAAACCCACTTTTATTAGTTCATTTATTTGTGTATTTGGACCCTAATAGTTCATACAGTTTGAATTTGAACCATCCAGATTCTACAGATCTATTTTTATATTAAAAAAAATCAAGCAGATTTGTACAACCTGTTTTAATTGTTTCTTAATTTGTTGCATCTATGACTAGTTACATCACAACATTTGCCCATATAAGGTCAAGACTTCTGACGAACATTTGTCCAAGATTGACATAATTGTTTGTCAGCAGCAGCGGTTGGAGTAAAAACTGAAAATATGTCCAAACTTTGAGATGATTACTTAACATGTTCTGTTGTTGGTTGAACAGGACAGAGCAGCACAGTTAACAACCTGGAGGGGGCGGGGCCTGAAGTGGCTCATGTGCATTTAAAGGGCCAGCGCTCCAAACCACCTTTCTGGTGTCATTACTGAGAAATAGTGTTGAAGATGGACCTGTGGAGTTGAATTAATGAAGAATTCAGACCCAAACAGGACATTTACAGTTTATGTAGAACACAGGGACATGTGTTACAATGAATAAAAAATCACTCCTTTAAGTGATTTGTCACCATTTATTCCAATATTATGCTCTTTTTAAAGATTTACACTAAATTGCAACATTCTATCAATCATAAAATCATAAGATACTGTATTTTACAAATGAAAATGGACTGATGGGAACATGTTCTTATAAAAACTACATAAAACAGATGAAAACAGAAGATGAAATAGAATAAATGGATGGAAAATACATGAAAATACAGTAAAACAGCAAAAAGTAAAGTAAAAACTACTGTAAATGCACAAGTACTTTTCTGAACACCACTAGATGTCACTATATAACATGACAGGAAATGCATTAAACCTTTAAATGTGTTAAAGCAGAGTTTTAATTCAACCTTTAATGTAGGGAACGCATCCAAATATATTCCATTTTATGAATTTAGATGGTTTATAAGTTAGTTGTCCTAACCTGAATCAACAAACACAGTTGAATAGTTGTATACTGTCAGTGTAAATCATGAATGAAGCTTTTTTTTTTTTTTTTTTTTTTTTTTAATAAAGGTTGAATCCCTAAGAATTAAGAGTCTATTGATGATAGCAGATGGGTAAAAAATAATTGTCATTTAACACACCAAACTAAGGGAAATGTGTGGCCAAATGTTGTACAGTCTGTGATATATATAAAAAAAAAAGTTCTCCCTGAGTGTGAAGACACAGATGGGGTACAAACTGTACTGTTGCTTTCACTGAGTCAGGTCAGCACCGTCTGAGTCTGATCCATCAAACACTTAACAATCAATTACTGTCCTGTGGGGGAAGCAGCTGATGAGAAAGAACAGGTGATTAGTTGCTGAGCTGTTGTGCTCCATTAAGCTGGTCAAAACTCGCAGGCTCTGCCGGCCCAGTTAGTCGCTCTGCAGACAGGTCGATGGCTACTTTCATTCATCCTCTGTCCTGACATAATGGCCTTTCCACATGGGACAGCCAGATGTTGGACCAGCAGAATTAGAAAACGGAGGGTTTTGACTGCCGCTGAGAGAGTGAGAGACTCTGCAGACTTGGTCAATCACTATCACAAAGACTATTCTTCATTTGTCTGAGGGAACGGCTGCTCCCTGGGCCATCTGTGTTGTTTCTCTTGTGCGTCTCACATGTCGTTGGTTTTATCACCATCCAGACTGTTAAGAAAAACACGTGAGCACTGAACTGACTATTCAGTGGAGTCGAAGTGTCATCTGCTGTACTTACATGTATGTTTTGATCATTTATTGACCGATGTGTGTCTCTCTTCAGAGTGGAGGAGGCTTACCGGCGGATCAGCGGCCCAGCATGCATCACTGTGGATGCAAGTCCTTCTGCAGACCAAGTGCTCCAGCAAGTGCTGCTTTTAATTAGGGGCAAATGCCACTTGTAAACAGTTTTCTATCTCTCCTGCTGGCAGCCAAGCATCAAGTGGATGCAGTACCAGTGTCCCCCACTGGGTGCCAGTAAGGTGTTATGGATGTGGTACAATGATGGATAAAGGCAGATTGGAGTGTAAAGAAGAGATTGTATTCTGAATGAGTAAAGGTTGAGTGGCCAGGGGCCAGAGCCGCATACAGGAATCAGAAATACATATTCATATAGACACACACATACATGCATGTGCAAATTCCATTACACACACACACACACACACACACACACACACACACACTGTGATACTGTCAAGTAAAGTGTGCGTTTGACTGCTGTTTTGACCTCTCAGAAATCAGACACAGTGTATGCTTCAGACATAGGAGCACTGCCCTTATTGACAACCGCCTCTATTCAGTCCAGAAGAACACTCACATGAGGACTGGTCTCATGGATAACATTGAAACACAAAAACAGGATAATTTCTCATTTAAAACTATGTGATATACAGTTTATATTCAGCTGAAGTGTTCTGAATCTGTCAAAGAAATGTAAAACTGTTTCATATTAAAGAAAAATGACACTGAATTTGATGGTCTCTAAAAGTCTGTGTCCTCCATAAACTTAGCACAAGTGTTATAGATATGTCTATTTTCATGTGTATAAAGTTTATATGTGCAGAGAGTTCTTCCTATTTTACTTTTCTTGCATTTTTTCTTACATTTTATCTTACACAAGAGACACAACAAGTGCCAACAAAAATATCCTTGTATGTGTTTACATACTTGGCAGAAAAAAGTTGATTCTAATTCTGATCCTTTCATAACATATTGTTTTACCTTGTTTTTTCCATTTATTCTGTGAACGCAGTATCGACATAAGGGTCACAAAAGGGTCTTTTTGTGGTACACTGCAGATGGTAGTTCAAGTGGCATCAGTATTGACATTACTGATACTACTTGATACCCTTTATGGTCTGCAATAGAACTACAGGAAACACTGCAAAAATACGATATGTTGCATAAAAACACGATCGCACCAACATATTTGTGCACACATGAATGCATGCATGTGAGGCTGTTTGTAGACACACAAATACACGCGTGCACATTTACTAAGAGCATATACTGTAACTCATTTATATAGGTAGGAAGTGTATATTTGGCCTATGTGATGGGAAGATTAATTGGGGGTTTTAGTAATTATGAGCTTGGCAAAGCTGCGGGCTGGAGAAGACAGAGTGACCCATCTCTTTTACTGTGATGCATCAGCAGAGCGCCAACCACTGCAGACCCTATTCATATGGCAATTAATGGAGCGCTGTATATCAATGTCATTCCAATGCTCCCCCACATAAGTGCATGGATTACTCCTACTACCAATTACAGCAATCCGATGTTTTACTGAGTGGAGAGGTGCTGTGGATGCAAATCTTAGCATCACATGTAATCACATAAACTAAAATAAGGCGTCATTATGTTTATGGATTATGGATTCCTACATGAGGTAAGTATCCCGGAATAGTTTACTGTGTCCATAAGCCCTCAGCTGCCAGGTGACACTGAGGATGGACTGCGTAAGACGGAATGAATGGGGCACATAGTTGGAATTTTGATTGCTATTAACACAGTAGCCTCAGTCTCAGGAGAGTCCGAAATTTATGATGTAGTAGAGCAAAGCAATTAAGCATTACATCATACATCATACTTGAATGCAAACTTGTGTGTGCGCATCTGTGTTGTGGGCCATATTTCCATGTCAGATGTTGTTATGCTTTGTTATTCTTGGCAACAAAAAGTGAGCGGTGATATCATGCCATTACTGCCCCTGAACACAACTGTAATATGACATTAATGGCCCATAATCACAGTACATTACACATGCACTGAAATTATTTGCTTACATATGTTAATAGTGTTTTTCCTTTAGAAAACATTATTTTTTTTCAGTTGGTTTTGTCAGAAAGCCAGGATACACGCTGTCTTAACAACAACATCCACATAATTCAGCCTGTGTATCATACTGTGAAAAAAAAGGAAGTTTGGAGAAGTAAAAAAAAAAAAAGTGCCTCATTTCTGGGAAATGAGTGTTTTTAATGAAATGAAAAATAATCTTGTCAAGCATGTTTTTCATTGGGATGTTATATGTACATATGTAGACTGAACAAGATTGTTTTCCTTATTTAAGAGTGAGACCAAGAATATTAAGTCTATGTTATACGACTGCTTCTATTGCTTGTAATAAGTACAACTTGTATAAATGTTTTCTTAGTTTTAAAGCCAGAAACGTAGCCAAGAAAAATCTGCTTACCCAATTCACAGACTTTCTTTATTTTTTATTAAATACAAGACAATTTGGTTGTGTTTAACAGTATTTGGCTTCTTTCTACAGTAGTCGGGCTGTTTTTCTGGTGCAAAGTTGAACTCTGGTTACAGGAAAAAGTTAATAACTAACGCAATCTGCTTCCAATCTGTGATCTCACTACTGAAGTTAGAAGATAAAAGTGCAAGCCCGTAAGGTCCGCCTCACATACGTATACGTACACACATGTCCGTGCACATAAATATACTGTACACTTCCACTATACAGACACAAAGTACTAGACTGGCGCACATGCACGCACACACCTCACCCTGCATGGGGCCACTTTGCACTACACTCCTCAACTTCAATATTTCATCTGCACAACAGAGAAGGAGCAGTGGAGAGGAGGAAAGCCCTCCATGAAATAATTAAAGATCCAGCAGGGATGCAGCAGCACAGCAGCCGCCGTCCCATCCTAAGTAATAGATCAAATGAAAGCTGTCCCTCAGATCATTAATAATGAGTGTGGTATGGAGACCGGGGTGGGGGGTGGGTT
>JAPSES010000105.1:7113093-7129226 GCA_029822895.1 Maxillicosta whitleyi | reverse complement strand
AGGCATGCAATAAACCACTTACATAAACCTCTCCTCTGAGACAGCCTTAAAACAGCTGACATGTTCAAAGTTCCACTCTGCCTCTCTCTCCCTCTCTTCGGATGCTTATGATTTCCACCAGGAATGCTTTATTTGGATCCTTTATTACATGTGCTGTCCCAAAGTCTTGAAGGGTGGTTTTAATATGTGAAACCTCTGCTCTGTAGCGTGTGAAACAAGTATGAGGCACATTGAAAAACACTGACATTTATGAGCGCAAATGCATTTAACTGGAGCTTTTGTTGTGAAGTGATCAATATAGGACGGTATCAGTTACGTTCTACTTGTAAATTCAGCGATGCAAAGTGAATGCAGAACCTTTATTAGGGCAGACACCGACACACACACACACACAAAATAAAGATTTAATATCGTACACTGGTGCATTGAAATGTCTAAAAAATGACTAGACGGATGTTATATATTTTGTTGACTTATTGTACGTGTTTTCCGCAGTATTCAAATTCATAGAAATATGTAGTTTTATTGAATGTAATGGTTCATTTTGGTCTGATTTGTTGCCGTATACACAATAAACACACAAAAAAAACAAGCTAATACAGTATAACGCAGAATCAACAGCGGTCAAACAGCATTTTTGCCACAGTCCATATTATTTTAATTATTTTTATGCCATTTCACAGTTCATTAAGTAAAGAGATCATTCACTGATATATATATATATATATATATATATATATATATATATCGGTTACAATGCGACACCAGTGGCTTATATAAGTTTATGGCTTAAAGGGGTCATATTAATCTAAAGCAGGGGGGTTAAACTCATGTTGTCCATGGGCCACATACAGCCCAATATAACTTGAAGTGGGCCGGATCATTAAAATAATAACATAATAATATATAAATGATATCAATTCCACAATTATATGTGTAATTTACGAAGATATTTTTGATATGACGAGATTAAAGTCAACATGTCGACATTAAAGTCGAAATTCCGAGAATAAAGATGAAATTGGATGTCAACTTTAATCTTGATGGGTTAACTTTAAAGTCGACATGTCGACATTAAAGTCAAAATTCCGAGAATAAAATTTAAATTTGATTTCGACTTTATTCTCAACATTTCCACGTAACGCACGTAGGGTCCCTACAAATACATAACATTATCAGGCTGAGCTAAAATGTCCCCATAATCCACAGCACACACATACACACAGTAGATATTCAGGGTTTAAGGGACAATACTACACTAACTTTAACCGTAACCTAACTCTAACCTGATTTTATTACAATTATAAATTTATTTTCCTACAATGTGACTGTGTAGACAGGTTTAAGTTCCCTTAATGTAAGAAAAAAAAAGGGAACACACACACACACACACTCACACACCCTCAAGTGTTAAAGATGATTCTTGAAAAGACAAGTTTGTAAAACTTAAAAAAATATGTTCTTCCTGTTCTGAAACATTAGATTTATATATATTGCATATATTTATTAATGTGGGATAGTCTATTTAGACATTCTTAATAAATCTGTAGTTCATTTGGTATGAGGGAATTCTGGGTATGAAAGGTAAATTTGACCTGAAACAAACTGTGAAGGCTGAAGAAATGAGCAGTTTGTAAAGGGTTAAAATGCCATTACCCAAAAGAACAAGCAGCCATAGCCACAATGCATTGTGGGCCGCTGCATCAGTCAGATAGCTCAAGTGTTGCACGGTGACATTTGGGCAGTGCGGTATACATCCAACTATCTTTGGAGGACTGCAGACTTTCAGGTTTGTCACATATAGTTACTACTTTTGGTCAGACACAGTATGCCAGGAATATATAGTGTGTCATTCTGAACACAAGCACACACTGCAGAGTTATTTCCTGTATCAGTGTCACTGCTGCCCTGTTTCTTCAGCTGACTAGTGGCAGATCCTGTGTCTTTTCACTCCAGGGGGAGAAGTGGCAGCGCAGACTCATCTGCCCTATAATCACTGAGGTAAATATTATCTCAGTCCTCATATCTTGCAGACAGACAAATCAAGAGAAAATTGACTTTTCAAGACGTGTCTCTGTCTCTGCAACACTCTCCCAAGATCTGGCAACACATACGGTAGCTCTTCCATTAAAACAAACGTCTTTCATTTGATAAATCCGTTCCCTCTGGCTATTCGTATTGTACTTACAGTAAAATAAATGACGCTAATGTGTTATGTTATCTTGCTTTTATCTGTATTTCTTCCATCTTATGATGTTCTCAGACACATTAGGCTCATATCATTGATAAAGAATGTATTGTATTATTGAGCTGTTGTTCCCAAACTTGGGATGGGGCCCAAAAAGGAGTTCCTGAACTGTTTTATTATTATTTTTTTAATAATATATTTACTGAGAGTTTTACGGGCTATATACACAAAATAGAAATATATAATCGTGTGTTTTTCATGTTATATATTGTCTGTACACTTCCTTTGCTCTTGTGTGTTCCTGTACTTTGCTGCTGTAAACCTGGGATTTCTCCAGTGGGACTAATAAAGGCATATCTTATCTTATCTTATCTTATCTTATCTTATTTCCTCATGTAAAGCATTAAGTTTAAAAACACACAATTCAGAAGGAAATGAGCCATAGGTGTTAAACATGCGGCCCAGGAGCCAAATCCAGCCCACCAAAGGGTCCAATCCGGTTCATGGGATGAATTTATGGAATGTGAATATTACATTTAGAATATTATCAATCAAGGACATTAACATCATCTTAGTTTTGGTTCCACATTCAGCTCAATTCAATCTGAAGTTCATCAGAACTAGTAAAATACTATCATAATAACCTATAGATAATGAAAACTCACTCAGTTCTGTTCTTTTTACTGTCAAAAAAGCAAAATTACATGAAAATGTTTACATTTGTAGGCTATTCTTTCATGAAAAATGTGAATGACCTGAACAAATCTGAACAACCTGACACCCCTGATATAAGCAAATCATAGATTTCTGAAATCGTACCTTTGCTATAAGGATTTTCCAACTGACAAGATATATAGATTTTGAAAAATTGATTCGATAAGACCTAATTAATTGCATATATATGTAAAAATTATTATAAAATATAAAATTATAAAATGATATGTGAATTAATTTTCCTGATTACAATAGAAGTTTGAGTTCATGCAGGTTTACACCATAAAACATGTGCAATCCAGAAAAACTTTGGATGAAAATGACAAAAAAAAGTTAAAAAGACTTAAAACAAGACAGTATATTTTATTAAATATTGTTTTAACAGTTGAAGAGTTGGGAGAAATTGGGATGTCATCACAATTATTAATGTAATTTATGTCCCAAGGCCAAATAAAACAGATTTTTTGGGAGTCTTGAGCTGAATAAGTTGATTGAAAGACCTCTAGTGCCAGAAATGATTAATTAGACTGTGTATTTAACTTAATAACAATGAAATAAATATCAAAAGAATAGACAGTTACTTGGAAAAAATATAAATATATGCCAAGATTCTGCCTGGAGTAATATTTTTCTTTTGCAAAGCCTGAGCATAATTTATTTGCAGTGCGTCTTCGCGGCAACGCAACTGATAAGTGCACAGTCAGCATGGGAGTCAATTTCCTATTCCAACCATGTTCTATTAATGCTCAAGTCAATAAACATTTTATACATGTCTATAAGTAATAGAAGCTAATCATTAATGCAAACTTTTCCCTTGTTATTCCCAGCCTCTGTGTAGTTGCTGGCCTTGAGGCATGTTCTCAGAATCGTACCCTCCCCGCGCACATCGCCTCCTTTCATTTTTACTCTGCTCTGACTGGTGAGTCAGGACACATAGGCACCATCACCCTTCATTACCAGCTCTAACTCGCACCTCTTCTCACATATTTCTATACCTTCACACCTATTTCCATCTCCTTAGTCAATTTTCTTTTTCCTCAACTGCCGCAGAAGCTCCCGTTCGGCGTTGCACCATATGATGTGCCATCATTCACCTCGAGAGAGCTATTCTCTTTCTGAATGGGATCATAATAGGTCCAGCTTTGCTTTTAATAGCTAAAGTGACAATACCTTGAATGTGTGCATGCTTGAATGTGTGTGTTTCTGTCGGCGTCTGACACCTCTGTGGCTGCATGGATGAGCATGAGCAGATGTGCCCACTGGTGCAGAACTGCCTGAGCGTGCAAAGACTTGGCCATTAATGAGATAGTGACAAAACTTGCACTCGCCAATTAAAGACAGTGAATGGAGGCCATTTGGAACAGAGGTACTCGGAAAGATTAGAGATGACAAGGATCCCTTGTAGGAAAGGGTGATTCAGGACTGGTGTGATGTGAGGAACAGATGTAGACCTGAAAGGAATTACCCTCAGAGATCTACCGCAGTCCGACATACAAAGATCAAATCTCCAATTATTACAGCCATGATTAACTGGAAACGTTTTTATTTGGACGCTATGCCTTGGCTTGACTGTGGCAGTAGCACTAAGGCCTAACCCCTATTCACCTCTTAGCCCCTCCCCCTTACATGTTTGGCCCTTGAAACTGACATTTTTCAGGACCACAGTACAAACAGAGGGGTATGAGAAATCTAATTCAGTTGGAATCATCAGTAAAATGGAGGTAAACAGCAGAAAAGTGCAGCAGTGCGATGAAAGAAACAAATGTACGTATTTTCGTTGTAAACAACTTAATCGTTTGATCGACCGTTTAATGCTATTTCGATGTGTTACAAACCGCAAATTGCAGAAATGCGCTTCAGCAATTTGTGGTTAATAGCCACAAAAAGATACCCAAAGCCCACACAACAGACGGTTCCAGCTGCTGACGGCACAGGGAATTCTTTCACAAACAAATTTTTCGTATCTGTTTATCTGCGACAAAGGTAAGGGCCAAGGGGTGAATTGGGATTGGGCCTATCTTTCCATTTGCTTCATCTCCTTTCCTGGAATCACACACCACACATGCTCTACAACATTATTTTGCAAGCAAGGCCAAATGGTAATGATGCAATGGACTTCAACAAAGGTGTCTTGTTCTTAGTCCTCATCATCAAGGTGTCTGGATG
Organism: Maxillicosta whitleyi; assembly: GCA_029822895.1. Lineage (NCBI taxonomy): Eukaryota > Metazoa > Chordata > Actinopteri > Perciformes > Neosebastidae > Maxillicosta > Maxillicosta whitleyi. The sequence goes on along the minus strand of JAPSES010000105.1, from coordinate 7,124,158 downwards.
AAAAAACTGCCATTTGAAAGACTTGTCAGACATGACTTGAAAGACTCTCAGTGTGGTTCAGACAGTTTAGTCTATTGATTTCTTTGACAATTGAAGCTGTGCCAGTGGCTGTGCAAGGCTGTACGTAGGCACAGCTGCACTTGGAGCTAGATGTGAATATCTGAATGTTAACAGCCTAATAATGGTAAAGCTGACACAGATGTCACAGTTACATTCATATGCCTGTGCAGACACCACGGACAGTAGCTCATATTATTATTCTGTTATGAAGTAAATGTATAGATTACTGTTTTATTGAATAACTCCAGTCCAGTTGTTGGTAGTAATGTCCTTCTAGAGCCAAAGCACAAAAAGAACTCTCTAAAAAAAATATGTATATGTTCTTTTTTCCAATGTCTGGAAAGTTTCCTTCCAACAAGGCACAAGATATGGGTAGTGTCAGACTATTTTCACACAACCTTCTTCAAATTCAGTTTCCATTTTGGTTTTCAAGTGCATACACAGTTGGTGGCCATGCATTACCATAGAGTTCGGACAAGACTGTACAGCACAAATAACTGCATGGTACAAGGATGTGTGCATAGACCCTCACCCTGACCTAAAGCTTTAAGAGTATTTTAAGAAAACTGATGCATGAATTCAAGCAAACCTTCACTCTTAGCATAATTAATCACCATTATTAATGTTCTGCTTGTAAAAATAAGCGGTCATCACCACAGGACACATGATGTAGCCCACACTGTGTAGGTGTTGTAGTGGCTGGGTGGTTTGCAGAAGCTCTGACCTACATCTTACTTTCAGTACAGATCACCAGGAGGTTGTGTGTTGCTGTGTGTACGGCGGTCGCTCTTGTTATCTGCATCATACAAGAGTCTTGTTAAAAAATAAAAACTAACATATAAATGGTATGTAGGTACATGGGTGGTGAGTCCTGCTCCCATCATGTAGTGTGTGTATAGTGTGTGTTGGACCCCTCTGCAGTCAGCATTGATTGACCTCCCTCCCTGGACACTCGATGCAGCATGACCCCTCCAGCAACCAGCCAGTAATTGATCCTGTAGTACAGTTGCGGATTCCCAGGGTGCACTGAGTCTACATGTATGTGTGAGTGTGTGTGTATCTTCTACATCTCCTTTCCTTTGGCTGGGCTTCCAGCAGAACACTCCACCTTGCTAACCTCTCCATTGCATTCAAATTGCATCCAAAGGCCATAGTGATGGGCAGAGCACTAAGCCTGTACTTACATACATCTACTTTCAGCCGTTTCTCTTTTGTGCGCCTCACTCCTCTCTTATTTATTTTTTCTATACAGTCCGCAGCACTTATTGAATGCTTGATGAAACCTCTTTCCTTTTCAGTCAGGTTTTCATTCACACTGTGGCACGAGTTCGCCTGGTGATCAAATAGCTCTGTGATTTTATGTAGATGAAAGTAAATCACAGCTCCTCCAAGTTGTTTCAATGCTCCACCACGCTCGATTGTCTAGCCATTTTGAGCGACTCACCCACCATAAAGGAGCCCATTTCACTTCCATCCAGTAAGAGACAGACAGACGGAGAAAAGAGTGGTGTGCCAAGCGAAAGCCTCAGTCTTGCTTTTGGTGGAAGATTAGCAGCTGCCAGGAAGCTTTCATATCTTCCAAAAAAAGGCACACATACACGTCTGCTTGCATGGCCAAACCCATGCACACACACACTTCTACATGGCTGAACACACATAAAGACACTGTCACACAATAAGATCTCTCTCTCTCTTCCTCACACACACTTCCAAACTTCAATCAGTCTGGTCGGAGGAGTTGCCGTTTCTTTCAGCCTCTGTATCAGTGTCTCTGCAATTAAAAGTGCTGTGGGTTTTGCTTCTGCCAAATTACAAGCTCCATTTGCCAGCCTAATTAACGGTTCATAGCATTCAGTGAAATTTATTGCCGCAGCCCGAGCGCATGCCAAACCAAACAGGATAGACCTCACAGATAACCGTAAACTTGGCCACATAACCTGACACCTTGAAAAAACAAACTTGTTACAGGGAGTCTGTTTATGTACTCCTCTTTCCCTGCCTCGCTCTACCCTTCTCTCTCTCTCTTTCTCTCCGCCTCCCTTCTCGCTCCACTGTCTCAGCTGACAGTTACTTGACTGTTTCACTTCACGGTCTCCGTGGCGATGGTTGTTAAGAGGGAAAACCCAGACTCACAACCTATTCCTTTTGACCGCAATTCATTGTATGTTTGTCAGCGGGTGCCCTTGTGGTCAATACTGTTTAGATGCACAGCTGAAATGTGAATCCAGACGAAAGGACACAACAGGACAAGACAAAGTATGAATTTCAACTCAACACTCAGAAATCACACAAACATTCCGCTCGGTTTATTAAGAGCAGGAGAGAATGTAAACATCATGGATATAAACACACATAAATTGAGAGTACATTCAGTTTTTGACACTGGGAAAAGGGCGAGAGACTTGGATATCAGATTATTCATTTGCAAATGTTTTGACACACATAACTGAACTCACATCCGTGATCAGTATTTAAGGGGTAAAAAAAACAACTCTGCCCAGCAACTGAAGGTTCCTTTCCAGGGAGCACCAATTGCTTTCTCAAAAAAAACCTGTCCCTGATGCTTTCCGTGTTGCAACAGAGGTGCAGAAAGGTGTCCGAAGGGGACCTTTGTCATGTTGGTTGAGCATTCTGTCAAATTCTTGCATCATGTAGGTATGACATTGTCTGTCTGGTCGACTAGTGTTGTCCTTGGTGGGTGTCTTTCAGAGTGCTGAGGACGCGATAAAAACATCGGAGAAAAAAAAAAAATCTTGTGCTGTGATGCATCCCTGAACCTGGGGGATTCTTTTTGCCAAAGGCCACATTCATATAAATTATACATATTTTGCAGAGTGTGAGTGTAGTGTGTTGACAGTGAAATGTCACAACAGCTTTGCGTCCATATAATTGTCAAGTGAAATTGACAGAAATGTTTGAAATGCTGCAAAAAAAGACAAAAAAACAAACTATGTGAACTGGTTTTCTGTGAGTAAACTAGGTTAGAAGGTAGTGTTATGCAAGGGCGTAATAAACAGAGGAAGTAGAGGCTGTTCTGTGTTTTTCTTGGATGAAAACAGTTTTAGTTTAAGTTTCTCTATGGATCATTAGTGTCTACTTGTGTACAGTTTGTGTTACAGTCTTTTTTTTATGCTGGGAACTGCTCATTTGTTAATATTTGCAGAGTCCATGTCTAAGCTAGCTCACGTCTCTCAGTTGATTTAGGACAGTTTTTTTCAGCACAAATCTGGAATTTTGTTTTTTATCTATTATCTTCATTTGTTCAGTCTTTGGTTCAGTCCCAATTCATCCCTTAGCCATACCCCTTGCCCTCGACTAGGGGTGTGTTCAAAATATCGATACAGGGATATATCATTGCGGGCCTCTTCACGATACACGTATCGGTACAGAGGCGTCAGTATCGATATTTCACATACAACAAATAATTAGTTCATCAAGTTTCTGAAATGGCATCTGACTTTAAATGTTTTAAGTTTAACAAAAGCCATCTTTGTGTACTAAAGCCAAGTTCTTTTTTCAAAATTTATTTTATTACAGCCAAGTTCTTAATGCAGTGTTTTACATGCACTACAGTGGAATTGTTGTTCTACAGCAAAATAAAACAAAACAAAAAAAAAAAAACATGTGAGTATACATGTGTCTGTTTTCTTTAAAATATTAACAAAGTAAAAACTGTTAAAAAAAATATCAAGATGCATATCACATTGAATACCATATACCGGAATGCACATATATCACGACACGTATCGTATTGTGACCCCTGTATCTGTATATGTATCATTGTTCGCAATACCCACCCCTACCCTCGACACTACTCCTTGAAATAAGCTGCAAAGTGTAGGGGTTGAACCATTCTCTTATAAAAATGGGACAAAACTTTGCTATCTGTTACTTCGTCAAACAGATATGAAAATTTGCTCTTGTAAATATTCATCATGTCGTCAGCAGCTGTAACTGTTTCTGTTTTATGGGCTTTGGTCAAATTTTTACAGCTATCAACTATTAACCACATAAATGTGATCTGTAACCAAAAAAAAAGCATTAAACGGTTGATTCAATAATTGAGTTGTTTACGAAGAAAGGACTTACATTTGTGTGTTTCTTTCATCACTTTTGACTGTGTTTACTTCCGTCTTGTCAATGATCCGAACAGAATTATGTGAAACTCCTCCTACCCCTTCGTTCGTAGTGCGGTCCTGGTAAATCTCTGTTTTTCGAGGGGTATGTAGCCCTTCACCTCGAGAATCGGGACAAAACTACCCCTTCACGTGAACGCGCAAAACATAGGGGTAGGGGTAAGGGGTGAACTGGGATTCAGCCTAAATCTAACGACATATCTAATGGTGTGTTTCCTAGCACAACAAGCCACATGTAGACACACGAGCACGAGCAAACAAGCATGGACCAGGTGTCTATTTGACCGATACAAACCTAAACTCTTCTGACTTATTCTGGATCTTTCACTCCCACAGTTCTTCTAAATTGCTTTCTTCTATTACCTGTATTTTTTTTTTTTTTTTTTAATTGGAGCATCATGTTGGCCTTGTAGTTCTTTTGGATTAATTTATTGATTTCTGGCCAGCGTGTCCAGGTAAACCCAGGTGGAGGGGTATGGAACATTTCTCTGTGTAATATAAACCTTTGTGCTTCAATTGAACGTGTAGTTCCCACACAGATATATGTTCGCTCTTTCTCTTTCCTCTCCCCTCTAACACACCGAGACACACAGTTTTAAGTCATACTCGGAGGCAGGAGAAACAAATCTCCACGCTCCTAACTCTCTCAGGCAGCTGTAGAGGAGATTGCCTCCAAGTTGCACCACATGAGTAACCCTCCCCTCCAGATGTGGCAACTACCTTAAGTCTGAAAAAGAAAGCAACCGAAACAGACAAATAGATTGGCATACAGAGAGACTGAGTTAAAAAAAAAAAAAAAAAAAAAATGAGAGAAAAATCCTTTTCATGTTTCTAGGCTAGTGTTGCAAGTCTTTGGCTCATGTCTCATGGGAACGGCTTTTTGTTGCAGGTAGAATCAGTGTATCAATCAAAGCAAAGTCTAAATGAGACACAGAGGGATGCAAACATAGCTGTGTTGCTAATTGATCGATGACTTGTTCAAGGAATTAAAAAGAGGAGCTTTGCTTCATTAGCAAATGTTCTAAATCTCTAATGCTCCATTTGGAGAATTTTGCCATAGGGCACAATCCCCCCCCAAAAAAACAGAAGAGAAAACAAGACATTGAAACATTCAGGGAGGGATCTAAGGTGAATTCATATGAGCCCTTTATGTTATCCTGTCATCACTGAAATGTTTCTTACATTTCTGACCTGATCCTTGTTTTGAAGCTTATTCCCTGTTTTTCCTTTTGTCTCTAGAATCACGCACACACGCGAACACTAAAACGGAGTCTTAAACTGATCCCTGTAATACCTTCTATATCATACAACTGGGCCACATAAAAATAAGACTTTACTACTGCAGATGTCATATTCTCCTAAGAGGGTGGCCATTAGTAGAAAAGAAACTGGACCGGGTTTAACTTGTCAGGCAGCTTCAAAGAAGACTGTGTGGGCCTCTTGGAAGCCTCCCTGGCTGATGGAGAATTATTGATTGTGTGTTCAGATATCTTGAGGCGCTGGTGTATAACACTGGGGTTTAAATTGAGCCCTAATGCTCAGTCCATGCATAATTTATGTAGTTCCCATCAAAAGGTAGTAGCAATGCAAACTAAAGAGGTCTCAAGAAGCTTTTTGTTGAAAGTTTTCACACCTCAACAAGCTCAAAGCCCAGTATGATTTTACAGCATGAGGTCAGGATCCATAGAAGAAACACACACACACATAGAGCGCACTGAATATAATTGCCATGGAATGTGCACCATAATTTATCTTTTATAAACAATTTACACTGAGCTACAACATGATCTGTAGGGTCTTACCAAATGTTTAATGGAACACACTCTATTGCTTTTTGTGGTTAATTTCTCATTCATGTATATAATGAATGATGTAAGTGATGCAAACACACAGCCGGCGTTATGGATAATACTATTTTTATGTTCCTCCCTTTTCCCTCTTGCATGTAAAACCAACATGCATTAGTTGAATAACCAAAGGACTATTCACATATTGATCCGTCTGTCTGTATTGACCAACACTGCTCCCAGCTATACTTTTCCACATGTTAAGACATTTATTGAGATAAAGAGACACATTTAGTTGTAATTACAGAATACGACTGAAAAATGAGTATCGCTTATGACATCATTGAGATCGTCTGGCATTGTCAGTGCTGTTGGAAAAGTCTGCATATGTCAGGTTAAAAGTCACAACACCAAATCCTCCTGAGACCCAGCAATGCGTTTCTGTCGTCTGTAGTGGACAAGAGTTTCATAGCTTTACTTAAAGAAAACAAAAAAGTCTACAGAAAAGGACATGAAACAAAAAATAGGGCTGTCAAAATAAACAAGATAACACGGATTAATCCATCATCTTGTTTTATCTGCAGCACAGAATGACTCTGGACTAGGGTTAGTTGTACGGCTGGTATGATACGCATCTGGATACAGCATCTGTGATCTGATGTATGCAAGATACATGTGTGGCATCTCGTGATATGAGACAATACGATATGAGACAGTATGATACAATGCAATATGATACAATAAGATACGATACAATACGATATGATATGAGACCATACGATATGAGATAATACGATATGATACAATATGATACAATAAGATATGATACAATATGATACGATGCAATATGATACAATATAATATGATACAATACGATATGATACAATACGATACGATTTGATATGATATAATATGATTTGATACAATACGATATGAGACAATATGATACAATGCGATATGATACGATAAGATATGATACAATACGATATGATATGAGACCATACGATATGAGATAATACGATGATACAATAAGATATGATACAATATAATATGATATAATACGATATGAGACAATACGATACTATTTGATATGATATAATATGATTTGACACAATACGATATGAGACAATATGATATGATGCGATATGATTCAATGCAATATCAATCAATCAATCTTTATTTGTATAACACTTTTCATACAACGGATGTAGCACAAAGTGCTTTACATATAGATCAAGAATTTAAAAATTAAAAACACCACGCACACGTATATATATATATACTCACAGTGCACATACATGCGCGCCCCCCCACCCCACACACACATGCACACACACAGATATGAGACGATACAAAATGATATGATATGATACAATATGACACAATACAAATATCGGACAAAAATATGAGGACAAAAAAAAACAAGATGGAACAGTCGACCCATATAAAGTATTATGCACACTCTATAGGAAGGAGTTTTCTCTTCACTAAAGCACTTCCAACTTCAAATAACACATTAATGTGAAGCATACGTTAGTCTTTGGCTAACACACTACCCAACAAACACATTAAGTGCATATATAATCCGTTCTTTCTTGAGTCTGCTCAAGAAACATAATTAATACAGATTAAAACTTAATATTATTTAATCTAAATTAATCCACAGCAACCCTGTGATTAATTTGGTTAAAATACTAAAAACATATCTGGAAAAAAAATCATACAGTTTCCCATTAACACAACTATTTCATGTAAAATGGTAAAATGTTTATTTTCCAGGTCTCAGAGGAACATTATAGATAAAGCAGGTTTTCGAGTCAGATGTTATGATTCAGCAAACATCTTTTTCCATCACAAGAATTTGGATATTCTGGGATTATTCCCCAAATAATCTGCAGGACTGAGCAAATTTGAGAGTATTAAAGGTTCAATTTGTGCTTGCATCATATTTGTGCTGATAGTTAGATGTGAAATGGAGTTAGCTAATGTCAACAAATCACCAGCTGCTGGCGCCTTATCCATGATTAACAGCCTGTGCACCCATTCCTACCACTGTGTTTACATTCACACTAGATCCTGGTTATGAGGCTTTTCCTGGTTTTTATCACATATATAGGATATGATTTTTATATTTACAGAGATATCTAGCTGCTCATATCCCTGTATACATGATAAATACTACCACCGTATCTTGGTTACTCATTACCGCTGCTTTTTGTGAAGGTGCTGCTGATGTTTACAATATTATGTATTTATTTATTTACTCAGCTGTTTCAGTAGCTGCTGTCTGACAGTGAAGTCAAAGTGTTCATAAAAAAATAATCCTCTTTGGTTTATAGCAGACTTTGCTCTAGTAAATGCCAACATTATGGATTTGTCTTACCAGCTTTCATCTACTGCCAGCGATGGAAGACACGATCAACAGGTAAACATGTCCTCCAGCTGTTATTCAGTCAATGTCAGCGCACAGGACAAGGAGGAGGATGGAGCTCCATAGTGTGACTTATGGCAGGGGGTCATCGTGATAGAGTTCAGTGACTGGTTTTAATGGTAATCCATAATGTTTCTGCAGTATTTTCCAGAGTGACCGGACTTGTAACGCTGTTTGTATTTAGGAAACGGATATCCATCTTGAAGTGTTCCACAAATCTGCACAAAATTTAACCCATAAAGACCCAAACATCCACCGGTGACCAAAAGCGTCTACTGTCGTAACCTGTTCATCCATTAATCCTATCAATACATGTAAATAATTGGCAAAAAATACATGTATTTGTCATGTATTTGTGGACATCAGATATGACCTATTTGGACATTTAGAGGCTCCATAATATAATTGGATGAACACACTGGATTTATATTTATATCAGATGGGTATTTTGTATGACTATATACGTTTCGCTTGTTCACATATGCATTAAATTAAAAGAAATGTTTTGGAATTAGTTAGTTAGCTCCCACGTAAGTGCAGAGCTATATGTGTTTGTGTTGTTTCTGAAGCCGCGTCTGCCTTGAACTTCGTCCGGAAGATTTCTCTAAGGCTATTACTCTGATTTTATTCAAACTTTGCATGATTGTACTTTGGGTCCATGCAGAGGGCGGAAAGGAAGATGGTTGACCTTGACCTAATTTCAAGGTCACAAGGGTTCAAAATTGACCTAATTTTATGTTTTTGGCCTATTTTGACTAAATATTGCAGATAGATTTGTTACTATAGAACACATATAGTTATTAATATGTGGGCTTTGCATTGGTGACCTTGTTTTGACCTTGACCTATTTTTCAAGGTCAAATACAGTAATATTACAGCGCCTATGTTCACATAAAATTTGTTCTGTACTAAATCCACACACTCGTGGATTTTATAATTAAATATCATACTTAACAAACTTTTACAATGAAGCATTAATACCCATGTGGGAGCTACCCGTGAGTTTGTTAACAAACACGGTCTATATTTAATATGTATAATTAATATATATATTGTATCTTAATCATAATAATTAATCAATTTCAATGATATCTTATTTTATGCATACTTCTATGTTATACACTTTCAGATAATGTTCTATATTTTGTTATTATGGCAGATTTATACGTTAGTTTTAAAAGCACAATTTGAAAAAAGACATTTTCCATTTTGATCCAGATTATTCCACAGATGTACCCTCTAATGCAGATACACTGACTTTTTATGTCTGTTCTACACTTCATTTTCTTGTTGGAATAAATCACAAAATATATAATAAAAAGAAGAAAAAAAAAACCCTCAGCTTTACGCTCACATAAAAGCATACAAATCTTCCTTCTGAACCTTTATATTTTTTGATCAACTGATAAAGAAAAAACAACAATGAAGAAGTCATAGTTCTAAAGTAATTACGCTAGGACGTAATTCTTCATCTAATAAAACTTTTAACAGGTTTACATATCCAGTTGCTTAACACTTTAATTTATGCGCTGGGGAAAGTTAACTGGACCGCATGTTTCTCTCTGCCCCGGTTTAGAATGAAAGGTCAGTGCCTCTAGTAAAATAACAGAACTGTGAATAACTTTATGAGGTAAGTAGGATATAAATCTAGCTGGTTGAACTCCTTGGCTGAATAGAAATGTATGATATCTCTGGAACATAAAAGACTGTGTGCTCCAAAGCAAATTTAATGATAAAACTTAACACAAACCAGACACGAAAAACAAAATTACTGCGGAAAATAAGAGTTGTTTTATCCTGTTTTGAAAAGAAATTCCATTTAAGACCATGAGCGGATAGCAGAGGCTGTTGAGAACCATTTTGCGGATAAGATAAAGGTCTCTTACCCTCAGACCAAACACGCAGTATTTTGTAATTGTTAAAACTAATTTATGGACATCCTCCCTCTAGAGCCTGGAGTTGATATGGTCTTTAACTCTTTTAAAAGCTACACGGCCCCAAACAAAGGAGAGGTAAGACATACAGCAGTGTGTTTTCTGGAGCTGCTGATGCGTTTGCTTTAGCTCCATTTGTTAGTCCTTAACATTTAACACTCGATGTGACCTGCCCCAGGGGCCGCACATAAGAACTGCTCTTTTTTTTTTTAGCACATTTAAAGATGTTAATGTTAGACGGTTATGGAAAGAATTTCAATGGAAATGAAAAATAAGTTATTATATGTGGAAATCTAATGTGGAATCGTGTTGGAGAAGTTGTGGAAACATTGGAAATTGTTTTCATATTGTTTGGGAACTGCCCGGTAATCCAAGGATTCTGGAAGAGGGTCAAGGAAGAAACAGACAAAATCTTACAAGTGAACTTGACATTAGATCCACTGATACTCCTACTGGGAGCTAAATCTAAGGAGATATTTACCGTACTTTTCAGACTATAAGCCGCTACTTTTTTCTCACTTTGAACCCCGTGGCTTATACAACGATGCGGCTCGAGTACAGATTTTTACAGGCTAACGGCCTCCAGGGGGCTATATGTGTTTGTGTCGTTTCCGAAGCCGCGTCCGCCTTGAACTTGGCCGGAAGATTTCTCTAAGGCTATTACTCCGATTTTCTTCAAACTTTGCATGATTGTACTTTGGGTCCATGCAGAGGGTG
>JAPSES010000105.1:7093734-7105273 GCA_029822895.1 Maxillicosta whitleyi | reverse complement strand
GTAATGGTACTAATGTAATGATGAAGTAATGGTACTAATGTAATGATGAAGTAATGGTACTAATGTAATGAAGTAATAGTACTAATGTAATGATGAAGTAATGGTACTAATGTAATAATGAAGTAATAGTACTAATGTAATGATGAAGTAATGGTACTAATGTAATAATTAAGTAATGGTACTAATGGAATTATGAAGTAATGGTACTAATGTAATGATGAAGGAATAGTATTAATGTAATGATGAAGTAATAGTACTAATTTAATGATGAAGTAATGGTACTAATGTATTATATAATTAGTAAGGAACAAAGTATGCTAACTTCATTAACCTTGATTTTCTACATAATAATAAACTTTTTTTTTTTCATTCTAAAATTTTTACATATCTTTACTTCTCCAATAACACACTAAGGTTGAAATTTTGACTTTCAAAGTATTTTTAAGAGTTTAATATAAAAGGTTAAGGTGCAATTGAACAGGTGTACCTAATAAAGTGGCCGTGGCATAAATCCAGCTGCTAGTGATCATTCCTCGTGCGCGATATGACACAAGAAAAACAAAAACAAAAAAAAAAAAACAACTGCGAGTACAATCAGCAAATGTATGCTGGTGAGGAAGGGAGGGAAAGCGGTGGACGCAATGAGATAATTATGATATGAAGAAGGGGAAAGAGGGAAAATCAGTGATGCCTACTGAGGTCACTGGAGTGTCAGGGTGGAAGAACATTTAGTGACTCGCACACACAATTTGCTTAAGGAGATGTTAACGGTCTGGAGGCTACTGAGAGGCGGTTGATAAGTGTCTGGATCATTTATTGACCCCCCCGATGGCCTCACAATGCTGTTGATTGCCGGCTGAAGTCAGCAGGGAGGCTGGTGGTCTGGCTCTCAGAGCTCCTGGGCTCTGACTGTCTGTCAGTGGAAAGACTTGAGGCCACATTATTCTGAGTGGAAGTCCACCGGGTCTCGTTGTTTTGACCCACTACAATCCTGTTTACATACTAATGAGAGATTTACTCTTCACACAGCACAGAAGCTGAAAAGTATCAGTGTTCCTCTTCGCTTCCACATGTACGTAGATGTGCCGTATAGTAATCTATAAAAACACAGCAATTTGCACACGGCCTGCATATTGTGGACCTCAAATTATCAACAGTGGAACATGTTTATGGATGCAACAGGGTAAAGTTGAAACCAATCAATAGACTTTAGCTGCTTGTTAAGAGTTAAGCTGCTGAGCTCCAAGGAACTGTCATACAGTACTCAAGTCCAAAATCAATGAGTCCTGCTCGTTTTGACTCAACATCTGTGAACTTTTAGAATTTTTATGGACACTATAAAACACTATCAAACTTAAGTGTGTTCTTTTTCGGTTTATTGGCACTCAGCCAGGTGCATAAAATGTCAGATACATCGCCTGAGGTGTGAGGTGAGGTGAAGTCAGGGTGGGTTTTTTTTTTCTGCTTCTGTTAATCTAATGTGTTTTGACCACTCGCTATTAGACGGTTATCAGCAGAAAACAAATCAGATTACGCTTATGTGAAGAGAGAGGAACTATCATTTATGAGGTCTTTATATTTTCGTATGTACGTAAGTGAGGACAAATGTGAAGTCTAGATGTATTTGGGTTGTGGGTGGGAAATTATGGGATGGACGTGATGGTGAATTTTAGGCGTTCACTTCTCTGACAAAGCTGAAAAAACGCCTTAAGTATAAAATAATTTAGGAATGTTGAGATAGTACATGTGTTTTTGTTGGCGATTCTTTCGTGTTAAAATGACAATGTTTGCTGCTGTACATATTTAATTTAATGAAACCAGTGCATCGGGAATAGGATAGGCACAAAATAAACTTCTAGACTATTCCTTTTTTGTTTTTTTATGTTTATTATAGTTATTATATTATGTGCAATGAGTGAATACAAATGAAAAGTTCATTCATTCATTTTCATGTACTTATTAAATAAACATCTGAGCATTAAAGAGTCATTAACATTAATAATATCCAATGAAAATTCACTAAGAGACCATATTTTTTTAAAAAGTTTTTTTCTGAGAGGCCCATTAAGCATCAGAATTGTAACATCAAATTAAAGTGCTCATATTTATCTAAACCCACTTTTATTTATCAGTGTATTCGGACCCTAATAGTTCATAAAGTTTGAATTTGAACCCTCCAGGTGCTGCAAAACTATCTTTATATTCATTTTGGCAAAAATTGATTGGATTTCTACAACCTGTTTTAATTCCTGCTTAATTTGTTACATCTATAATTAGTTACATCACAACATTTGCCCATATAAGGTCAAGACTTCTAACGGACATTTCTCTGAGTTCGATGTAATTGTTTATCAGCAGCGACTGAAAATATGTCTAATTACATAAAATGTTCAGTTCTTGGTTAGACGTCACAGAAAACCACGATCAACAATGTGGAGGGGGCGGGGCCTGAAGTGGCACATGTGCATTTAAAGGGCTGGCACTCCGAACCACCTTTCTGGTGTTATTAGTCATAAATAGAATTTAAAATGGACCTGTGGAGTTGAATTAATGAAGAATTCAGACTCAAACAGAGCATTTACAGTTTATGTAGAGCACAGGGAAATGTTTGAAAATGAAGAATTCTGTTTAAAAAAAAGCTAAATATCACTCCTTTAAGTTTATGCTTATCATTTATATTCTATTCTAGATACCAATAGACCTATTTATATTCTAAAAAGTTCCAGACCTCTTTCATGTTGATAAACAGAAACACCCAGAATCACATTAAAACCACATTTGTATTTTAAAGCTGAGGATTGATTTATTCAAATTGCATTCAGTCTGAACTAGACAGAATTTAGATGTTTTCAAGTAACAAATCTTAAAATCTTGGAGAAATCAGCAATAGCAACATGAGCGTAGGTCTAGTAAATTCAGGCATTTGCTAATACTTAATAGAAAAAGAAAAACATTTTATTTTAGTGACCCTGCAAACTTGCCGGACTACTTTCATTGGACCAAAACCGGACCAGAACTGGGCTCAGTCTGGATGTACTACACTGATGATGGGATGAAATACAGATTCATGTCAAAAATCCACAATGATCACTTTAAGTAAAGGGTGTCAAAGTCTTTTTAGTTCAGGGGCCACATTCAACTAAATTTGGTCTTAAGTGGGCCGGACCAGTGAAATAATAACATAAAAATACATAAATAATGTCAATTCCAAACTTTTCTATATGTTTTAGAGCAAAGAAAAAAAAGGAAAATGTTCATATCTACCAACTATCCTTTCAGACAATGTGAAAAACATGAAAAAACTGAAAAATATGTGTAATTTTTAACAATATTCTGCTTCAGTTTATCATTTCCATATGTTCATTATAACTCACAGACACAGTGGATCTACAAAACATTTAGTAACAGGAAGAATATTGTGAAAATTGCACTTAGTTTTCTTAAGACATTTCAGGTTCTTCATATTTGTGTATATTATTTATATTATTTGTGAAATTATACTTTATTTTAATGTCAATATGTGAAAATATTTATATTTACAAAGAGAAGTTGGAGGTTGGAGTGTATTTATAGTTTATTATGACCCACTGGAGATTGAATTGGTCTGAATGTGGAACATGAATAATGAATAAAATGATTGATCATATCTTAATATCTAGCTTTATATTTAACAAATTCATCCCGAGGGCCGGACTGGAGCCTTTGGAGGGCCACATGTTTGACACCTGTGCTTTAAATTATAAACTTAAGTTATATTAAGTGTTGGTTTAGCTTATTGAGGTACTTATAATGTCATTTTCAGTCTGATCTGACTAAACAAATGTTAATGCATAGTATGAATCATTGACTTTAATACAGTATCTATATGATTTATGTGTATTTAACGTTGCATGTTCATTACACAAAGTAACAATGTGCAAAACCTCTACGTTTTCCATGTCCACACTGATACACATGCTATTTACATTAGAGGCAGAAAGTTCTACCCAGATCATAAGTTCTAACACAACACAGCACATGTTATCAGTTAAGCTGTAGCGTGTTAATCAGTCAAATGAAGCAGGAACAGATCATTTTACCTCCAGTAAAACGTCTGATTCATGTCAGACTGATGCGATGTGTCACCGTCAGATCAGAGTTCCTACAGCCCAAAGCTGACTTAGATGGGAATAATACACTTATTTTACTGCAACAAATGGATATAATCTGCAAATATACACTTTTTATTGATATGTACAGACACAGACTGCTCAGATTGTGATTGTGATAAGAGGACATAATTATAGAAGAAAGTAAAATAATTGTGCTCTCATACTGATTAAATGTGATTTTTTTTTAACCCTGATTTGACTGTTATCACTGATGTTTGAAGCTGTTTTTCATTGTGGTATTCTGGTGTGTTCTACTGGACCTCAATCTCAATGGGATCTGATCTGGTTAAATAAAGGTTAATAAAATTTAAAAAAACAAGTGGTGCCAGTAGCTTATTTTAGCATAGATTCATCTGATGTCATCATGTATTTGCATGTGCTGATGTCAGCAAATCAACTGCCTCTATATATAATGTGCCAAGTTTGAAGTAAATTGAAAGAAAATGTATGTTTTTATAGACATTTGAAATTTCGACCATCATAAGTAAATGTGAAAAAAAAAGAGATTTAAAGAAATTCATAAAAAATGTTAACTTTGAACAACTTTTCCCAAAATGTTATCACATCTATTCTAGGTCACTGGCACTATAAACCAAATTTGGTATGAATTCAACCAATAGTTTTGCTGCTAAAGTGTTAATGAGCAAACAAACCAAATCAAAAACAGTACCCCTTACCTCCCCTTTGGGGGGCGGGGTTATAAAAAAACAAACAAACCCACCAACCAGTTCTTCAGGGGACAGAAAACCAGCCTCTTTCCTTTAAGTTGAGTTTGAGTCACAATAAGTGGAAGAAACTTGTGCCAAAAACGTAAATGTAATTCTTCATATGATCAAATGAGACTTGATTTCAGAAATAATCATCTTTAATATACCCAATAAACATTTCTCCTTTTTTAAAATTAGATTAGATTAGATTTATTCCACCATGGAACATTTCAGTTAACAGCAGAATCATACAACATACAAAAAAAAAAAAAAACAGGTAGAAAAATGAAAATATAAAGAGAAAAATAAGAAATTAAATAAATAGAATTCTAAATTAATATATAATATTTACATCATAGTGGCTGTAGGTGTGATACATTTATTACTACCTCGTCACTTTAATATGAAAGTAAATCCCCAAAGTCGTGATTACAATGTCAATCAAACTATTCGTGTCCAATAAATATGCTACCAAATATAGGCTTTGTGTATAAAGGTCATGCATATGTTTCTTCTGCTGGGATGATACGAGGTATGACCACGGTGACTTGTCAAGAGCCAAGGAAGAGCTTTAACCCAATGTTGTCTAACACTGTCGGGCAGTTTATTTGACAATCCCTTTGTTACAGTGGCTAACTCTGCCTCATGTCTGACAGGTAAGCAGCCCTCAGAACAGCCTCAAGCAAATCTCTGAACACTGGGAACTCAGGTTTTTGCGGGGCAATGGGGATGTAGACAGAGGGACTAGAAAGGCAGACCTTCATTTACAACCTGTTTGGGATTTGGCTATTGCACCGTGACTAACACCCCTGCTGTACCACATATGCTGCTGAATTTTAAGTCTGGCATACTGCAGGAGGTACAGGGTTAGTAAGACCAGAGAACAAATGCCATCTGTTAAATAAACAAACACCAAATATCCCACCATTATTTTCCATGCAGAAGGAAAACTTTTCAATCCCTAGAATGAATGCATGCCATTACGCCTCAACTCCAGACGGCCAATTATGTTTTATTCTGGCACTTAAAGTTTGTGAAGGAGTACAGGATATTGCCCGTAATATATACACAAGCAGGCTGCCTCCACAGGACCGCTGCCTAAACGGGCCCCTTGGGGGTCCTGAGGTGGGGAGGGAAGGTACCACCGAGGGGAGACAGCCACCTGCATGTGTCTGCTCATACTGTATGTGTGCCAATTACTCACTGACAGACAGGGAGAGGAGTCTGACAGGCCATTGCCGTTTGGCAGATGCCACGCACAAGTGCCTCGCACCGGCTTGACGTCAATGGACGGGGGCTAAGATGAGGCCTCGGTATGACAGCTGAGTTGGACTGAGGCCAAGGAAGAAAACATAGGAGTCATGGAAGTGAGGCAGAGAAAGGGTAGTGGGAGGATTAATATTACATTCATCTGTCTAAGGAGTGTGACAGTAGTGTGACATGCAGCTTATGAAAATTGGGAGAAAGTTTGTATAACTGTCTCAGTGTTTTGAACGTTAGCTATTTATGAGGTAGACATTCTGCGGAGGTGATTTTAGCGTGTTTGCCCGAGGCTGTGTGGTAACAGACTGTTTGAAATTTGGGTTTTGTGTAACCTGGCAGTTGTCATGCACGCTAAGAATATCCTAAGAAACCCTTCAACCCCATCCCCCTATTTCATTTCTGCTCATCTGTTTTTCTTCCTGTGTTTTGACACACCCACTCCACATACAGTACCCCCCCCCCCTCGCCGCATGAATCCGTGATAAAAACTGTCAGTCATGGTAATAAATTTGCTCATTGTATCCTGCTATTGTTATGCAGATAAGGTGGAATTGTGAAGGCAGCGACTGAAATCTAAAGTGTATCCTTTTAGTTACAGTAACAGCAGCACTAGCAGACACGGTGCTGATGGTTTCATGGCTGTAAAAGCAGCAAAGACAGAGATCATTTCATTCCAATTCTAAGACGTTCCTGAGGGAAGGAAGAGGAACAGTGTTGTTTCTGAAGAATTTAGGTTTTGATTTAGTTTCATACCAAATAATGTAAGTTTAATAAAGTCTCATTGTTTAATGTCAAATACAGAAGGATCGTGTGATTGCATTGTGTGCTGTTTCCTTAAGGTTTAGGAAAGTGAAAGGTTCAGTAGGAAAGATATTAGGTGATTTAAGGATTTAAAAAGCACAAGTTAATATTAATAGTTATGTTTTCATTTGTATATAATTACCTGAAAACCAGTGGCAAGTTCAATCTGCAAGTTCACCACTAGATGTCATTAAATATTACACACTGAACATTAGCGTAGTGCAGGTCTGTCCAATCCTGGTCCTCGAGGGCCATATCCTGCATGTTTTAGATGTATCCCTCTTTCAACACACCTGATTTACATGATAAGCCTATCATCAGGCTCTGCAGAAGCCTGATAAGGACCGTCAGACATATTGGAAGAGGGAAACATCTAAAATATGTAGGATACCAGCCCTCGAGGACCATATTTGGACACCCCTGGCGTAGTCACTCCCAAAAAAGCATGAAAAAATGATATAGTGTGGCCAAACAGCTGTTATATTAAGTGTAAATCTGGGTCCTTCTACCCTCAGGTATGTGTAATTACTTCACTGTTATACCTTAGTGTTGTGTTTTAACCCATAATGACCCAAACAGTCACTAACAACCAAAACCATCCACTGATCTAAAGTGGTCAAGTCTTTAAAACCTGATGTGTCACTGCTGACACGCTGTGCATATGCAGTTTGGATGGATGTAACTCTTTCACTGTCTGTACAAATGGAAAAATTTTGATGGTTTCTGAAACCTGAGATGTTGGGCTTTATAGATTTTATCGGCTCATTATGGTAATTTGTATGGTAATATGGTAAGTTATTTTAGCAGAATAAGTTGAATTAAATTGTAAATGGTTGCTGGAATTTTAAAGATCTGGGGGAAAAAAGTGCTCTGGAAAAATAGACAAATGGACTCACTCACAGTATATTTTCTGATATTTTTATGGTCATAATAGGAAAAAAAAGTCCACATAGACCATTTAAGCCTCAGGGTTAAAAGGGTTAATAACTTCTGAGCCAGTAAACCTATTAATACGCTGAAATAACTGGCGTAAAATACAGTTTGTCATCTTTTCGTGGTCAGCAGATATGACTCATTTGGACGTTTAGAGGCCCCGTAGTTACCATGGAAACACCGTCATCTTCTACAACACTGAATGACCAGTAAAACCCATGGTAAGACACTTGGTTTTACATTTAGTTATTGATATATTTGCTGAAAAAGTCATGTTTTCAACAGTTTTCTCTGTTTTGATAAAATAAACTTTAAACTGAAAATGAAATCTATAAAATCAGCTAAAAAAAAATAAATAAAGGAAAATACATAATTTAAACAAACAAAATGCAAAATATAGGATAATACTATGATTAATGGTAATAAATCACTTAAGAATGGGGAAATATCAATTTGGGAAGTGTCATTATGGGTTAATGCATCTTATGTATATACAGTCACTGAAACAATTATTAGAAAATGATCCAAAAGTGATTAAAAACAATGGTTTTACAAGCAAGTACTAACTCCTGTGTATCACGTGACTAAAACAGACAGAAAAGAAAACATGGAATGTCTAAAAGCACTGTTTTCGTCAGTACAATGACATAGATATTAATGTAAGAACTGACGTGATTTTGGTTTTTATCAATAAAATATGAAAAATGAATAAATATCAGCTCTGAATTGAGCTATTTTTGTTGTTATCATTATATTTGTCCAAACAAATGTACCTTTAGTTGTATTGGGCATTAAAATGAACAGGAAATCGGGGTGGTCTAATATTTTTTTCTGTTTCTCTATTGACAGGTGAGCAACATGAATCAGGCCACTACACTGAACAAAATTACAATTTTAATTTTTTTCCTATTGTTAAACACCTTAAAGGTATAGCACGAACACAAGGCAACAACATATGTAACACATGTCTAATGCTTCAGGTATTTCAGAGTGAAAATGTCACATATACCCTTTGGGCCCTTCGTCCTTAGACTGACAGTGGATTTTACTCGCTGTAGGTTTTCTTATAATCTTACATAGCGTGAACATCTGATCCCTGAGTTCAAAAGAATGACACAAACAGATTTTTATCCTAAATAAAAGGAGGCTTCACTCTGAATCTAACAGAGTAACACATTCAGCGGCGAGATTGAATAGAATAAAAGGGGGGAAAATAAGTATTCTTATCGCCGAGATGCTTCTATATGCTATTGAGCAGCTCAGATACTGGAGAGTGTGAACTGTTATTGTGTGATTTAAAACCTGGCAGAATGAGAGGGCCCCTGTGCCACTGGTCGCCTCCATCATTCATGTTTCATATATGACATGCTTACAAAATACGCACAGGCCCGCAGATGCACACCCATGTGTAACAAAGAGTGTGGCTACTGCTTTGTCTGTATGTCAAAGCCGTGATTCTCCCAGGATGGGTTGCGTGACACCGTCATAGTATCCTCGGATCCCCGCAGGCAGCTTTGGGACAAGAAGCTCATCACCACTTCATGCACTCTCAGGTGAATGGAAAGGGTCATGCAGTGATGAGGAGCGAGGGGCGCGGGGAAAGGCAATAGACCCCAGGCCTATTGTGGAGATGGAGCAATATCCACATCTGCCATAGCGGCTACTCACACAGACAGCGTAGAACACACACCCAAATGCATACACACGCACACAGCTGAGAAAACTAGTCAGATGGGCAGTTCTGTCACCAGCGATTACCCTCCTGCCACTCTGACATGGAGAGATTGGGGCCATATGAACGCCTCTGTAGCCCTAAGCGATGTTTAGGGGCAGGAGTTAGAGAGATGTGCCAGTCGCTGCTTATGAGGGGTCATAATCAGATGTGAAAGCTGTCTTGTACGCTTACAGGCAGCATTGTGGCGAAAAGCACCGCTCGCTGTAATATTGATGCTGTTTTCAGCGGGTTGCATTAAGAGGATGGGAGGAAATTGGAAACACATTAGCAACACCTGATAGCTTTGAATTTCAGGTTCAAGGATTCTGAACTCATCCCACTCATAAAGAGGGGGCTCTGAATGTTAATCATTCAGCGAGAGGGTGAGTGATGGGAAAGAACGGAGGATACTAAATCACAGTATTCGCGCTGCTGTAAAAACATAGTGGCTTTAGTAAACATTTAGCGCACCGTTGTAGTGACTGTTTAGGGAGAAATCCAGAAATAGAAGTGAGAGAATAATTTGGTTAAGTGAAATAAAATATAACTGAGTAACAATCCAACTAAAATGGACAGGTGAAATTGGATTTGTTAACAATTTCGCCCACAATGTTAATAGTTTATGGTACACAAGATTAAAATGGGTTTACATAAAATTAAACCTTTAATTATTTGTGGAATATACAATTAAAAGTAGTACATTTGACATTAAATAATACAAATTCCAAAAACAGTGTGAAATGTAAATAAAAACAGAATGTAAAATTCACATTATCCCCAAAAAAAAAACATAGAAATCATATAAAATATTTAAATTGCAAAACTGTGCCATTTTCAGATGAAAATAGAAGGTTATTTTAAATATGATGGCTGTGACATGTCTTCGAAAAGTGGGAACAGTGGAGGGAAAGTGAACACCGTAGCTTTCGATATCAGTCCATAATATAATAATAATAAAAATCCTGAATCTGGATCAATCTCTGCACACAAGGGACAAGGCCAGTATTCAATATTGGATGCTTGTGATCTTCAGGCCCTCAGGCAGCACTGCATTAAAACCAGGCAAGATTCTGTAATGGAAGTCACTGCATGGGCTTAGGAACACCTCCAGAAACCGCTGTCTGTGAACACAGCGTGCTGTGCCATCCACAAATGCAGGTTAAAGCTCCATCATGCAGAGATGAAGCCATATGTGAATATTATACTAAAATGCCATCGTCTTCCTCAGGCCGGTGCTCATTTAAAATGGACTGAGGCAAAGTAGAAAAGCGTTTGGTGGAAATGGAAAATTTGAAATTCTTCTCAGAAAATCATGGACGACAGATCCTGTGTACTGAAGTTCAATTCTAAACCTGCATTTCTGATGGTATGGGGGTGCATTAGTGGACATATAACGTACTTATTTTACAGAGGTTTTTTTTCAGTCACAGGTTACATGTAAAAAAAAAAAAAAAAAAAACATGTCTTTTTTTATAAAAAGATATGAATTCAGTAACCTAAGTGACAACAAAATATAAAAACAAAATAAAACAACCTCAACAAAGAACGAAACAGACAACAACCAAACAGTACATTGACATTAAAGAACACAATTATACGGTCCCCTGTAGGTCAATCTGTGTAAAAGTGGCCCACCTCAGTGTTTAAGGCGCCACATAATCTCAGGCTCCAACATGTTCAGGAGTAAATTAGGTTTAGTTCATTCCAGTCCAGTGGAGGAACAGCCATATATGTGATACAAAAGACAAAACCAATCAATCAGGAAAGTTTAAATCTGTAGCATATGAATGAAAAGGGCACCATCAGTTCTGACAAGTTTAGATGAACATATGTTTCCATCTAAACTACATCTTTTTCAGGAAAGGCCTTTGTTTATGTCTTAAACCACAAACAGCATGTTTTCAAACAGGATGGCTTGATAGCAGAGGAGTCTGGGTCCTGAACTGGTCTGTCTACAGCCTGGAATATAT
>JAPSES010000105.1:7074329-7087399 GCA_029822895.1 Maxillicosta whitleyi | reverse complement strand
CTGGATCGTTGCCTCCGCTGGAAGAAATAGGACAGGGTGACAGTGGCACTGAGTCAGAGAAGGCACACACTGAGATGGCACAGTGTACCTTCCCCAGTCCCTGTAGCTCTCTAACAACGCTTTCTCTCTGGGTGAATGGTCTCTGAGGGCTCAATTTAGACTGTGGATGGTCACCCCTGCCTCAGATTAATGTTGGAGCGCTGGGCCAATTCACAGGGATTTACTCTGGCATGTTCAGTAGGCTGTGTTAAAGGTCTTGGAGAAACAATCTCTGACATGCATGTAATGGTTATACAACTGGATTCACTTCCACGAGCAGCCTAGTGGTCACTTGTTTTACTGATACTTCCCGCTCTCTGTCTCGGTCCCTCCGATAACACTTTAATATTAGACCGAGAAATCTTCAGATGTATCTCTCAAAGGCAAGGAAAGTCTAAAATCTCCCCTCTGTCAAATTGGTTGTGCAGAAAGACCCTGTTGTTAATCTTGAATTCATGACGGAAGAGCTTGAACGAAACCTTAATCCCTTACCTCGTTATAAAAACATCATGGCACAAATTATCTACAGTATTAGAGCATGGTGGAAGTTCGTTTTATCTCCAGGGGTCCAAAAAGTGCTCTGACTGACTGGGTCTGAGTAGAAAAACATACACCCCGGGAGGACTCACATTGACTGCTTGTCAAAGTTTCTTAGTGCAGCCAGCTCTGCACACAGACCGCTCTGATGCAAGCACCTCTGCCTTATCATCCAACTTCTGCTGTGAAGAACCAATACAGCATGGAGAAAAACATTTTTTTCTTACAGATGACTGAAAAGAATGAATGAAAATGAGACCCAGGGCTCAAAAACTAAGATTAAAACGAAACCCAGGAGTGAAAAAATAATTATTAACTGAGCTGGAAAAAGAAAAGACAGAAAAAAAATTAAATAAATAGAAACTATAAAGGATGATACAAAACATTTAAAATGGAATACAAAGAGCTGATCAAGGAATGTTAATAGTTAAGAGAAAAAACCAATGCATCAAATATGGTAATCGTATTTAACGAGCAACTGGATAGCTCAGCGCTTTACACCACTGACTTTGGTGTTGAAGGTTGCTGGTACAAATCCCAAGTGGGCCCTTGGGCAAGGCCCTTGATGCTATACATGCGTATACTATTATATATATATAAAAGCGTCTGCCAAATGTAATGTAATGGATGTTTGATATGCAACACTTAAACTACAAAACATAAACCCGTTAGATCCTCATCGTAAAACTAAAACCGTTCATGCACTCAGAAAAGCTAACACTACTGAAGTCGCACAATGTATCGCCATCACGATTTACGTCACAATGCAGGTCCTGCGATGTAGGAGGTAAATGAACTGGGTACCTGATACAAACTGCACACAACAATCCACCAATCACAGCCCTTTTTCATCGGTTTGCCCAAGCAGGCCACGCCCCTGCACACACTGCAAACAACATTGAAAAACGAGCAATAAACGAGAGAAAAATCACCTAAAATTATGGTAAAAAGAAAAGCAGTTATCCAGAACTCTCGACAGCGCCTTGCACCTTTTGTCGCAGCTAATTTGTTTGACCATTATCTGATGATAATCGAGCCTGAGGTCTTTTAATATCAACGGGAAGATCTTAAGGAACTTTTATTGTTCATTCATTGAATCCTCCTAATATTCTCTTTTATCTGTTGCTTCAATGGTTTAACTCTGGAAGACAAGAACAGCCTGCACGCCATCATAGAAACATGTTCCAAGGTCGTCCGAGTCACACTAAGACACTTGTCTTCCCTCTGGGAGCTTCAGGTAGCGAGGAAAGCACCGACTATCATCACGGATCCTCACCATGTGTTGTCCAAGGAGTTTGCTTTGATGCCTTCAGGCCGGCGCTACCGTGCACCTCAGAGAACTGACAGATATTCTAAATATTTTATTCCTTCAGCTGTCACACTTTTAAACTCTGACAGCAGTCAATTTATATGACGGTCAGAACTAACAGGGTCTTTTAGTCTGTTAGCCTATTTTGGCATTTAGTGTATATTTATTGGTGATTATTTAATGTATGTATTTGTAGTGACCTTCCAATAGCATGATAATAATAATAATAATAATAATCTGGTAGTTGTATACTGATTGCACTTGTGGACTGATGTCAATAATCGCTTTTACATCGACCCTCAAATATCGCAAATGTAACTAACACATAAAAATGTACCTAATGGCTAAATGCTAATTTTGCCCAAACTCTCGTTTTTTGTTCAACAGTTTTCTTGCCTCTTGAAAACGAATAATTTAATTTAGTACAGGATAGAGGGGTTATATAATAATAATGAATATATTTGGGAATCAACAAGATATTTACGTTCGTCGCCATGTTTATGAAACAACTTCTCGAATCATCTCGTTATAATTAATAAACATTTGTGATTTGATGGAAAAACTGACATTACGCACTTTCGCTTTTTCGATGTTTAGCAAATATCGGTAAAGTTTTGCGCATAAACCTAATAGCTGCAAATGAATTGCCCGTGTGGGATAAATAAAGTTTTCAGAATCATTTACAACGATTATACCCTCCTTAGCTTTTTTCATATTGCAAAAAAAAAAATACATATATCGCAATGTTTATCCCAATATCGTACAGACTATATAGAAATAACTCATCATTACAGCTACATCTATCACTAAAGACGTAACTAACAAACACTGTTGTGGCGATCCCGATTTGAGTTAATTTATTCATTAATCATTTCAGATCTACTTATGATAATATAAAAGCTCCTGTATGCAAACTCTATGGCGCTCCAGGAGTTGACTGAGCATGTTTAATAACGTCTTTGTCAGCATCATGTTTTTTCATCTTTTTGTAGAATTTTCTTTCTTTTTTCCGGAAACATGACACAGAGGTTTCAGTTAATTAATCCGTGGTGAGATAAATACTTATTTAAAGAAACAAAATGATTGATATGCAATAAAACTCCACACATTAAAACCCTCGTAGTCACCACATCTTGCGCGTTTGCCCAAAGCCTTCATGTTAAATCAAATACAGAGAGATATGACAAAATAATCCAGACATACCAGGGCTTCATCTGATCTACTTTGTGGGACCAAAAACTATCTGTGGATGTGAAAACTCTTTTATAGTACTTTCACTGTTGGAAAAAAAAAAAAAAAAAAAAAGAGAAGGAAAAAAAAGACATACCCCTGTTAAAGTCACAGTTAAAGTCATGAAACCACTTAAACGGTTAAATTTTTCTTTTACCATATAACTAAGTGTAACGCGCTCCAAACCAGTGTTTGACAGATGAAACTAAAATTACTGATGCTCTCACATTCTAAAATCCTATTACTATGAAAGCCTCTTATAATTGAGTTAGAAATTTCACAGTCTATTACTAATCATGCACTGCGAACATGTTCAAAGACAGTTTCCATGTCAGACACTGTCTAATCCCTCCTTTTAATGTATCCGATCCAACAGTCCCCTTCATTAGGGCGCCTATAGGTTCCTCTTCCACTCTGAGCTATAATGAAAGGAGAGTGTATGAAATAGGGATGGAGAGAGTGTTTGCTCTGGAGAGAAACAGTAAAGTTTTTTCTCTCTTTAGACGGTGTCCTTATTAGGGCTTTGCTTTCCAAAGCAAGGTCAGAGCGTCTACCAACTTTCAGTGTTATTAGCCTTGGGCTTGTCCTCAGGCACTAAGTGGCTCTCACGCAACACCATAGAATACAACCTCTGATTGTGCCTTATGTCTCACTCACTTTCTTTTCATGTTATGCATTAGAGTTTTCTCCCGGTCTACCTCATCCTCCTCTGTGTTGCTTTTTGTATTGAAGTTTTCCCGCAGCCTCCACCCAAGCAGCAGCATGGCTTCTCTCTCCTCCAATCCTCCTCATTAGATTCTCCCTGGATAACCTGAGAAAAAGAGCTCCTCTGTCTTCTTCTCCTCTCCATCATAGCCTCTGCCACCCGACCACAGGATTCATCTGCTGGCGACGAGTGACCTTTGACACCGGCGCCTCGCAGGCAGGATTACCATTGAGTCCGGCTCATGCTTTGTTCCCGGTAGCCGAGGGAGCAGAGAGGGTCTTTAATGAAATTCAAACTTTGGGCATGAGGAGCCATAGACATCTGAGGACCTCACTTCCCCTCACCTCACTCGCAGTGTGTGGAGATCAAAAAACCTTGAGCCAAGCTACATAGAGGAATTTTGCAGCACTGTGTGAATACACAATGATGATGAGAAACAGTAGTAGGTTTCTGTCAGAACCAAGGGTTTCTGAAGGACTCACATATCCCTGCAAGTTCTTTCAATTAGAGCGGAAACCATTGATCAACTAGAATTTGTTAAAAATATAGATATATATTTGATAAATTTATATATTCGATTACAGTTTTCCTAAATCAAAGCTTTGTTTCCATAATTTCGTTGCAGCTAAACATTGGTTCCACTTTTGCGTTTCATACAAACACATATTGCGGCGCACAGGAGGTAGAAAATGTCTTTATCTGTAACATTAATTTTTAAGATTTAATTTTTTTTTTTTTTTTTCACTTGTCTTGTCCAGCATCGGTCGTGCTGAACAAATTTGCTTTGCCAAGTGGAAACTTCATACAGTTTATGAGGCTCCCCTTGATATTCTACTGTCTGCCACATTTTAATGCCGGAAGGAACAGGAGGAAGAGAGAGGGAAAGAGAGAGAAAAAAAGGAAACATCACAAACTTTCACACAAACATTAAAATATTTGACTGTATTAATGTTTTTTAAGTTATATATTAGTTACATCTTGAGTCGTTTGTAAGTTGTATATTCATTTATTAAAGTGTATTGTTTGTAGCTGTCACTGGATGTGTTTGTTTATATACTTTTATACTATTGTTAATGTTATTTCTTATATACAATTTTACTTTTGCGCTTTTTGTGGTTGTTGTTTCAGCTGCTTCTGGAATAAAAGACGTGTTGTTTGTCATTTTCAGTCACATTTTTACTATTTTTTCCGCACATTCAAAATAACCATTTAATGGAATTGAAGGAAATAATACATAGATTAATCAATTACATTTATATAAAGTATCAATAGCTGCAGTTCTCCTTTCAGTTACTGCTCTTACTGATAAAAAAAAAAAAAAAAAGAAAACAATGACTTATTAAGCTAAAGTAGACGAAATACAACAAGAAACAAAAGAAATAAAATAAGCCATCACACATAATATAAGGTAACATCTCTCATTTTCATTTAGCGCTTTGGGAAATGTACCAAACCTGCTGAGGCCACTGGGTTTATCAGTCTGTCAGGCACATCTGTGAAGCCATCCATCTTCTCACTTGAGGTGCACAGCCATAATAACTGTGGATTCCATATGTTTCCTTGGCTTTCCAGATTGTGTCAAGGAAGTTTAAGTGTTTTCATTTCTACACAGTTCATCTCACTGCAGGTGTGGGCTTAACTCAAACAAGGCATGTGCAGAGAGCGCTGTAGCGTGCAGTGTATATGAAATCATTTCCCGAACTGGTGCAATTTCCCCAATCAGCTGTTTATAAACATGTATACCAAACTGATTACTAGACATGCATAAAAGAGCCACCTGCCATAAAAGCATGTGAATACACGCCGGTTGGCTTTTAACAACATGTACTTGTTCTGCTTTCTTACTCACGTACTATAAGCATCAACAGTTATAGAGTAAATGCAATTCATGCGGTACAGATGCCCAAACTTGCACTGTGTGAAATGTGTGATAATATTTTCCTGTTGGACTTGGCGTTTTGGAAATTGTACAGAAAAACCTTGCCATGGCAACAGCTGTTGGGATTACGGCGCCTGCTGCACCAAGATCTGTCAGTGGGTCTCAAAGCGCTTAGCGTCACTTCATGTAAAACTCACAAATCACAGAAATTAGATTGGCACAAAACAATTATCATATAACATTTAAAGGCGTAATAAAACTGCATTAAAATATAAAACAATTACTGGGCTTATGTTTGAAGTTTTTCTTGATTTATGTACCTTTAATCAGTGTTTATGTTGGGTTTCTGTCCGTGGCATCATATTCAGTGTAACACAAAATAGGACATAACAATGAAATAGTTCCACATGTCCAATGAGCTCATCAATCACAGTGCCATGAATTAATACGTGACACTCACAGGGACAATATTAGTGCCATAATGGACACTTTTGGTATTATTTGCATGTCATTATGCAACACAATTAACCAGCAGAGAGCCGATTTCATAATGTAATTCATTATAAAGCTACTTTATTATGATGTTGCCACTAAGCTAATGTGTAAGCTAATGCACAATTCAAACCGTCAAATAACACTTAAAAGTACACCATAATTACATTTCCTGCCTCGAAATATCTAATAATTACAAAGAATATGATGCAGTCTTTTGTGTCTTTTTAAACAATGTGAAATGTTGATGTGTGACCAGGGGTTTATGCTAACCACCAAGCTAATGTGTTTGCTACCTTAGCATAATCGTAGTAGCTAACCACCTGCATTAAATACACACATCAGAGGAATTAGTTCAACACAACACAAACCATTATATAACACTTAAAAATATAATTATACGTCTTGTATTGGAATGTCTAACAATTCCAAGTCTGTATAATTCTATAATTTTTGGTAATTTTGTGTATTTTTAATCAGTGTCTAATGTTTACAATCTATTACCAAATGTTTATGCTAGCCACCAAGCTAATGTAACAGTGACGCTAATGTAACTATAATAGCTACTTCCTCAATATGTGTACTTCAACATTTATTTACATGATGTTTAGGGACATATTGATGTGATGTCCTTCCATTCTTATAAGTGAAGCTAATGTTATATTAGTAGCTGTATTGTTTTATACATTACTATTTAACTTTGTGTTAGCAAACATTACGTCATTGTAATTAAAGGATGATACTAGTTATGTCAAATAGGCAGTGGTGTTTAAAGCAAGTTACACCACTTAATTGATTTATTTATTTTATGGTTTTGTACTGTTATGTAGCTCCAGTAGCTGAATTTACATTCATTTTGCAATATTCTTTAAAAAAAAAAATGCTGTTGCTTTGTTGTTATTATTAAATTCACAATCACCCAAATAATTGCACTAAATCTGAATGTTATTATTTCCACTGCAGATGCCTAAAACAATATAGAATATCACCCCACTGATCTTTCCAGCATATCTCTAAAAAGCTGTCTATTAAGAGGAATCCAAAACAAACGAGATAAGCTCTTCCATAAATTATATTCAGATGAGACTCCAAATTCTTGAAAAAAAGAAGAAAGAGAAAGAGAAAGAAACACAAAATCCTAGAGGTCTCATCAATCATCGGGGACAGGCCTCCATAGCTTGAAGCCCTGCTCTCGTTTTGTCATTGACGAAAAATGGCTTTCCATAGAAAAATGAGCGAGATCACACGCACGCACACACCACAGTCCTGTATTGATTTTTATGGCGGATGGTGGGGCTGGTGGGTAGTGGAGGCAATGCTCTCCGAGCAGATGTCTAATGGTGTTTAGAGACTCTCCACTTTATCAAGCCAGGCCAGCACTGACAGTTAGATGCTGGAGGGCAATTAAAATTAAAGCCTGCCTGATTAGAATATCATATTCATCTGGATGGTAATTACTATGTCTGGCTCCGTATAAATAATTAATTATGCAAAACCCATGCAGCTGCCACTGGCTAGAGTTAACTGACTTTCTGTCAACGTCTCACAGTTCTAGAAAGGATAAAGAGATTTGGGAAATAAGCTCTTTAGCCGCTATCTGGAAGCCCGCTGGGGTGTGCACGCAGCGCCCATTGAAACAGTGGCAGCCTGCCCTCTGTGTGCAGGTGGCTTCACTAGGACACGGTGGGCTTTCCTTTTGAAGGCGTGCCCCGTGTAAAAAGAAACACTCTCTTTTAGTACATCCTCTGTGTTGTCCCCTCTGACTCCCAAATGGAGTCTGGAGGTCTGACTCTGACAACAAATGAATAAATCTGTCTATATGCAAAGGTCTTCCAGACATGACTTTCTAGTCTTTCTGTTTCACTATTAACATGACAATAAGTGGAGACTGAGTAATTAGTCTGCATCAGTAATTGGGCTGCATTTCCTGTCTCTTGTTAAAATTCACTGACATTTGATTGCATCATCTGAATGTGTGCATGTTGACAGTTTTGAAGCCTGTTAAACTCTCTTGTTTTGTTGTTATAACAGCACTGACAAGGATGTAGCTGATCATGATTATGATGTAGTGTTGGTCTGTGTGCATGAGCCACGTGGGCGACGTTTACCTGTGGGTATAAACAGAGGAGTAGACCTACCTACATTCATTCCTTCCTTATTTTCTTCCTTCCTTCTTTCTTTCCTTCGTCCCTCCCTCTTTCCTTCCTTCCTTCCTTCCTTCTTCCCTCCCTTCCTTCCTTTCTCCCTCCCTCCCTTTCTTTCTTCCTCCTTCCATTCCTTCCTCCCTTCTTTCTTCCTCCCTCCCTTCCTTGCTCCCTCCCTCTTTCCTTCCTTCCGTCCTCCCTTCCTTCCTTCTTCCCTCCCTTCCTTCCTCCCTTCTTTCTTCCTCCCTCCCTTCCTTGCTCCCTCCCTCTTTCCTTCCTTCCTTCCTCCCTCCCTTTCTTCCTCCCTCCCTCCCTTCGTTCCTTGCTCTCTCCCTCCCTTCATTCCTTCCTTCCTTCTTCCCTCTCTATCTTTCTTCCTCCCTACCTTCCTTGCTCCCTCCCTCCCTCTCTTTCTTCCTCCTTGCATTCCTTCATTCCTTCCTCCCTTCCTTCTTCCATCCCTTTCTTTCATCCTCCCTCCCTTCCTTGCTCCCGCCCTCTTTCCTTCCTTCCTCCCTCCCTCCCTTCCTTACTCCCTCCCTCACTTCCTTCCTCCCTCCCTTCCTTCCTCCCTCCCACTCTCCTACAGTAAAGAAGTGTCCACATATGAACTTTACAGACTTTTAGAATTAAACCAAACCCTGTCATCTTTTCCAAATGGTAATCAAGCACCACCAGAACTAGTAGAATTATAACTACAAGATGAGCAGAAGATCAGTGTCAAATAACTTAAAGAGTGAGTGACGGGGTTTGAGATGATCATATATAGAAATTCATGCAACCAAGACAATCATTATCTTAGACATGGAGTTATTCAACATGAACTAATGACTGTCTACGATCACAGACTCTGATGTTTCACCAAGTAACAGCTGCACATGCACATCTTACATGTTCACATATGTACAACTGCTGATATAGTGAAAATATACGCACAGAGAAATGTGAAAATATACGCACAGAGAAATGTTGATTATACCTACTACATAAACCAAACGAACAAAAGGTGAGATAAAATAATGTAAGGTGAGTTAAAATAAGATAAGGTAAGATAAGATAAAATAAAATAAGGTAAGGTGAGATAAGATAAGATGAGGTAAGAAAAAATAAGGTAAAATAATTAACAATATTAATAATATTAATTAATAATCCCACCGTGGGGGAAATTTCAATGTGTTAATGTGTTAAATTAAATATGTCTGATTGGACATACATAATTACAACTCCCTGTTTGTAGCTCAAACACAACTTTCATCATAAATATGTTTTTTAACATCGTGTCAAAAAGCCATTAAGTCACCTGACACCTGAAGGCAAAATGAGTGGGAAAGTGATTCCACGCCCCTCTCAGTTAAGGCCACACCCCCCCAGGTCACATCAGGGTTGAAACTGAAAAAAAAAAAAGATTTGAAAGCGATAAAACAAGAATCTGAAAAGTTAAAACATGCAACTGAACAAAAATAAAACCTCAAATATCAAAATCTGTATTAAAGTGAAAAATGAAAGTAAAACAAATACCAAAGTGAATCAAAATTATATTTAACCTGAAAAAACTTTTCATACACTTATTTTTAATAAACTGTTGTATTTTTCAAGATCGAAACTTGAATTTTAAGCTTCATATTTTATTTTTTAATCCATAAAAACCCAAACAATCCAGGTAAATAATTGGTGTAAAATACAGTTTTTCATCTTTTCGTGGTCATCAAATATGATCCATTTGGACGTTCAGAAACTCTGTAGTTACCATGGAAACACAATCATCTTCTACAACACCGATTCACCATCAATGGATCAATGACATTGGATGGACACAGTTGTTTTACTTAAAAAAAAAAGCAACTTTTTCCTCAATTTTCTCTGATTCTGATATAACTCTTAACTTCAATCTGAACTTTAATGAACTTCATGATTTACATGGAGGACAATATTATTTAAAAAATTGCGATAAATTACTAAAGAAAGGTTAGATATAGAGAAAATGTTACTTTGGAACTGACATAAAAGTAGCGCCGGGTGTTTATGGGTTAAAGAACAAAACCTTTGGCATCAACATAACCTTTTTAATCTACTTTAATCTGTCTGGATGATGTTCTTAACTCTTCTGACCACATCCATTTGGGAAATGGAAAGTGAATGGTTTCATATCACTGGTAAAGACATAAATGTGGATCGTTTTGTCAATAATATGTTGTTGGTAACTATATTTAGACGCTCCTGTAGTTCTCTTTGGCAGATTCCTGCTGTAATAATTCCTCTAAACACATGTCAATACTGTGCATGTACGACTACCCACCTACAAAAACACATTTGTGTATTTCTCCCCCCTGAGTGACTTCAGTAAAGACATCTCGGTTCAGGCCGTTAGCCAGGCAGCCTTCCCACAAACTGCGGTTCTGCCAACCAACCATCTCTTAAATACAACATGGTGAAATTGCCAGTGTATCTTATGTCAGAAGAGATAATTAGAAACATCAGCGGTTCAGAACTGGCTGGTAAAGCTGACAATCGCAGGTAACCGCACTTCACATCCAAGGTATTCTTCTCTTATTAAAATTTCTAATCACGAAAATAAAAAAAATTTAAAAAAAACAATTAGCAAATGTTTAATAAGTGAAGCAGAAATCATGTTCTTGGTGTACACTTCATTACTGTGACCTTCTCCAAAGACATCCATAGCTCACAAATTAGCTTCATGCTGTTAAGGACGTTAATATGGTAATCAAATGCAGAAGGTTATATAAGCAGTGAAGGTTATTCCATTTCATGTGGGAGAAAGTGGAAAAAGAAATTCAAAACAGAGCAAAAAGACCTCAAGATCACTTTGTGTATTTATCCGCCTTAATGTGTCTCCTCGGTTACTCTTTAACATTTCCTTGCGCAGCGTTTAACCGAAGCTAATTGTAACATTATGATCATAACATTATGGTAAACACAGGTCTACCGTGTTGCGTAGATCGTGTGATAAACACCGAGCACTTACGAGAACCTATGAGGCCTACGCTGCAAACAGTTCTCAAACCAAATTTTATTGGATGGAAGTCTGTGCAGAATTACCTCTGAAACCACAATTACAGCTTCAGGACCAGACCTGCCTCTACGTCTGGAGAGCGTCTCCTCAAACACAGCAATTGGAGACCAACATTTTTTATAATATCTGCAGCTTTCATTTACAGCCAGATTTTACCCATAAACTGGTGACTAAAATGTATCTACTGATCCAAAATGTTTCATACCTGTTGATTCACAAATTGTATCAATACGTGTAAGTAATCGGTGTAAAATACAGTTTGTTGTCTTTTCATGGTCATCAGATATGACCCATTTGGACGTTCAGAGGCTCTGTAGTTACCATGGAAACACTGTCAACAACGCACCAAAACAAACCATCTATTGATCTAAAATGTTTAATAACTGTTATTCCACTAATCCTATCAATACATGTAAATAATTGGTATAAAATACAGTTTGTTGTCTTTCTTTCCATGACCCATTTGGATGTTAAGAGGCTCGGTAGTTACCATGGAAACACCATCATCTTCTACAACATTGATTCACCATTAAAACCCATGGAGTTGGATCAACGACAGTGGATAGATACACTTGTTTTTATGTTTAGATACTGAGAAATTCGCTGAAAAACTTTAGTTTTGTTTATTTCAGACACAAACGTGATACAAAACATATGGTGGAAAAATAAATAGAAAAAAATAGAATAATAGAAAAAGGAACAAGTGTTGTACCTGAGAGGGAGTAGGAAGAGTCCAATCCTCAGACTGTTAGTGCATCCAAAGTCACATTTTCAGTCACTTTTCTTTGTTTCTGATAGAAAAATTGTTATTTAGTTTGTTAAATAGCTTCTTTTGTATTACCTTAGTTGCTATAGTTTAGATTTTAATCATTAAATTGTTACTTATTTATGATTTGTTGTCATTTCCTTCTCATTTGCCTTACTTGTCATTTCAAGTATTTCCGTTATATTGTAATTATTATTTGTTATACTTTAAGGAGGAGGGTCTGTGTATGACTAAGAGGCTTCTCCCTTCTCCTGCACAGTGTTGTTTTTAATTTAATTTACTTCACTTTTGTACTTTGTATTTTGTGCGAAATAAGCAAATAAAATTTCATAAAAATAACCTTAAAATTTAATGTGAGGAATTATGAATATCTACATGGTCAGTGAATTACATATAGGAAAATATATGATTCCACAGTGATTTAAGTGTGAATGTGTGAATGAATGAATAATGGAGACTGTGCATACGTTGAGTATGTGTTCATAGAAAAGCACTATGGAAATCAAATCTACTATTATTTATTTATTTATTTTAAGGCAAATATAGTGGATAATATTATAATAATCGACTGGCTGATAAATGACACATCAACAGCATGTCAGATGACGCTTCTGTGGAAGAACAGGTAACATCGAACAACTAAACCTCATCTGAACAAAAGAAAAAAAGCAAAATATAATTATAATAAATGTTGTGCCCTGTCCTGACCTCTGACCCTGGACCTCCTCCCTCACCCTCACCTGTCTCATCTGATTAGATGGACCCCCTTGTGCGCCCCCACCCCTACTGCGTTTTTCCAGAATGGAGCTACATCCATAAATGGACGTCCATCAGTCCTGGTGCATGTACTGTCAGTCTGGCTGGCCATGGAAGTGGGTCTGTCCTTCTCCCAGAGGTTTCTCTTTTTCCCACTGGGTTTTGGGAATTTATTTCCCTA
>JAPSES010000105.1:7044095-7060355 GCA_029822895.1 Maxillicosta whitleyi | reverse complement strand
TCTATTCTATTTTTATTTAGAATTGACTTTCAACATGACATGTCTGTTCTTGGTGTTGGATTTTATCAAATACATTTTCCCAAAAAATGGGACTTATATATACAGGTAGTCCTCGCGTTATGATGTACCCGACTTACGTTATTTCGACTTTACGACACCGAAATCTCGCCCGCCATTACTGTACATACGTAGAATAAATACAGTATCTTATTTTTTACTTTATTTTATTAATATGAAGTATAATACATGTATTTGGAGAGCTACTATTTAGAGATTTAGGGGGTATTTAGGGGTACTAAAGGGTTAATTCGAAATTCGGGTTACGTTGACAGCATAGGAACGGAACTCGATCGTAACCCGAGGACTACCTGTATGGGTTTTCCTACTTTATTATGCATTTTATGGCCGGTGCAACTTTTTCTCCGGGGCGACTTATAATCCGGAAAATACGGTAGTTGTGTATAAAAAGCAGCGTCAGATCAACAGAACCAGCTCGGTCAGAACCATGGTGTTATTATGAAGTTATATAGTGTTTAATGCGTTGCCCCTGTACACACTGCACCAGTGTTTGGCAGCAGACAGTTGGGCCATACTGACAGTCTAAAGCAGGGAAAATCCCCCTCAGGAATTCCCCTAATACCAGAACCTCTGAGAGCGATGGAGGAGAGGGAGAGCAGAACTGAGCGACTGTAAGGAGAGTGAAAATAGTGGGATTCAGGAAGAGACACGGGAACCCAGAGGAAACCATACTGGGAAATGTATATGCGCAGGAAGAGGCGAAGAAAAATAAGACAGATTTGGAGGATTTAGTAACACATCTGAGCTGTCAATATCATCAGGTGTGAGACTCAACCTGAGCGTGAGCATGTTGACAGATCTGATGGAGAATAAGGGCCGAAAAACAAGCGGCGCAAGGAAACTTTGCAGTATAGATTTTTCAAAGACAGGGATAGATGTTTGTGTTAGGCAGGATTAAATTCTTAAACACGGAGCTCTGCCTCGGAGTTTGGATGTGACGTCTCTATGACTCCACAAACCCGCCGATAAAATAGGAAACGCTTGTGTTCGGCGAGGGAAGGAGCGAAACAATAACGCTGATTAGAGGGTACGGAAAAGGGTTGGGAAATGTCAAAAAGACCCTAACGATCCAAGAATGTCATTGCATATGGCTTTTTAATTGAATGCCATTATATATAGAAACGGTGTCACAAATGAAACGCTCTAACATATGGGACCATCAGCTAAAGTCGTATAAATGATGTCTTTGGGATGATGAAGTCTTTTTAAGTTTTATTCTTGCTCTTTAGCTTTCAGGCTCCGTTCAGATGGTGCGTTTTAATTACGCCGCGCATTAACTAAACCTTGGTTCGGTTGTACTTTCAGAACATGACAAGGTCAGTAGGTAATGTTTCTGTCTGGCACTTAACACAGTGAGAAAGGTGATTTTACAGACAACTTCACAGGACGGGAGATCCTGCAGTAAAATGTTGACATGGACCTTTTAGTGCAGGGGTGTCAAACATGAGGCCCGGGTGCCAAATCCGGCCCGCCAAAGGGTCCAGTCTGGCCCTTGTGATAACTTTGTGAAATGATAAAATTAAACTAATATATTATCATTTTAGTTCAGTTCCATAGACAGAACAATTCAATTTAAAGTGGGTCAGATCTGTAAAATACTCCCATAATATCTAATAAATAGTCACAACTCTGTAATATTTACATGTATTTACACCAAAACAAAGAAAAATTTTGCAAAATGTGAGTAATATGAGGAAATGTGGACAACCTGAAATGTCTTAAGTGCAGTTTTAACAATATTATTATTATTATTTGTTATTGAATGTTTTGTGTATTTGTAGACCCACTGTAATCTGTAAGTTATAAAGTACATGTGAAAATGATAAACTGAAGCAGAATATTGTTAAAATCCATATTATTCACATTGTTTTAAAGCATAGTTTGTATATGTAAACATTTTCATAATGTCATTTTACTTTTACACTATAGAGAAAAGTTTGGAGTTGACATTATTTCTATATTATTATGTTATTATTTCACTTCAGATCAAATTTGACTGAATGTGGAACTGAATTAAAATGAGTTTGACCCCCCTGTTTTAGTGCTTTGTCCTCCTATTTAAAACTCTTTTCAGTTTTGGGTGTAAGTGTGCGTGCCTGCGGCCGTGCCCGTGTTTGTCTGTGTTTTTGTGTGCGCCGGGTGTGAGGATGTGTTCCCAACGCTGGTGCCCCCTCTGTAGTGTGTGGCGGAGCTCAGCCAAACCGGCCTCCATCCTGGCACAGGCCAGTGCCAAGGAGAATATCAGGAGTGAGCCAGCTCCCTGTGCAGCTGTCAAGCTCTCTGCAACGCGGACCCTGAAACCTTCAGAGGGGTCCCGGAACACTTGTGGGCTGTATGATGTCAAGCCTGTATTGACCATTACATAAATATAAATAAAGATGAGCACACTGTTACAGCGATGCATAGAAAACTTAATAAAGTCAACATAAGTGGGCAGATTTCATCTGATATGCCAGGTGTTCTTCAGTTCCACCACGGCTGATGAGGTCACTCCCTGTACTCCAACTATTATTATTATCATTAGTGACATTATCATGTACGGATATGGAAAAAAAATATTAGACCAGCCCTTGTTTTCTTCCATTTCTTGTTTATTTTAATGCCTGATATAACTAAAGGTACATTTGTTTGGACAAATATAACAATAACAACAAAAATATCTCATAATAGTTTAATTTCACAGCTGGTATTTATCAATTTAACATGTTTTCTTGATAAAAACCAAAATCACTTCAGTTTTTACATCAATATCTATGACAAAAACAGTGCTTTTAGACATTCCATGTTTTCTTTTCTGTCTGTTTTAGTCACATGACACACACAAAAGTTAGGACTGGATTGCATAACTATTGTTTTGAATGACTTCTGGTGGTCTAAAATTTTTTCCACAACTGTATGTGATCTGTACACATGCCTATGGTTGTGTGTGTGTGTGAATATATGTACATATAAGGGTATCCTTTGTCCAATTGTGACATGTTCAGCATGTGCACAGCAGCTGTAGATAGTATTTATAGTTTTTTTTTTTTTCTTTTTGTGTTTTATTTCTGTATTTCCTGTTATGCGTCTGTTCATTGTTTTGGCTGAATGCCATTTTCACTGTCATGTGCTTTGTTTTACTCCACTGTTGCTGCTGTAAATTTGGAATTTCCCCTTGTGGGATTAATAAAGGAATATCTTATCTTATTCTATTATATGGATATTTTAGTAGGATGTTTTATGAATGTAAGTTTTTCTATGCATGTTTTTAGTCTTAATGTGTGGCTGAAATATCTATTTTCTGTCGATTTTCTTTTTTTTATGTCAACTAGTTCTTTTTCCCAGGTTAAATAAAGGTTAATGAATAAATAAAACAAATTATTAACATGAGCGTTATGTTTGTTGTTTTTGAGCTAATAAGTCTTATGTGCCTCCATCATCCATCGTTTTTTAAGTTTATTCTGGAGTTCTTTAGTGGCGTTCTTTAGGAGGTTCTTATTGTCCACAAATAATCATTAAAATACAAGCAGGTGCAAATCTTAAATATCAAATATTTAAACTAAGGATGCACTGATACCACATTTTTCCAAACCACGTACAAGTACTTACATTTGAGCACTTGCTAATACCAAGTACCGATATGAATACTTAGTAATCCCATTACAGTTGTTGGTTCCTTTTAAAATGTGCTTTATTGTGGTTGTCATTAGTTTGACTGGAACAAAGTGCTGCTACTGACATTTAATGTGTTGGAATGAGTGTTTCTAAATCAATCCACCAAGAGGTACCGCTTTAATTAATCATACTGGACAAATACCACGAAGAAAAGTAAAGATGTATGAAGAAGAAAGTCAGTAATACCAAATATGTAGACGCCAGAGGTAACACCAATGTGACACTAGTGCTTTCCAGTGGGAAGGTTTAAAAGTGAAGCTTCAGGAGCAAAAAAAAAAAAAAAAACAGACGAGTTTTAAGTTTCATTTTCACTTTTGTGGGCGGCGGTCCACACCGCGCCTTAACCCCATAGTATTATAAGTAGGACGTAAACTGGCACAGCCCAGGGAAGTTATCATAAATATAACAGTAGTTTGTCACTAACTCACACAGTCGCTCTTTGAACACATGCTCTACCTCCACGGTTCTGCTGGTGTTCTACGTTTGGGTACGAATCCACCAACACCTGGAAAACAGACAGAACTGTGGATGCAGAGGACGGACAGAATGGTCTGTCTGTCTTTAATCCACTGTCATTGATCCAACTCTATGGGTTTTACTGGTGAATCAACATTGTTGAAGATGACAGTGTTTCCATGGTAACACAGAGCCTCTGAACATCCAAATGGGTCATATCTGATGACCATGAAAAGACGATAAACCGTATTTTACAACAATTATTTACATGTATTAATAGGATCAACATGTATTAAACAGTTTAGATAAGGTGGATGTTTGGGCTTTTATGGGTTAATACTGATTTTCATTCTGCTAATCCTTTGGTTTTTCATGTAGCTCTACCATTAAAAGTAGTCTAATTAAGTATAGTATATTATATATATATTAACATAGTCTAATTAAACTATTATATTTCCCCCGGTTGCATGAAAAACAACCTGAAATTAACATTATGTCCAGCAGCATCATCACTGGTTTATGTTTAGTGCTAAGGGCGGTGCGGTGGTGTAGCGGTTAGCACTTCCACCCTCTCACAGTTGGAAGGTTCTAGCCCTTCTGTGTTGGGTTGGGCTGTTCTTCTGGTTTCCCCACCATTAACACAGATCGACTCTACATTGGTTAACTCCCCTGTGAGTGCCCTTGACCACAGTACTGATGAAGATCTGGAGTTGGCCCCTCAGCGCCTTCAATGGTAGCTCACTGCACCTACCGTACTGATCCTAATGACTAACTATCAGTGTGTATTAGGTTGGGTACAATTCAGAGACCGAATCTCCCTATGGCTATAAAAGTAAGCCATAACCTTTAACTTTTAAATATTAGCACACTGACTTCTAAAATAGGATTCAGAGCTAACATTAAAGTAGGTAAACATCAGCATGGATTAAAAGTGACATTCACCCAGTTTATGAGGTTCAGTTTTCTTCCTCAAGTTGATTTTTACTTCTTTATTACTACATCTCACCTTCTAACAAGTGTAACGTTATCTAAAAATGTGAGTTTTTAATGTCATGATAAACAATGTTGTCCTTTTGCCTTGAAAAGCAATACTTAAGCTGCACATAAAACAACACAGAAATATTTTTTTTAATCAAATTGAGAATGTGAAATGCTAATGTTTTGGTTGTGGGCTCAGGTGTTCATATAGTTTCCGGTACGAAAAACCCAGTTCTTCAAACACAAACTGAGGATTACGTTGCCTAAAATAGGTTCTTATAAAATCACTTGATCTGTACCAACCACAGTTTGTGTTCCGACAACCTCTCTCCAACTTCCCGGCCAGTAGAGAACAAGTGTGAAGCTGTTGAGTCATCATTTTTGGCAAGACAAAAAGCAAGCGCCCGATCAGGGGGCAGGCAGCTCAGAGACACCTCAGGGCTCAGTGTTGTGTCAAACTCGCCAACTATTTCCTGTTGCAGTGTACACACACTTAATGCCCCGACTCGGGTCCCTCCAGTCCCTCCCTCCGCCTCCCTTCCCGGGGCCCCCCTGACAGTCATGCATATCAATGCTTTATGAGAGATGGAGGGGAGGGAAGAAGGGATTGGGAGGAGAGCTACAGAGGCAGAGAATGCATAGAGGGAGGATTGGGCAGTGCACTGAGGCCTAGGCAACAGTCGGGATCAATCAAGTCTGTAGGATTACTGCTCCACTGAGTTGTGATCAATAGATCCTGAACACTATCCCCCGCTAGGACGGCTGACAGGGTAAATGAGGGTCCGAGATCTGCGCCCCACCCACTTTCCTCATCTCTCCCCCAATTCTATCTCATCCTCGCTCCTTTCAGTCTCCGCCTTTCCTTTGGTTAGTTGTGAAAAGCAGAGGCAAAGATGCCGTTTTTGTTGGTAGTGCAGAAGGCAAAGACTCATCCTTGGTCCAGTGGTTTTTAACAATGCCCAAGAAGTGTTGCATATTCAGCTGGGAGGAACATCTACCCTCTGCTCCAGGGCTTTTGTACCTCTGGGTGCACTGCTTTCTTGTTTTAGAATTGGCAAAAAGAAAAAAAAAAAAACTTTTTATTTAACAGGGATAGAAAAACAGACAGGCACGATTAGTCTTTCAGATCAGATCCGTTGAGAATGCGTTGTGTGTTCACGACGTGCTAAATTTGGGGGAAAAAAAAAAAGTTAAACACGGATGACAGATGTAATGCAGGTGAATTATTTAAGCAAATTCTGTAGCGGAGAAAGCTTTTGTTACTTAATATTCTGAAGGTTTTTGAGTGAATAGACATGTGGTGTTGAAATGATACTGGCATCTGATCTGATGAACAAAGTGCAAAGCTGACTGACAGGAAAGTTTCAGACCCTGACACAAATCTCCTAAGATGTCAACAATGATGACTTTAAATTTTGTTAAGTGAGATCAGCCCTGCTCCCAACTCCCCCTTCTCTCAGTTTATGGCTACAAAACTCATTCCCCTCCGTCCCCAGCAGATGGCAGTCCTGTAATCCTGATGCTGTGCTATGCAGCCCTAGCGCCTGCAGGCTAAGTTTTGGACTGTTCAGGATTTAACTATGTGTAAAAGTACCCCAGTTTTCAAATGCCTGGCGGCTGACTGAGCGAGTGAGGAAAGGAAAGGGAGCCCAAATAACAGGTTCCCTGGCCCTGAGCCAACAAACTCACAAATGCTCACACATGCTGCAACATAACAATAAAGCACACCATTCTTCTGTTAATAGGCAATCTGTGTTGCCATGAACATTTAGTCTAATAACTGTTACTGCTGTGTAAATGATGTCATAGGCCTGTCATTGTCTGTAAATGATGTGGCTGTCTTTGACAAGCCTTGTTGTCAATGATCCACCTTTTTACAATGTGACCTAACCCTCCGCCTTCCAGTCATAAAAAATACTTCACTATGTCTGGCAGGGGAAATAAAAGGATCTTGCATTTCCAATCAAATATACAAGGGGCACCATTTGTAAAGGACGATTTTTATGCCAACTGTCTCTGTAGAGAAAAGGACAAAAGGCAGCAGATGTCTCTAAATATTACCATAAAACACCTAAATTAAGTGAAGCAGTCCCGAGCATCTGCCAAAACGGCACACTATTTGAGATATTTCACAGAACAACAACAGAAATTACGCCGCCACAGACAAGCAGGACATGAGATGGAGAAGAAAAAAAAAAAAGAGACAGCCTAACTTCATTATTGTACTAATGAGTAGAGAGAAGGACTTGCGAGGAAGCAGTGACCCTGACAGCAGAGCTTACCTGCAAACTTGTACCAGTAATACCTTTAGTCAGGTAATTAGTTATACATTAATACACAGAGATGATATGATCTTCCCAATTAGGGAACGGTGGTGCTGTGACTCACTTGATCTTAATTGTCTGTTTGGTGCCATTAACTCGGCTGACCAAGTCAACCGGATGCAAAGTTCATCTTGAGAAGGCCATTACGTTTTCAACTGGTTGTTCTAGTTACATCAACGGAAAACACGGAGAAGCAAAAGCGAAGTAATGGAAGTGGACTAATGCCAAACAATTTGTTATTTATACTTTAACAACCTGCTTATATTTTCACTATAAAACACCATATCCAATACAATTACTCACAACTAGATACAGACTGATAAATTGGGCTGATATATAGATTTTTTGCCCTACTTATTTTGTTTTTTTTTTGAAAGCTGATATTTGATCAGTAGTAAAAATGAGATATATAAATAATATATTTGATCAGGCATGTGGGCAGTACTTGAAGTTCAATAAATATTATAGTACTATGTGCACGTGTATTAATAATTTCATTTATATTGCCGCATAAAAATCTTAATTATCTGAGTGTTTTAATTGTATTTTATAACCAAAGTGGTTTAAAAACAAACAAACAAACAAAAAAAACAAATTGCCCTAAATATCGGCTGTAGCTATCAGTCAGATTTCTTTTATAACCTGTATCGGCCTCAGAAAAACACATATTGGTCAACCTCTACTCGAAGCCTCAAGCATCAATACTTCAAATATATTAATGCAATAAATGCCAGCCGGTAAAACTGCATTAAAGGATTCAAAACATGTTCCATATTATCATCATCATCTCGACCGTATCTATTAGCATACAGTATTAGCGCTGATTAGCTGGTATATGATAACTTGAAACAGGTTATTGCTATGCACGCACAATGAAAGCTCTCCTTTAAAGTTAGTAACCACATTTTGCTTTGTAATATGAACACAGAGCTACAGTATAGACAGAGTACTGAGGTCCTACTTATAGAATAAAAGACTCACTTGTCAGCACTATGTGAGCGACTGTGGCAAGCTAACAAACACTCACTCATCTTTGTGAAATTTATTCAGTGAATGCCAATCTAATCAAGTCGGTCTTGCCAACTATCTGCAATGTAAAGTAGCTAAAGCCTGCTTGATGTTGTTCTGGTGCTCAGCGGCATATTCATATTCATATTCATATTTATATTCATACATATAGTCGTATGTCTGTATGATGATTTGCTGATTTGTCAACCAAATGAATGGCCGTTCTCCTTCTGTCACTGAACAGATTAAGTGCAGAAACTAGACACAAATTTAATTAAAAAATTCAATATTTTCTTTAAGAAAGTAAAGCTGAAACCTAAATGTTGTTTTTTTTAAAAATGTTTTTCCTCCTTATACCACAAAACCATTAGCAAATTAA
This sequence comes from Maxillicosta whitleyi, assembly GCA_029822895.1. Taxonomy (NCBI): domain Eukaryota; kingdom Metazoa; phylum Chordata; class Actinopteri; order Perciformes; family Neosebastidae; genus Maxillicosta; species Maxillicosta whitleyi. The sequence goes on along the minus strand of JAPSES010000105.1, from coordinate 7,051,478 downwards.
ATTAAGATAGCTGATGCTGTTGAGCTAGATATGCTCGCTAACTCTCCTTAACATAAACTGAGTGACTAAGTCCAAGTTATATGTGACTGATAAAACGGTATCTACTTCGATAGTGCAAATGTATGTGCAAGTTATCACAGCTGAAGGTTATGATAAATAGTACAGGACAATATGGTGCACGTGTAAGGTTCCATCATGATTAAAGGGAGGGACAAACATTCAGCTCCTAATTCAGAAGAAAGACAAAAATCCTAATAAGCCGTTTCCATGGCTAATGAAAATGAATATTCCACTAACATGCCTGTTTACACGCAGCCATGCATACCCTGATTAAACAAAGGGTTTTTTCAGAGCAGACGTTCCACTGAGTGAACACAGCCTCCCACTTTCACTTCTTCAAACACCTTCTTGAAAAGGTCAACTTTTCAATCCCTGCTCATCTCCAAAACTCTGTTGGTACACTCGCAATGTCAAAATGTTTAACAGTAGGAATGTGGACTTTTCTTTAGAACATCCATCGGACAAGAGAGGATCTTTGTTTCCATTGACGCTGACTGTAAACAGAGGTTGTGTATCTTAACTTACTATAAAAACACGCAATTGAGACATGTATTCTGAATACATTGTATATCTGTAGTCAAAGAATCTTCATAAAATGGGAATAATATAATTTATTCAGTGTTGGGAGTATTGCGTTATAAAAGTAATGTATTACTTTTTGTTTGAACGCAGTAGTGTCAGTCATTACTAATCAATTTTCAGTCATATTTTATGTTCAATAGGGCTGCATTACACTTTTCGGCCATTATTTAACTGCTCAGATGAAAACAAAAACAAAAAATACAATACTGTGACACATTAATAAATAAAAAATGCTGCAGGAAAGTTCTATTTCTTCGTAGTGTTCAGCCAGTAGGACTGTCTCCATTGGCCACATGGATGTATGCTCATTACTAACCCTGCTTTACAGAAGCTAGTTAGCATTAACATGATCCCTTTGATCAACAATGACGAGGAAAGCTAATGTTTCTACAGCCACTTTTACACAGATATCCCAGAAAATACATGAGATGGTGATCCCACTTTTTTTTCCCACCAATGCTTGATATCCACAGTCAAACCAAAAGAATAACAGCATTTTGACACAGTGGACCTGCATTCTGGAATCAAAGGGGAGGTAACGCAGCACAGCGTAGTGTAACGTTTAACTTGCACATTAGAAATACTCCGAGAATAGCGGTGTTGCTAACCTCACCAGAGTCTTACCACAAATGTTAGCATGGATAGAATCCTCCACCCAAAGTGACTGCAGCACATGCAATATGTCATCAAAACATCTATAACTATCAAATACACGTATTATACTTAATATTAATAAAATAAAGTAAAAAAAAAAATAAGATACTGTACTTACTGTACGTGCAGTATACAGTACGTATTTACAGTAATAGCGAGACTCCGGCTTTGGGAAGTCGAAATAAAGTAAGTCAGGTATGTCGTAACCCAAGGACTACCTGTACATGTTCCTTTGTTTATTAAAATTAAACACGTGGTTTTGTAAGTGTAAATAGGTTCTTTGAAAAATTGTTTTTTCATAATTTAATTAATTTAATTTCAGAATTCATGCATGAAAGGGTTAAATAACAGTAAGAAGTAATCTGTAATTAGATTACATTTGCCTGACCAAAGCGGTTTACAAGGTATAGGCATGTATAGCGTTTTATAGCGTAAAGGGCCTTGCTTAAGGGCCCACTTAAGATTCAAACTGACAACTTTCCGCACCAAAGTCAGCAGTGTAAACCACTAAGCTATCCTGTCGCTGGATGTAATGGATTACAGTTTAGATGTAACTTACACCGCACTGATTATATGTCACATGCATCCAATCAGAAAAAAAGCCTCAGTGTCCACATTGAAAACACTGTTTATGTGATGCAGCATTCATTGAATATCAGTGTGCATACAAACATACTCACTGTGTGCAACTCCAGCCTGGCTCCAGCCCAAGTATCCGACTCCAGTCCCCCACAGGTCAGCACTGCAGTGTAAAACTGTCGTGTAGCTCTCCCAAGTGTAGGCAGAGCAGCAGGAGTACACCTAATGTGAAAATGAGAATCACAAAAAAATTACTGCAATAAATTCTGTTTTTATTCAGACAAAAAAGAAAAAAAAAAACAACACCATTGTTTCACTACAGGTGTTGTCTTAACCTCCTTCCCTTAAGCCCCGAACACGTTTTTACACAATCAGCAGTTTACGAAAGGTGTAGGCGTAGCAGAGTTACATCACTTGTGTGTGAGAAACGCAGACTTGAGAAGCTGCCAAAAGTGATTCACATTAACAGAGTTTTAAGATACTCTGAGCAGAAACTAAAAGCAGCCTGAAAAAATACTTTATGATACTTTTTTTTAGTGCACGTGCAAATAAGAGATCAGGTTTTTTTGTAACGTACAGTGGTTTCTTTCAAAAACAATTCAACACTCATGGACCAGAGCCAGTTTTCCTGTGTGTCATTAACTTAGTTAGGCCTAAAACACGGTATATGTGTAATTTTATCGCAAAAAAAACCGCTACAACTTTACATCCCGTGGGTCTATTCTTATCAACACCAGCATATGAATCGTGCTGTGCCGTGTCTGATACACAGGATGAAAGTCTCTAAAGAAGGTGAGCAATTACACAGCGTGCTACCTTCAATAAAGACACAGATGTAATGGCAATATGCTAATCAAATTGTTTATATGAGTCTGTTCTTTTTTACTATGTTCCCTCATGTCTGGCTGATTTGCAAACACTATCATGCCATGCAGCCGCTGCAGTACAGTAGATAGGTATGATCTAAGGCAGCTTGATTGGAACATAGTGTACTGCACCCCTGGGACTCTGCAGGAAGCATCTATAATGTGGAACAGCCAGGACAGCGGGCATGTGCTGCTGGATACCTATTTACCGCCGCCGTATAGAAACGCACGGGTTCGCTTGGCATGAATGCGCAACACATTGGCAACCGTTTGCACGCCGATGCACACACACACACCCGAACACACAAAGGCTTCCACATGCAAGGAGTACTCCCCGAGACCACACAGCCTCCACACTCAGATCCCTTTCATCTCTCTTCATTGACTACTGTTATATCCTGCTACTTGATTGGACCACACCAGAAAACATCTCACATCTTCTGTATTCTTTTCTTGCCCGGTTCCCTCTCTCACCCACCCACTCAGCCACCCACTCTCGCCTTCCCTCTCTACTTCCATACCCCCCCCTCCCCTCTCCTGTCCAACATCCTTCTCATGTTTGCCTTTCATTAGCTTTCATCTCGCCAGTTTATTGAACTCCACTACTGGCATCAGGGTGTGATGCTTTGATGATGCGGCTGCTCCTCGACATAAATCCATATTTACCCCCTTTACATACGTATTTCCACGCTAACAAATGATTCGCAATGTGTGCCGTTCTTAAGGCGTAATAAGACTTATAGTCTGTGCACATTGTACAGATCTGTTCACGAGCCGGGGAAGTCTCTAAGGTACGCAGGAGGCACCTGGAGTGGCCTCACATAAGTTCTGTTTTCTTTTATGTACCTGCCCAAGAGACTAGGCTAAAAATGTGTTTATATATATCCATCTCTCTTTCTCTCCATGATATACCGTACAGCCGGCAGTAGTGAGAAATGCACGGGCCAGTGGGCAGGTATTTTAAGTTAAACTCAACAGGGAATGTCCACATATTGATACAGGTAAATAGCATTGCTCGTTCCGTTTGCTTTGAAGTCGTCGCTCCATCATTAACGCGCACTGCCGTTTCCACGCAATTGCACGTACACACACACACGTACGTCATAGTGATACGTAGTACTTTATACTATAGCTGTGTGGCGCCGTTCGTCTGTAAACGTACCGGCAGGGTTATACGAAACGCAGAATCGAAATGAGAACGATCCCTGAATTCCAATCCAGCGCTAGAATTTGAACAGAAATTGGAAACAGGACGTGGAACTGTAATTAAACTTCAAACTGCAGGAAGATTTATGAAGTATGAAGTCATGATACATAATTAAAGTGTATTTAACAATGAAGCTTTGCATTATGTTACATATGATCATAACATGAATATCATACAGATATTGTATGGACTTATACGCAATACTCTATTATAGTAAATACCTTTTTTATTATTATTTTATTTTTGGATTTTCAGCAACAAAACATGGATGCATCATACAATCATACATTTGTACAGATTTTTGAAAATATTTTTTGAAAGTCAGAAGTCCCCACCCCCAACTTAGATATAAACATAAGCATGTTTTTTTTTTTGTTTTTTTTTGTTTTGTTTTAACCACAAATTAAAATCCTACTCTATAAAACAGATCTGTAAAACTGTAATAACTTTATAGCAATTTCAATTTCCCAGCTTGGAATCAATAAAGTACTTATATATTTGACATTTGAAATTAAGATATTAATAATTATTCAACATTGAGGGAATGGACGCTTCACCCATAAAGACCCAGTGCTACATCTGTGACAGGTCACAAATGATTTTTTTTTTGTTTCTACCTTTAACTGATTTATTACCTTCAATTTTAAGTAGAATTTTAAATTTTGGTTTGTAAATCATGTATTTTCTTACATTTGATTCACAGACCAATCAGATATTTATAAAAACTCACAGTAAATTCAAAGTTAATTATATCAAAAACAAAGAAGAGTCAAGGAAAAGTTACTTTTTTCAGCAAAGTGTCTCCATCCACTGCCATTGATCCAACTATTTACTGGTGAATCAATGTTGTAGAAGATGACAGTGTTTCCATGGTAACTACGGCGCCTCTGAACCTCCAAATAGGTCATATCTGATGACCATGACAAGACAAACAACTGCATTTTGCACCAATTATTTAGATGGATTGACAGAAAAGGGGAGGGGGAGGGGTGTGTGTGTGTGACATGTGGATAGTATGTGGAACCTTTGTGTGGAGTTTACATGTTCTCTGGCTCCTCCCACCATCCAAACACATGCACTGATTGGTTAATGAGTTCATCTAAATTTCCCATCTTTTTCTATTCTACCTATTGTTAAGCAGCAAAAAAAAACCAGCACAAATTCCTTGTATGTTCAAATTTCCTTGGCAGTAAAGACCTTTCTGATTCCGATCATTCAATTTTATTTTCATGAACAGTATCAAGTTACATTCTGACGTTTTGCTGATCATTGCACCTTGATATTCCACATATTCTCCACCTTCTACCATCCATATGTTACAGGATTAAACATCATTCATCAACCTAAAAAACTACATACACTGACGACTCATTAATCCTGTTTCTTACTCTTCCATATATGCGCTGCTCAGTGTTTTAGATTAACATAAAAGTGTTTCAGACAGGTTATTTCCATCATTATTTTCATCTGGCTGTTGTATCTGTATTGTTTTCTGTCTGCATATTACAGGACTGTGATATGCAGTGTAGCAGCAGGGGACATTTCTATGTTCAGGACTCGTTATTATTCACGTCCTCAGACAGCTCACGATGGTTATACGACCACAGTCAGTCATAAAAAATACTATTAGTACAGCGGTATATTAGCATTAAATTTGCTTGAAGAAAAAACTTTGGTTGATGTGAGGCGTCGGAACAAAACAGGAAACTGCAATAACCGTATCTCATATGTAAGAGAGGTAAATTGTTTTTCTTTTTTGTTATAAAGCAGGATAAATAGATCCCCCCCCCCCCCCAACACTATGAATGAAGTAATACCCTATAGAAGTGACGATACTGTAAAAAAGTGAGTTAATAACTTTAATAATTCCAGCCTGTTTTGTTGTACTGCATGTACAGTGTCAACATTGCACAGTTATTTAGGAAATATTGGCTCAGCGTTACATCACACCATGAAACACGGCAAAGGCGTGCACGTTTTACGAGACTTTACCCACATCGTGTTGGAAAAAGTGAACAAAAATAGACTTTTTCTGGGCACCCTGTGGTGTTAATAGTTTTGCTTTTCTGTCAACCCAGTTTAAAAAAAAAAAAAAAAAAATCATACGACCTTCTGAAAAATCAGTGGGTTTTAAACTGATTAAACCTTCTTTTTTTTTGTCACAAAGTCAGAACAAAAAAGTCTAATGTAATAATGAATAACTTGCAATGCAAATGAAGTAAAGTGATGGAGGCCATGTATTTGAAGTTGAACCTTTTGTTGTCAGCTCCAACTGTACTCTCTGTTTTTAAACCCAGCAAGGGACCTTTTACACATTTCAATGGGTAATTTGGCTTTGAATAATTCAACAGACTAATCCACCATTGCTAGTGCTTTGGTCTGTGTAGGCCTGCTGTTCAGAGTAACAGCCAGTGGGTAGTCAATATACCAGGACTGAAAGAGATTGAAAAAAAAAAAAAAAGGGAGATACATAGACAGAGGGTGTAGGAAAAGGTGAGGACAGGGGGGCTACTTAATGTTAATTACAGTCTGCTTAATCCTGGAAACAAACAATGTGGCACTGTGGCTAATGCTGTAAAACAACACCTGATGTGGGAAAGAAACACTACTTCGGTATTAACAGCAGAATTAATAGCAGGAAACTAAAATATAATATTGAATAAACAGAAAAAAAACCATCACCATCACCTATTAACCCTTTAGAGTTCACGCATAGAAATGCTATTAAATCTGAAATATCAACCATAAGAGTTAATGGAGGTCATAACAAGACTTAAGTACTTTTGTTTTTTTCGAATTGTTATGTAGAAATCAAGGAAAATGAAGTTACCATATTTGGTTCCTTGCACATAAGTGGCAAAAGATAACAAACAAGTGGTGCCAGACAAAACAAGCCCCGCCCCTCGCATGTATTATAGCTTATTATTCACCCTTATTCATCAAGTTGAAAAAATAAATGCACAGTATGTCTTCATGAGGTTTTTTTTTGTTTTTATATTATTTACTAAATATTATTCCATGGTCACATACTGTAACCTTCACCCCGGCAAGTTTAATCAGTACCTCAATGGCATTCACTTATTAAAACAAGTAAAAAAAAAAAAAAAACAAATCTTTCAGAATGAGTTCATTAGAAATAATGAAGTTTTTATGGATGTTTTTGTTTGTTGTTGACTGGTTTCTCTGTCCTTTATAATGGTGTAATAGAAAAAAAAGAAAAAAAAATACCCAAAATATGAAAAAAATAAATATGCCTTAGCTTTATGTCAGAGTGATATATAACAATTGCCTCTATATGTGTCAGGTTTGAAGTAAATTAGTACCATTACTTCTTCATTACATTAGTACCATTACTTCGTCATTACATTAGTACCATTACTTCGTCATTACATTAGTACCAGTACTTCATCATTACATTAGTACCAGTACTTCATC
>JAPSES010000105.1:7027181-7041051 GCA_029822895.1 Maxillicosta whitleyi | reverse complement strand
CTGATCAGCCTCTTTCATCCACAGCCTAGACCAGGCAGCCGAGGAGTTTCAATCAATAACCAGTCCCTGTGGCTGCCCCGAGCAAGCTGTTTGAAAAGTCAGAGTAGCATGAAATGGCCATTATTAAATTACTGGGACGGACACATTTAGAAGGCCATTGCATTAAGAGAGCAAGCTCTCCCAATTAGTGGATCAGCACATTAATAGCCCTGGATGAGAACACCATCTGATCAGAGATTAGACGCACACACAATCTATTGACCTATTTTACCAGGGCACTGATAGCTGCATATAGCATTTGTAAAGTATAACACTAACTCATGCCCCTTAACCAGAATGAATGGCTGAAGTGCATTTTCTGTCTAAACATATGATTCACAGTCCATTCAAGAGAAAAAAATGTTGCCATTGTGCATTTCTGCAAACCATGAATACGTAACTGCACCTTATTTTGTATTGGTTTAAGGCATAAAAGCACTCATCTGGCGAGGGTTAGGAAACGTCTAGTTTGGTTTACGTATATCCAAATACATGTTAGACAAAGGGAGAGACACAGGGGTTTGGATTTATACAGGAAGTAAACAAAGATATGATGTTTGAATGACGTATCAACGTAAAATAAATAAATAAAACTGATGGAAATACTTGCAACATAATCATATTATTCTTTCTGATAGTTGGAAATAAAAATAACACTAATGGAAATAGTGTGTATTAGTAATAATAAAAGCAAAGGGTTAAGAATGAGCTTAAAATAGAAAAAATACAAGTAGATTAAAAAAAAAAAAAGGTACCAGGAGAAAAGTAATTTTTGTTGTGTGTGCTCAGGACTTTGTTACGTTCCAGGCAAATCATGCCAAAGTGCCCTAGCGCGACAAACTGTCGTAGTTAGCTGTAAAGAAAACCAGCATGGTGGACCGTATGTTACGCTCATTTACAATCATTTCTAACCCAGACGTGCTTGTCGTGACTCTTATTTGACGTGTATTTGATGGAAACAGAGAAAGAAAAACAGCGCATGAAGGCAGGAGACGCCTATATTTATTTATTCTTGCACTTAATGGACTGAAAACTAGCTAACGCGACAGTAGCTACTGATTATGCGGAGCAATACCTTATTTGCATAAAGGCTACATCCATGGGGGTGGCCATTGTTGTTTTGTAACGTCAGAGCTCAGAACTGGGAGTATGTCGATCTAGTACGAGTTCACGAGTGGAAAGTGACAGGTTTGATTCCATTTTCATCAGTAGAAGGTTGGAAAAACCCAAGTTACATATCTGTTGGAATGGAAAACCATTAACAGGAAGTAGCATGTTATGGTACTTATAAGTGCAACACTTTTTAGATTCTGTCTATTTTACATTCATTTCATAAAATATGTCACATTAAAACGTATCTGGAAATACTGATTAAAAAAAATATGGGTTAAAGGCTCAATATTTACTATTTTATGAACAGTTTTATGCTAGGAGCTAATTAGTTTTAGCTAATTCTACGTATAAGCTAATAGTAGCCACTGTAGAAGAACTAAATATAGACAATGCAGAACTCAGAAGTGAAAATAATGATTTTTGCTGCTGTTGTTAGCTTAAAACTCAGCAAATGTTGCATAACGTCACATTAAAACAGACAAATGCACACTGAAACCCTGAAAAATGTTGAAATTATACATATCCATAGGTCGCCGGAATGTGTAACAGTTACATTTTATTCCAGAGACTGGCTTGTGATTGGAAATTGGACGCAGCGGAGCCCTGTTATCTTACTGCAGTTGTTCTCTCGGAACATTTTGCTGATTCAAACCTCATCCATTTGCAAGTAGTAAAGCTGCATTATACACAAAGAGGGATTGTTGTGAGATCAACATTTTCTCTGTGTCTACTATTACCCCAAGTATGTTCTTCAGAGAGAAAATAAGAGCTGCTTTATTTTCCGGGGTGCACTAGCAAAGCCTGTGGCAAGTGTTTAAAATGAGATTGAAAAGGCGCGCTACTGCATTAAAAAAAAAAAAAAAAAAAAAGAAGCTAATTTTAGTGTGACTCATTGAGTAATAGAGTCACTCCAAGCTCAGTGACCCGCTTTAGTTAAGAATATATCAAGAGTATCCAATCCCAAATGATAAAGAAAGAATACAACATGAGGAAATTCAGCTCTATTATTATATACAGCAGTGGTTTTAGCTGCTGGAGGTTTTTTTTTTTTCCTTACGTAGAACAACACACCTCTCTCTCTCTTTCTATGTGTGCATTTTCTACATATTGGCTTGGCACATCACAGGGCCCTGGGCATATTTTTAGTGCTTTTGTGAGTGATGTTTTTAATATGAATTATTCACCCCTGAGAGACACAGCCTTGGATGCTAGCCCTTGTTTTTAAAGAGCACCTTGTTTGCTCCTAATTTTACAGCCGGTCAGGCAGAAGTACAGCGGCTAACCTGCAGGTCAGGCTGACAGCTGGGAATTGCCATTTCCCCCTGCACTTTCTGTGCTGTTGCAACGTCTGCGAGCGTGCACGCACGAACACATATACACACACACACGCGGCGGCTGCAGCACATGTAGCCAAAGGTTGTGCTGTACCTGAACTGCAGGGATGCCAGGATCATTATTTCACTCTCATTTCAGGGTTGTATCCACCTCTAGCCCCCTGTTTCTTAACACCAACACCACTATCACGTATCACTATCAGCCGCACAACCCCTTTCCACCTTTCCACTGTGTAGTTTTGCTTTCTTACTCACCCTAAGGCACGGTTTCCAACAGGCCGTGGTAACTGTGTCTGTGTATTGATTAGACCCTCCTATATTCACCCACACAGACGCAAGCGCAGCATTCAGTTTCACTTGTCAACCCTTGACCTTTTGCAATGTGGACCACTCAGTATATTAGAGTCAGAGCGTTCCAAGATAGCAGCCAACATAATGCATGCTTTTATGCAGTTTGTTGCGAAGTTGCAAGTGGGGTATGTTGTATATGTGTACTACATGTAGCAGAATTCAATAGTTTAGAGGTGGATGTCAGCATCATGTGTTCTGACAGTTAATATATCATACAGAGCTTTCTACGCTGCATAATTTATCTGTTAATAATGTTTTTCCAGTGTGTCTGAATGCTGGCAGGCTCCACAATTTAGAGAACATCTCCATAAAGCATCACTAGTCCCCAGATGCCACCAGTGTTTTGACTGAAGGAATCTTGTTTTTGAGCGTTGTCCTCAAAACTCGACTAGTCGACCTGCCAGAAAAATTGTCCAAGCCAAGCAAAAAAAAAAAAAAAAATGTCAGCACGAAAGTGATGAAATATAGAGTCTGTTTTGATTATGAACTCACCCTTACCTTTATTACCTCTAGCGACTTGGCTGAGACATTGATGAGGTGAGATTCATTTTATTCACATCTTCCTTGTCTGCTTTATTTCTGGGTTTTCAGCACAGAAATTGAACGGTCAGCTAACAAAAAAAAAAACAAAAAACTTTCCAGTGCTTTGGAAGTTGGCCTCAAGTCACCCCACATTTTTTCCCTAATAAGAAGAAGGGTGACAGGTACTGGAAGTGGGGGTACGGGGGGTGGGCGGGGGTGGCAAGGCGTGGCACTGGCACATTAAAGACATTCATGAAATTAAATGAATCCAGATGTGTTGAAGGGGCTTTGGTCTGATGTCTGTGGGTCTCAAACTCAGGACATTAAAACTGAAACATGTGCCTTTAATCACTTTATAATCTATCCCACCTACTGTATTTCCTCAAGTGATGATGTTATTACATTACATCATAAAATTACCGTAGTCGCAGTCAGTTCTTCAGGTTCAACTCCATCTGTGACTGAAATGTCCTACTAACAGGACAAGGAAACATTTGGGTACTTTCATTTTTTTTTACCCCGCCCCCAAAGGAGTATTATTTTTGGTTTGATTTGTGGGTTTCTTTCTGTGTTAATATAATACTTGAGCAGCAAAATTATTGGTTGAATTCATACCAAATTAGGTTTATGGATTTCCAATGACCCAGAATGGATAGGGTTATATTTTGGGAAAAGTAGGTCAAAGTTAAAAACAAACATTTTTTTTTTTTTTTTATCAATTTTTAAATGTTTTTTTTTTTCTCCCATTTACTTACAATGGGTGAAATTTCAAATGTCTCTAAAAACATGAGTTTTGTTTCCATTTACTTCAAACTTGGCACATATATAGAGGCCATTGATATACATCACTTTGACATAAAGTTAAGGCATATTTTGGGTGATTTTTTTTTTTTTTTACCATTTATCAAAATTTTGCTACCTCACCATTATGTGTGTGTGTGTGTGTGTAATGGTGATATGCGTGATTGATATGCCGACAGATGACGTCAGCTGGATTGATGCCAAAATAAGCTACAATACATATGAGGGGCGGGGCTTGTTGTGCCTGGAACCACTTGTGTGTCCCTTCTGTAGATACTTTTGTACTTTCACAGAAGTTATTACTTTCATTAATTTGTTTACTTCCTTTATTTATTTATACACCTTGTATCTGCAAGTGCTATATGCTATGTTTATGTCCACTATTGTAAGTCGCTTTGGATAAAAGCACCTGCTAAATGTAATGTAATATTTCTGTTTAGTTACAGTGTATAACAATGACAGAGGCATAACTGCAAAAATGGAATACATCTCTATCAATGTATAAAATCTGTTTTTTGGTTGTTTTTTTTTACTTTAGAATCGGTTGTTTATATTTACAGATTAAATCCATCTTCTCTACAGAGTCCATCATGTTTTTACACTAGTTTAAAACAAACTTTTACTGCTAGATTAGATTTAGATACTGAGCCCCGTTACATGACCATCAAAATGCAATAACTTCAGAAATATAAGAACTGAAAACCCTGGTTTAGACGTTTCAGTCCATTATTGGATTTGTTTAGTCTTCTGCAAACATCTGACTTTTCTGATGTCACTTCCATTTTCTACAACTTTTTTCTTTTTTTTTCCACATACACAGATGTAAAAACACAAAACAAATCTGATTAAAATGTATCCATGGACAAAAACATCAGCATATTGTGGAGAAACTCAACACTGTAAATCCAATCTCTCATCATTATCAGATTACTGCTGGTATCTGACAAACCCAATCACCTGCTGTTGAACTGATCATTTGAATAATGCGATAACTCCAGAAATCGGAAAATGATTAGTGTTTTAGCGCACATGTAAACAGACTTAGTGTTACCTTCTATGGTTATGAATCAGAGACCAGCGCACCACTAACAATTGTGTGTGGTGGTGGTGGTAGCGGGGGGGACATGGGGTAGGGGCAGTAGTTATGTACGTGGGGTGCAGATCACAACTAACATAACTAATAGTGGCATGATGCAAAAGTGAAACTTAACATGCTTTCTACGTCCGACTTTCGGCTTCGATGCCTCTATTATTCAACGGATCTTACAAATCGAAATTTTCACAACTTCTAAGCTGTAGCCCCCGCCCCCCCCAACCACCACCACCACCACCTCCGCTGCTGTATGGGACCCCTAAAAATGCTAAGACCCATGAATTTGTCACCTTTACCCGCGCCTTTATGCTGCCTCAGATCAGAGCTAACACACAAACTAAAAATCTTGTTGCTTTTTTTTTAGCATCCACCGTAGGGGAGGGTGTGACACGGGGTATTTAGTAGATAGCAGCCCCCACCTTTATCACCAGATGGCACTGAAGCCTCCACACAGAACCTTCAAGTACTTCTTTTTATAATAACTAAAGTAACTGCACCATAAATTACGTGTATTTTAACCGGAAAATAATTTTTGGCTGCGTCACCCACATCAGTTTCACGTCTAAACCAGACCATCTGAAACTTCTGAACTTGTTTCGTCGGTATAATGTACAGACTGAATAAAAGAACCACGATAAAATATCTAAGAAGCATGACCTGACAGAATTATAGAGCATGAACCTCCCCACAGTGCTTAGTGGCCTGTATGTCTTATCCCACAGATTCAATCCACAGAAATCTGATTGGCAAACATCACCTTTAGGCCACAAAGGCTCTCCTGGTATCTCTGATACCGGCATGTTTCTACCCTCTATTTCCTCCCCAGCATCCTCCTCTGCTCATCGACAGCACACTCGCAAGAACAAACAAGAGATTAGGCACACAAAAAAAAAAAAAAAAAAAAGATGCCTGCTGCTGGCCCACATGGAAGTGGCCCAGATCTGGTGGTGAAGGGAGGGAGCTGTGGAAGCCTGCTGCCGGGCCGAGGGCCAAGGTTTGATCCCCAGTCGACTGGCGTCCTTCCAGCCCAGAGGAACGAGTGTTCTGCTGCAGAGCAAAGCATGGGGCTCGCACCCCCACCATCAGCACCATCCCCCTGAGGATGATAGATGCTCTGTCCGCTCCCTACAGCAGGGAGAACGCATTAGACATCTGTATAATTGACTGAGGATGAGAGAAAAGAGGGGAAAAGGGATGGAAAAAGAAAAAGAGAAGTATGGAGACAGATTGTGTGGGTGTGTGTTTGCACTTGAGTGAGACATCGGGCATAAAGTGTGTTTTAGTTGCTTCTACTGTGTGTTAAAATGAAACGGGAGACGTTACAGGGATTGGGGGGGATGAGGGAAACAGAGGAGAAGGGGAGGAGAGGAGGGCAGAGATGGAGGTAGGAGCTGGCACAGATGAGGCTGGCTTTCACTCAACAGGACATCCTTTCACACACATTACACATGTCCTCTCCAATCCGCTCACAGAACCGGCGCTGGAACGACTCTGTCCAAAACACAGACCTACACTTATGTCTGATGAAACCACTGGTATTTTACGGTGCTGTGGCAGCCCAGTCACCAGAATAAAACATTGACATTCGAAGTTTTTATAAAGCATGGATGCATGTCTATATATTTTCAGGCAATGGCTACTGCCACAGTACTGCGGCACGACATATCTGTTTGTCTCTTGTCGACTAGAGTCAATCACGGAGCCAATCATCGATCCTAGTGGTTTTCACGAATCCAGACGTGTTTTTTTTTTTTTCATGAATTTCAATCTCGCTTCAGGTTTTGTATGTAACCCATTGTGTCCACTTGCATTACACGCGGAACCTGCCCATTTAAACACATGTAAATGGCAAATGATTTCGCAACAATGGTCATTTTTGCATAATTAATTCAATTCCCAAAATATATCTGTGAAAATAAAGAGATAGTTTAAAAAAATAGAAGTGTGTAATTTTCGTGTCCTTTTAACTGAGTTACATACAGATTTTTGTATAAAATAATTTAAAAAAATGTATTTCATCTGAAAAATAGATTTAAATATAGACCCAAAATGCTTCAAAATTTACTTCATAACATTAATCTACATCTGGTTTACATTTTTAGCCCCTTTGTTCTGTTTTTAGGGACAAGTTTCCTAGAAACACCCCAAAATGTAAACCTGCAACAGAGGCATTATTCCTGATGTCTAGGTTGACTGTGGCACATTCTCCTGAAAATGTCTATTATTCGGCGGGTTTTAACATCAGAGCTTTTCCCTCACAATAGGGCAAGGGTTGGCATGTGACGGAAGGCAGTAATCTCATTGGTAAGAAAAGCCCAGAGTTTCAAAAACAGCATGAAGACATAATTGAACATCCCTTTGTCTTCACATAAGCACATCTAAACAGCGCGGTAAAAGAGGCCAGCGTTCCACCGACAAAAAACAAATCTGTTCACACAAAATGTGTTACTGTGTAGAATCACTGTGTTCAACACCAACGAGAGCGACTCCATAAATCCCCACCAAGTCTGAAAGTTCCACCAAATGGCCCCATTTAAAGAACATGCTCCTTAGCACTGGCCAGTGTCCACATATCAAAGCCACCCGACAAAGCCAGACCCAAAGCTGGTGCGCGCAACTTTCCAGGGAAAATAACACAATTATAAGAGTACACAGACTTGTTCATTATTAATGGAGTTGCTTTTCAACTGCCTCACTGAAAAGACCTCTCAATAATTTATCACCATGGAGACACATGTCAAGTCAGTGTGCTTGGACACTTCATGAATATCAAATAAATATGCAAAACAAAAGGGGTGTACATCATTAAGCACACTTTAAAACTGCTTTACCGAGCTTTGTAACAAATCGCAGGCCCTTGATTGTTCTTTGCAGAGCCACATCAATCACAATCCCGCAATTTGATCTGGCGCCCGATGGAAAAAAAAATCTTGATGAAACACTTTGGAAGTCACTACAGCGTTATGACTGTACCACTCGCCGTTTTACAGTAATGATCGGTTTAAGGGGAACGGGTGGAGAGGGAGTAACGTCGCTGTTAGATTATGCTTTAATGACGGCCCTCGATCAGTTATTAACAAGACAATGTTTCTCATTAGTTAATTGAATAACTTACAAAATGGAGTCCCGCGCTTCTTATGACTTTGGATTTATTTAAAGAATTAGAAGATGATGAACTCGAGATGAGAGAGCTGAGTGATACTTTGTCTTTCTCACTGATAACAGCCTGATGAGACATATAGGCAGCGATGGGAATTAGATGTGGAAAGGGTGGGTGGGTGGTTGGGGGCTCTAGGAAACAGTGGCAGTCATTAACATGTGAGCAATGCTTATGTGTGAATGTATGTAGTGAAATGCAATATTCATTACTTAAAGCCTCTGGAAATTTGGCATCAAGTAGTAAAATGCATATATTATATCACAGCTGAGTATGATTAAGCATCTGCAAAAAAAAAAAAACAGAGTGAAAATAAATGCATGTTAGTGTTGCAAAGCCCTGTTGCAGAACGTGTCTTCATTCAGATTAGCTAATAGCATAGCAGCACATGTCAATGATCAAAAAGTCAGTTAGACATAATATATAGTGTATTATGTATACATCATATCGGCAACTCAAATGATCAATCTCCGTGCTCGGGACACTAGGGACGCATCTGCAGAAAAGGAAATAGTACAACTCCAGCTCCAAGACATATCCATTTAGTAAAACCCTTAAGTTCCTGGGTTGGAACTATTGATCTGGTGTGAACGCTGCATATGTGGGAGTTTTTGTGGACGCGAAATGCCTTAAAATTAGACTTAAAAGTTCTGGAAATCTTCTCTGGAGAACTTATTAGTGGATGTTTTGGCTTAGTTTTCTACCTATTCTGCTCATATTGATGTGTTTTTTTTAAATACATTTTTTTTTTAAAATTTTACTTACAAAATCACTAGAACAAGAGCAACAAGTCACCAGAAATAAAAAACAATAGGCAGAAAACAACTAAAATTGACATAAAAAAAAGGGACAATAGATAAAAACAACAGATAAAAGATGATAGACAAAACTAAATAGAACAAAAGTACTGTGATGTCACAAAAAGTGTTAATGTTCTTAATTTTTTTTTTGTTCAGAATTTAGTTGGTAATGCCTCTGAATAGTGGTAAAAAAAAAAAAAGGTGTTTCTTCAATTCCAGTTATTATTTTTCATTTCTGTGTAAAACTACATAAAAACAATCGGAACAAGCATGTAAACTGATGTGGTCACACTAAATATGGACATTTTCGGTTGTTATTTGTCAAGAAGGACTATTTTGTTATTCCAGTTGGTCATTTTCTTAATGAATAACAATAAAATTGTCAATATGAAACAAGTTTTTGATAATTTATGAAGTTTTTTAATGTTATATTTACGTTTTCATACATTTAACCACCGTATATAGAGGCAGTTAACGTGGTGACATCAGCTGGATCGATGCCAAAATAAACTACAAATACATGCGAGGGGCGGGGCTTGTGCCTGGCACCACTTGTTCCTACATATGTTCGAAATAAAGTTTGATTGTTGTCATTATCATTAAATTCTGCCACAAGTTTGAATGTTTTCGGACTTTCTCATCTCTGGTCTCTGACCTTATGTCGACGATCAACGCGTTTTTTTTTTTTTTTAATCACCTCTCCACGAAACGCCACGGCTTCACCCGGATACTTCCTCCGTGGCCTGAATGCTACGATTGAGAAGACCATATCTGAACATTACATGTGATGTTGCAGCTTGTGCGGCGCATGCATGTCCATGTGTGTCTTGATTCTCTATAGATGGAAATCATGTTTATAGATGCACAACACATCCTGTTAGCTTAGCTGGGTCAAAGTTGAGGGTTACTTTATGTGTGTGTTTGCCTGCATAAGAGTGCGTGTGCATATTTATCAGGGAATTGGAGATGAGGGCCTATTTGGGAGGTCTCAAAGCAGCCAGGTGAGAGTCACGCTGGGTGTTCTCCTGGTTCAGCGCTAATGGAGTTCAACCTGGAGCTCTCCTCGCCCCACAGTTCCCAGTCCTCAGTTATTATGGGTTGGTTAGTTTTGTCTTATATGTGTGAAAGTGGACACACAGTAGACGCTAAATATGGGTGAAACTGCACTGCACTGTAAAAATCTAAATCTTACCAAGTGTATTTTTTGTCATTTCTAGTTAAAATATCTGTAAAATAAAACCTAAACAGTAACTGCTTGAATTCAATAAGTTCTTCTATCTCACTGAAAAGTTACTGTTTAGATCAGGGGTGTCAAACATGAGGCCCGGGGGCCAAAATCGGCCCGCCAAAGGGTCCAATCCGGCTTGTGGGATGAATTAGCGAAATAGAAAAATTACACTCAAGATATGAACAATTGAAGATGTTAAAATAATTCGAGGTCAGTTCAGTCTAAAGTGGGTCATACCAATAAAACACTATCAGAATAAACTATAAATAATGATATAATTTGATATAAATGATATAATGAATATTTTGTGTGTGCGTGTGTGTAAAAAATTAAGTTAAATTACATAAAAATTTTCACATTTATAGATTAGACTTTTACCAAAAAAAAAGAGAACGACCTGAAATGTTTCGAGAAAAATTAAGTACAATTTTACCAATATTCTACCTGTTATTACATATTTTGTGTATTTGTAGATCCACTGTGATCTGTGCGTTAGAATGAACATGTGAAAATGAGGAACTGAGGCCAAATAATGGAATAAATGGTTAAAAAAAAATAAAAAAATTGCACCTTTTTCTTAATAAATTTCTTTTTGTTCATGTTTTTAAAAATTTTACTTTTTTCTCACTAATACATAGAAATTACACATTTATATATTATTGTGTTATTATTTCAATGATCCATAGGGCAGGGGGATCAAACTCATTTTAGTTTGATCTGCAGTGGGCGGAACCTTTAAAATAGTGACATAAAAATATATAAATTATATCAACTCCAAACTCTCTTCTATGTTTTAGTGATAAAAATGAAAATGTTTACATCTACAAACTCTCCTTTAAAACAATGTAAATAACATAAAAAACTAACATTTCTTAAGATAAATAAGTTAAAATGTAACCATATCATGCTTCACTTTATCATTCACACATGTTCATTACAACTTACAAATGCACAAAACATTTAATAAAAGACAGAATATTATTAAAATTAATATTAATTAAGACATTTCAGGTTGTTCATATTTGTTCAGGTTATTTTGTAAAATAATGAGGTAAAAAAAAATTTTTTTTTTCAGATAAAACACATTTTTATATTATTTTTATGCAAAAATCTGCGTGTAACACCATAAAAAGGACACGGAAATTCCACGCTACTATTTTTTTTCCCAATATCTTTTTCTGCTGTCACAGTTGCATTTTGGGAATTGAACTAATTATGCAAGATGGAGTGTTTCATGGAAATTACAGCTGTTGCAAAATCATATGTGCTTAAATGGGCAGGTTCTGTATGTAAGATGAGTGGACGAAACCTGGAACGAGACTGCCGATTCATGGAAAAACCCACATGTCTGGATTAGAAAAACCACTAGGATCATCAAATTTAACACGGTGTCTTTATTTATAGCTCTATATGAGACTGTTTACAGCCATGTTTTCCACATCAAATGCACTGACACCCAGGTAGCTTCTCCTGCCCCAATTTTGGTGCTATTTTTGGCCTCAATATTTGATAAAAAAATGTAGGAATTTTGGGATGGTATGTTTTTTTGTTTTGTTTTTTTTTATCTGAGGTCATCATTAAGTACATCCTGGGGGGAAATATTTGCACATTTGTCTTTTTTTATTGGGTCTAAAAGCTGGTGAACTGTCAGGTACCAAATGAACCCAGTTTCACATTAAGTACCCATATTTGTGCTTTTGTTTGTCAGACCGTACCTGCTGTGATATTAGCATGCATCTCAGTGACTCGAGTCTAAAGGTGGACGGGACATGCACAGGAGACACAAAGTGACCTCCACCAGCATCCTTCTGTGTGCACTATACATATGTATTATGTAGAAAAAACAGGATTTACAACACATTTCACTGGAAAACCTAAACTGAACCAGCACCACGCAACACCCGAAGGCAGAGCCGCTCTGTGTTTGGACTACACACACACACACACACACACACACGCACGCACGCACGCACGCACACACGCACACCAATGTATAATGATGAATATGTAATCAGTATCTGTTTTTGTCTTGTCTTACTTGTTGTCTTTCACATGTTTGCTTGTTTCCAACAGCAACCACTTAGCTGGCTTGTCTCCTGTCTGTTTTGTCCCCACTGTCTTGTGTCTGTTTTGTCCCCACTGTCTTGTCTTGCATCTGTTTTGTCCCCACTGTCTCATCTTGCATCTGTTTTGTCCCCACTGTCTTGTCTTACGTCTGTTTTGTCCCCACTGTCTCGTCTTGCGTCTGTTTTGTCCCCACTGTCTTGCGTCTGTTTTGACCCCACTGTCTTGTCTTACGTCTGTTTTGTCCCCACTGTCTTGTCTTGCGTCTGTTTTGTCCCCACTGTCTTGCATCTGTTTTGTCCCCACTGTCTTGTCTTGCGTCTGTTTTGTCCCCACTGTCTCGTCTTGCGTCTGTTTTGTCCCCACTGTCTCGTCTTGCGTCTGTTTTGTCCCCACTGTCTTGTCTTACGTCTGTTTTGTCCCCACTGTCCCACAGTGGTAGATAAAAAAACAAAACAAAAAAAACAACAACAAGATGAGTGAATTCTAACATGTAACAGACTCATATGTTCAAACCAAAGGAACCTAAACGTTACACTGGGATCATTTCAATCAAACCTGGTGCGTTTTCTCTGTTCAACTTCACAAAAAGCTGACGTTGAAGCCGCTCAGCTTCTTTATTATGAATGAGGCTAAAAAGGGACATTGTCAGTAATCCCACATCAGCACTTCCCCTGTGACACTCAATACTCCACTTTATGTCCATGGTTGTCTTTTGGTGTAAGTGTGTTAAATACATTCACCTCTATTAGCCGTCCCGTTCCAAAACACGGGCCAAATTAGCATCAGTGCCACAAAAAAAGCCTGTTCAGAACAGAGCGGGTGGGAGGATTTTATCACCAAACTTGGATCCGCGTCGTCAGTGATGCTACTGTGCTATCACATGTAAAGCTGCAAGAAGTTATAGCATAGAACTGTGAAACCGATAGAGCAGGGGGGTCAAACTATTTTTTTCTCTTTGTAAATATAAACATGTTCATGTAATTTCACTAAAACATCATTCATTATTTTATCATTTTACTAAAAAACCTGAATAATCTTGAACAAATACAAACAACCTGAAATGTCTTACGAGAAATAAGTGCAATTTTAATAATATTCTGTCTGTTATTAAATGTGTGGTGCATTGACAACTCCATTTTTTCTTTGTAAATATAAACATGTTCATGTAAAAACAAACTATCATTTTACAAAACAAAACAAAAAAAATACCCTGAATAACCTGAACAAATACATAGAGTGAAATACAAAAATTACACTGAATATATCAACAATCAAAGATGTTAAAATAATTTTAGGTCAGACCAATAAAACACATCATAATGAACTATAAATAATGAAAACCACAATGTTTTCTCTTTTTTTGTG
>JAPSES010000105.1:6980980-6991226 GCA_029822895.1 Maxillicosta whitleyi | reverse complement strand
CACCCCCTGGAGTTTATTTGGAGTGGAAAAATGCTCTCTGTTGCCCAAATTCACAGATAATGAATTCCGAGTGCTGAGGCAACCACAGGTAAATATATGAAATGCATTCTTCATTTAGGATACTGTAAATAAAAAGAAGGTATTTTTGAGCCAGGAAACGCGCTGGGTTTTTAACGCAGCATCTCTGTGAAATAGGATTGGGGCGGAAAATAAGCCTGAGGAAACCTTTCGGAATTTTTGAGCACGCTATGGAATGAGACACTGAATAATGAAATGAGACATTTAATAAAATGTGCAAGCTAAAATTATAAGAGGTTAACAGAAGATGCTTGAAAGCCTGACAGAACTTATTTGCTGAAAATGGTGTCAAAAAAAAAAAAAACATCCCCACAACCGGTTTAAGGTTATATATCATCCTGAATTACGCTCCCTCCTCATGTAAAATCATGAAGGAACACGACATATGAGCGCAGCAATTGTAATTTTGATAGTCCTTCAGAGGTGCGTAATGTTTATTCATTAACATGCATCTAACAGTGTAACTTCCTGTTGACACGTAAACTCTATTTGCTGTCAGCCACGAAACAGACGGAAAGCTCCAAGGTATTGTGAAAACAAAGTCGGACAGCCTTTGAAGGAAACTGCCTAAAAAAAAGACACCACCTGAATGACAACTTGTCAGAATGAAAGACTGCCATTTTCTACTTTGCTTCAGGCTAGGAACGGAAACTAGGTAATGACTACAATGACTGCACACAGACAGATACACATGAGAGTACAGACACACATCCTGACACCGATGCACAGATACAGAGGCTGTTGGTGGTTATTTTAGAGGCTGAGTCCTGGAGAGTGAAAATTATTACAAGAAAAAAAAAAAACTCATTTCTAAAGCTTCATTTTGTATGCGTGTCCTGTTTTCCTGCTTCTATTAAAGCTTCAATATCACACATGAAGTTGTGTTGAGATCTCAGGGAGTTGTTCATTTGTTGACGATAGCTAACTTGATCTGTACCAGAAACCCGATTTGTTCTACACATGTATGAGAATATGTGTGATTCTTTTATTGTGAATGTGGTGTAACAACAGACAGATATTATATATATATATATATATATATATAGATGTTTTATTTTTGTAACACCTAAAACAGTGGTTTCAACCTTTTTTATTTTAATATCACAAACTTCTGGTGACCCCAGACATTCAAAACAAAGACTTTTATTTTTTTCTAAAATTAATTTGTTTTTAATTATATAATAGTTGTCTATTACTATGTTGCTCATCAACATTAAGTTTTAAACAACATTTAGTCGATATAATGACAATTACTTGACAATTTCACAGCTTGGGATCAATAAAGTACATCCATCCATCCATCATATTATTATGGCAGAAACACCAGGTTCACAAAATGAGAATTAGATTTTCCTCCAGCGTCAGTAGAAGTACAGATACTTGTGTACAAAAGTCTGGTAAAAGTAGAAGTACTGTTTTTTTGTTTTTTTTTATTGGGTATGGTATATGGGAAAAAAATATAATAAAAAAAAAAAAGTTTTAAAACATTCTCCAAGTATAAAATCAAGTATGACTCTCTGAAGGACATTAAAAGAACCTCATGGTCATATTGGAACAACAACAATGAGCCTATTGATCTTTACCTTTTGAACTGTTTTGGTGTTTATTTTAGGTTTATCATTTTGAGATTTTTAAAAAGAAAAAAGTGTCAATAACATTAGCTAAACAAGTTTAAATTCGGCACTTTTACTATTTTATTGTACTCTGTTGCTTGCTAGCAATCATTAGCCGCTATTAGCTAGTTAGCTAATGATAGCTGTGTTTAGTATTTAGCGGATTATAATGAATCTTATGTTTTGTAGGCACTAAAACAGGGTAAAACATTTATAGTATTGGTCTTTAAAGTCTAGAAATTACAAAAATGTATTTAGAAATATCAGTGACAGGAAGTAGTAATCTTGTAAATCTGTTTTCCAGTGTAAAACACAATATTGTATATGTATTGTGTTGC
Organism: Maxillicosta whitleyi; assembly: GCA_029822895.1. NCBI lineage: Eukaryota > Metazoa > Chordata > Actinopteri > Perciformes > Neosebastidae > Maxillicosta > Maxillicosta whitleyi. The sequence continues at coordinate 6,989,197 of JAPSES010000105.1, read as the reverse complement.
TGCTGTACAAGAGCAGATGTTGAAGAACACTGGAGGGACTCTAAGGTTTTTGTTTTTTTAATAGAAACACCAACTGAAAACCATCAGAACTAAATCAATGCAGTCTGTTTTCACGGATGTATAGTTAGCTTAAAGCATTGGAATTGAGAGATATTGTCCAAAAAAAAAAAAAAAAAAAAAAAAAAACAGCTCCCAGTGCAGATTCCAGCACAGAAGCAAGTGAACGTGCAAATCTTACATGTATCTTTAAATGCTTGGAGGAGTTTACATGTGGGTATTAGGCAGACAAACTCAGACACGTATTTACTTGTCTTCAGCTGTATATTCTTTCTTTTCTCTGGTAAATTTACATGTCTGTATGAGCTGTCAGCGTGGATCTTCAGGAACACCGCTCTCCACCAGCCGGCCTGTCTGCACTGCTCTGCGATAGTCCATCCCCAGCTGTACCGCAACATGTTGTAACGCATCTCCCTCTGAACTCAGGGCTGTGTGTTTATGCTCCGTCCGCATAGTCTGCTCTGTTATAAGGCTGTGAGGAGCTCAGCGCACTCAGCTCACTGTGACAGAGGTCAGCGAGTGCTCGGAGCTCGGCTGACGTCATGCTGCTGCAACCCCACAGACACACCAGCAGGCAGGCAGACGGACGAGCCGACATACAAACCAGAGAGCAGCCTGGGATGTATTTATAGCCTCGCCGTCTATACATTCATACAGCGTAGCCAAAGCCAATCCTGGAAGGAATCTGAGCCTGAATAAGTTGTGCTTAAAGGTGGAGTAAGGGATTCGAATCCACAAACACTTCTTGTCAAATCTGCGAATATCTGCACATGATCCGCTAGCTGTACATTCTGTGTCTGTGTAAAAACATCTGGTGTTTGTACGTGGCTCTGGTTCCTTTGTAAAGTGGAAAAAAAAAAAAAGTGTCTCAAGCCGATCCAGACAGGACGAGTGAGGGAGCGTATGAGGTTATTATTAGGCTATTGCATCAAATATCAGCCGTTTTCTTTTAAAACTGGAAATACACTTGATTTTTTTTTACCACATGTCCACTTCACAGACCAGTGGTTCACACCTGGTTTGGCTTCAGGACACACCATCACCCCTCAATAGTCGCTTTTCCATTGGACATACGCGCAAAACTTTACCGATATTTACTAAATGTGGAAAAACAGAAGTTTGTAATGTTGGTTTTTCTATTAAATAACAAATGCAATGATTTGTTTATGTATCTATCTCAAGGTGACACGAGAAGTCATTCCGTAAACATGGCAACAAATGTAAATATCGTGTTGATTGATTGTGTTATAGATATATTATTATCATTATTATTATACATTACCCTGGTGTGTCCACATATACCGCATCATGTTTCATTTAAAACTTTTCTTCACTTGTTGTAACGCCCATTAACATCCATTTTTTTGTTAGTCATGTGACTTGAGCTGCAGAAAAAGGTCTTTCCATTACAGTTTTTAATTATATACCATTTCCACTACACCCAAAAAAAACCATCTCTTACCAGTGCAAAAACTCTTAATCAAAAATTTTCCATTAGGTAAATTTTTATGTACAATTTAATCTACTTTTCCTGTCACTTCTCCTTCTGGGACGCAAAATTGTGACATTTGTTGCATTTCAATGATATAAAAGTCGGACAAATGTGACCTGCACCTTCAGACTTAAGTCATATTGCAAAATATGAGCTATGTATCAGATTTAGGACCACCTACAGTCTAAACGTAGCCTTAGATAACTGCTCCGTCCACATACAATAACACCACAGCCACTAAAGACACGCTCATGCTAATGCGACTTTTGCTATGTTGAATCTAAAGAAGAGACTTCTGGGAATCCTGCTAACCCTGCTTCAGTTCTAAACTCTGGGTTGTGTTGTAGCCTGGATGAACACAACTGGAGACTGTTGGGTTCAATGACACCTCAGTTAGCTGCGTAAGTGGACCTCCATGTAACCTGCGTTTACAGTAACTATTCAGCCAACCTGATTGCATAACATTTGTTTTACGCGTGTTATGATGGACAGATTACTAGATTTTGGAAATGTCTGCGTCAGATTGTATGGAACCTCCAGATTTATATGACGTAAACAATAAACATGGAAGCACTCAAGGAGCTACTTTGATAAATGTATCTTCATGCCATTATAGATAGTGTTGGTCACATGATCCGAGTCCATCTTCCATCATCATCAGTCATCACAATGTCAGTCTACTTTACAGTCCTTTTCCTTTACATCAGTGGAGTTCACATTGGATTTTAAGTTACTGTTGCTGTGGAGCCAGTTTTACTAGGGGCGGACACACCCTCCTCATGTCAGTCCAATTTAATGTACATTAAACGTAACAATGGAAGGGTTTGTGAAGTGAGTGAAAACTGTAACCAAAAGCCTCCATCCCACTGAAGACATTGTCACATGCTAATTTGGTTGACATCACCCAACCCTATTGTATTATATAAGCTTTCTATAAGTGGCAAGTATGTTTCTTTTGTTCTTCAATCATGAGAAGATGATGATTAGAAACACCACCACAACACTTCACTAATTATACACCACTACAGCTCAACAAAGCACTTTGCTTTTGCCCTTCACTTTCCTCTAAGAATATAATCAACAAACTGCCATTAACATGTCAAAAAACATTCTTGTACATAGCATATTTTAAGGAAACATCACATTAAATCCTGAGAACGTGCCCAACAAATGCTCCAAATGGAGGATATATGAAATACACAGTATGTGCACATGAATATGTTTTCAAAAGCAGCTGCTGTACGTTTCCATCCTAGCGTGTGGTGTCCGTCATTCTGCGTTCCGCTGACGAAATTCAAGTTGTTTTGAAAGTCGGTTCCGCCTCAAGCACTGAACTTCTGTGATCACTTCAGGTAAATCGTTTTCGTTACCTGCTGAAAAGGTGTGCACGCCGGAATGCCCATCTCCCACAGTTAATGAACACATTGTGCTACACATCAGCTAATAACACAGTGAGGATGTGCGCTTAGCACAATGCTTTACACCATTACTTATCTAATAAACTGTAGGAGGCAACTGCCATTAGCACTGGCGCTGATGTTGATATTCACCTCCCACTGGCGGGCTCCTGCAAGCTAATCTGCCGTATACTGTATGCAAATATGAAACTGTTACTGTCAGGATGCAGTCTAATTCCACATTATTCTCCGGGTAGTGGGCCAATCAGGTTGACTTTGAAATGGATTGTGGGTGATTAGCCGGGAATGCTGGGAGAATGCCGAGGTCTCACTGGTGAACCCCGCAGCTGGTGCCGGAGTCAGCAGAGCAACGATCCAGGTAATTAATTCTTTGACAAGCATCAGTGATTTGGAAAATCAGTAAGAATGGCAGACGCTGATCAAAAGGGAAACACGTGAAGAGATGTTTAAACAGTGGGCGTTCGAGACGTCAGTCACGCAGTGGCCCAGACGCACAGCCCAAATCCCAAACACCAAACACCGCAATGCACTGAGCTGACTATCAAACAACAGCAGGCCGAAGCAAACCCAGAGCCATCGCCGCACAGAAATGCACGGAGTTATACCCCACATAATCCACGCACACATCCAATTAATGGAAGTTAGTCAGCAAGCAACGGGCCACACATTAATACACACATTGGAAATTCTTACATATACCCAGCTGCACGGGGATGCATTTACACGCATATGCACAGAGTAAACATACTATTGCAGTGTACTCAACATGTACAGTAAACAATTCATATATATGGACTCAATGTAAAACTACCGATAAACCTCACATGTACATTCCAGTCACAAATCCATGCATGCATTACAAACATTATAAATGTACACCCCAGGAGCGTAACTCAATACACACATGGCCATGTGGTAAAGATCAATTCATTTTCAGTATTTATTATACATATTGCACAAAGCCTATATCTGTTGAATGAAATGCAAACAATGGCATGATATTCATGGGCATGAGATCACATAGATGCAAGCCCACACACTGCACTCTTCATAAATACACAAGAGGTTGGGTTGACTTTACTGCCATAGTCTTGATTAAATCATGTGTATATCCTTTATTTGATTGTATGGATAGAGAGAAAAAACACACAAGCGGAAAAACCGTAATGAAACATCATCGGCACGGCTATTACAGACACGCTGTCCAGAATACAAATTCCCCATGCAGGTATTTGCTTTCATCCATCAGTATTCATTTTGCCAGTGAATGTATCATTGGAGTGTAGCTATTGATCCTGTATTAAATCCATTGTTATATTACTATTCAGCAGCGAGCCAGGTGAGGGGGAAAAGAAGGGTGACCAAATGTCATGGTGACAACATGCAGCATTGTCAAAGGTAGCTTTATCGATCAAGATAGACAGAGTGGGAGAGGGGAGATATTTCAACAGGACCCCAACCGTCTGACATTTTAGAAAAGCTGTCCTTTCTATTTTGTCACCCTCTATTGTTGCACACAAAGAGCATAGATGCCTTGACTGAAGTAATTTGAACGATGGCCTTCCCACCCAGCACAGACAGTAAGCGGGTTCACATGTTAGCCAGCGCGGACTTGTTCATTATATTTATCAGTGATAATTTTACAATCCACATACTGGGTTTCTGAGAAGGTGGGCAAAGCATTGTGTTAGTATCATGCTTTGACATTTTAAAGGCCTTGCTGTCACACCTTGTCAGTGGTTAATCTGCAGCACACTGTGGATGGCAGCTTTGGCTTTGGTAAGGGTCCAATTAGCTTGCCAGCCATGTACAACAATTCTTCAGACAACTTAGATGACTCAAAAACGTCCCCAGTGGGACTTCTCTTCATTTCTTTTCCCGCCTAGATCCCAATGAAAGCGAAAGGTTTGAAGACTGGGGGAGTACAATGAAGCACACACAGGCAGGCAGCCATGCATGATTAAATGAGTGTTGTCGTATCAAAGTTGAACTGCCACCAAATCTGTCGGATTTGAGCAAGAACATAACGGTGGCAGGCCAGCGCTGCACCATGTTGACCGGAGAGGAAGCTGGCAGCCAGGCGGTAATGCAGGTCAGAAGGTGTGGAAGTTTTCTGGCAGAGCTTAGCATCACTCTCCCTCCCTCCCTCTCTCTCTTTCACTCTCTCTGTCTGACTCACCCAGGTAATTAGCACAGACTTGCATTTTCCATGTGTATGGCTTAAAGCGTCTTGTGTTAAAGCAGTCCAGATCAAAACGGCATGTCATACCACATTATCTTCAACACTGCTCCACAGCAACAGCCCAGCTCTCCAGTCAGCTCAGCTTTTCCTCCGGTTCCCTGGATGTTTATCTGTTGCTAGGACTGGAAAATCTCCACACTCATTGTTTTGCACCAGGGGGAACTGAAGAGCGGATTAAGGAGATCTCCTGATCTATGGAATGACCTTACATTGTAAAGCTTCTACAGAAAGAGCATTAGCTTTTACTCTCCATATAGGTGCTCTTTTTTTTTTATTATTAAATTCTTATCAATCTGGGCTCCTGTAGAGAAATGATGGGTCCCAGTCCAAAAATACCATGTATGCGTCAACAGGAAGATTGCAGCAAACCTTTATGCACTCACACATACACATATATATATAACCTTGTGCAGCTAGCGTGCACGTACAAATGGAGTTATGGTAATGAAATGAACAGATAAAGAGTACTTTCCCTTTTAGTTGATGTTTTGAAGTGGACTACACAACCTTGTAATTACATGAATAAGTGCACGGTAGTTGGAAGCGGATATAGCAATAGAAATAAAACATATCACAGTAGTCTTCATGTTGTGCTTCCAGGTGATTATACATGTTGTAATTGTTGTGGTGTTGAACATTAGCCCCTTTTACACAGCCCTTCTGTTATGAGAATATTTTGCCTTTATTCTGGAATGACGTCTGTGTAAACAAAAGGGTAGCATCACCTGGTCCCACCTTTATCCAGGCTCAGTAACGCCTCTGGAGGTAGTAACAGAGCTGTGATAACGGTGGAATCACGACTTCAGAACGCCGTGTAAAAGGAACACCTGTCGTTCTGTAACCAAGGAGTGATGTTTTGATGAATGCCGGGGGATTTAAAAAATGAGAGCAGGCTGTGTACGGTAAACAAACATATCAACACGACCAGAAAGATGTCGAACTGGGGAGACGCCAAGGCTCTTGAGCTGTTGTCATTTTGAGTGGAGGACTGTATCCATGTTAACATTTGTGGAACGGTGAAAGATGGGCCGATATCCAATCCATTTTTATTTTTTAAAGCACTTTATAACAACCACAGTACACCAAAATTCTGTACAGATAAATAAATAAATAAAGAGTAAAATATAAGAATAGATAAAAGCAATGAAATCTGTACGATTAAAAACAACAAATTAAGAATAAGAATCAATAAATCAATGTCACACTCTCATATGTCACACTATACACTGTGTCCCCCCCCTCGATTCTATAATGCACATCCGCTGTGTACACGTCCAGCCTGTCTCACCTCTGTTACTCCTTTAGTTGTGGAAATAGGTCATTGGTGGAAAAAAGACCTGATCACCATCTTGCCTTTTTTCTGGGATCCCTGTAAACATGACTAGTGTTAACTATTTTATTTGAACCAACTACCCCTCCCCCCACCCCACCCTTAAAACTGCTGAAGCTGAAATGAGGGAAAACCACCAGAATCTGAAACCTTCCTTCTGCAGCTCTCTCCTTTCTGTCCAAATCAATAGACTTAACATAAAGGCAGACGACCTGATACTGTTTCATGCCACCATGAAAAAGTGAAACCAAAGAGCAGAGCAGTCACTTCTGACAGAATCTGAACAGCGATCTGCAATTACTGCTGTCAGTCATATATTTACGCCCTTGGAATCCACTCCCCGTCAGGCCACTTGACCTTTCAGTTTCCTGAACGGTAGTTTTGCACAATGACACAAAAAAAACTATCAAGCTCTGCATTTGAACCAAGTTGTTTTTGTGCTTAAACACAACCAAAAATCACAGCTCAAGGTAAGCCCAGGTACATTCATCATGTAACTTTGTAATTTTCACCCCACCCACAATGTTTTCATAAGCTCTAAGTTGTCATTTTGCGTAAATCGAAGCAAATCGTAGCATCATCACCATCTAAATGCACCAGTTAAGTGGTATTTTTTTTTTTTTTTTAACGATATCGCTAAATTCTATGTTTGTTTGTTGTTTTTTGAGTTGCAGTTGACTTGTTCTATTTAGGTTTGAGGATGTGTTGGATTTTCCAATAGCAGTACCACTGCTAGTGTTTGGTTCACTGCAGAATATTGAAACTCAGTGTCGGAACCACTGCTTTAAACAATTATCTTGTCGTTATCAAGTAAAAATGGATCATGAACAGAAACGGAGAGAAATATCGGGGAAAGTTTGTCAGTTAATGTCTAGGGGGTAAGTACACTAAATGGTGCGGCAGAAACTTTGAGTGAAAACCTTGCACAGCAATAAAGTGATATACACATGAATAATGCAGGAGCATTTAGTTCAGTGCTTAGGCAGTGGGGGAATCAGATGTCCCTGGTGCCCTGAAGGATTCCAGTCTACTGAGCCAGCGTCTCTGGTCTAGAATAGACCAAGACAGACCCAAAGGAGAATCCCAGTGCTCTACAGTGTCCTGCCAAGACCCATGCAGTTTCAGAAGACAGACATACATATTCACTACAGACTGAATGTGTCACTGAATAGAGCTCACAAACATGTATTTGGTGTAAACGACGCTGCCGTTATACATTTGTGAAAAACACGCACACGTGTAATCTTGATGTAATTTGTCAATGAACAGAAGTGTCAGAAGTAGTTGGTGTATATCAGGGTTTCTCAGTGGGGGTGCTACTGCCCCCCAGAGGGTGTTGGGACATTGTGTTTGGAGCGAAAAAGCTGAGAAGGGGGCGCTGAGGCCGAAATGGGGGCATTAGTCTGTATACCCTAAGTATCCATATCAAGCTGTAAGTTATGTCAATGATGAATTTCTGTGCCCCTACCATCTCGTAGAACCCCTAACCCCAGGTCTTTGATCATAAGTGCCCCCCCCGCCCCAGTTGTGAGTGGGGAAATACCTCTGTAATATACTGGGGTGCTTCTACCATTGTTGGGCTCCCTGAAATATAATCATGTTGGACCCTTGCTAAAACAAAGTCAATGGAAATAATGTCAGAACTGGATGGGGGGGGGGGGGGGGGGGTCTCCATGAT
>JAPSES010000105.1:6942911-6956160 GCA_029822895.1 Maxillicosta whitleyi | reverse complement strand
TGTACCTTTAGTTGGACCAGGCATTAAAATGAACAAGAAACTGAAGAAAACAAGGGGTGGTCTAATAATTTTTTCCGTCACTGTATGATCCATTGGAAGACTTTCTGTCCACGCTGTAGACCAGGGCAGCTGAACCTACGGCCCAAAACTGGCCTGCCAAAGCTTAGGCCCAATCCCAATTCATGCCTTAGCCCTCCCCCTTACCCACTGCACTTGGCACTACCCCTATGTAATGGGACAACCTTTCTAGACCTGTGATGTCATCAACAGTCATCAATGCCGCCTTGAACAAATGCAACAACGTTGTTTTCGAAAGACTTCACCTATGCCGTCGATAGCTGACACAACCGGGCTTGGGACCGGCACAATGAGGTTTGCGTAAGGAACCTTTCCCAAGGGATAACCTGGGTCTCGGACCGGCCATCTTCTGCACCAAAGTCAGTGGTGTTAACCACTGAGCTACACAGTTGCTCAAAATATCACCAATAGCGACAATACGATATGATCCTGCAGAATGTATTAATCAACACGTTCTAACCAGATGTGAATATAAGTATGTTTTATATATATATATATATATATATTTTTTTTTTTTTATGTGTATTTATAACTTGTTGCACTGTGGAACTGGAGCTGCACCACAATTTCGTTGTACGCATTCTATTCTATTCTATGTAGTTTAACAGAAAGTGTTACTAAAATCAAGATTTAAAAAAAAAAAACATAAAAGATCCTTTGATGCTGAGGTGACAAGACATCTGTTCACAGGATTATAACATCACACTCGTGCAGAGCAGACAGTACTGAATGCCTTGTAAAGTGATTCATTTTGATTTTTACTATAAATCATTTCAACATATGAATTCATAACTCTGTCTTAATTACATGCACATTTATATTATCCTAATGTTTTTACATATTTCTTCATATCACAGGTGTAGACTGTGCCCCCGTCCCCTGAAGCCTCTTACATCCTTCACTGCCACCTGGATAACATGGAAATTAGTATGATGCAATTATCGTCATGTCTTCTTAAAGGCCAGAAAATAAAGGACGGACCCCGAACGGAGAAGAGCTGTGGGATAGGAAAATAAGACGGGTATGCAGAGTATGTGCGGTGACTTAAATGTGGTGGCAGATGAGGTCATATGCTAACTACCACTAATGTGCTTCAATGGTGCCTTTGTTCGGTGACCCTCCACTCAAGTTTTAAGCGCACTTCCTTCGCAAGAGTGTTAAGATTGCGAGATGGGACATTCAGACATTTCTTAAAATTCTAATGGGTTCAGCGCTGGGGGAAAGAGGGTGAAACTAATTGGAATAGACTCTTCCACCTCTAAATTTTAATGAACTGCTGGACTGAATGTCTCTTATTAGGTGAAATTGGCCATTAGCATTTTAAATGACCAGCTATCTTCATTATAATCAGGGTGAGATGCATTTCTGTGCTGAGGATCTATTGATTGCTTGGCAATGTCAAAGTCTGCATGAAGACATAGAGGCAGTCTGCATGTGATCGGCTTCAGACGCAGCAGAAAGAGGATGAGTGCGCCGTTCAGAGCGACCAGGGAAGAGGGAATAATCCATTTTGCACACTTTCAAATAATTACAGTAATATGAAGATAATTACAGTGTAGGCAATGCAGCTTTATCATGAGACAAACATGTCCTATACAGTAATTCAATTTATGCTCCCTGTGAAAATAATCACTCATTCCGATTACAGTGAGTGGAGATGACACAGCTGTAATTGTGTTCCGTTCTTCCATAAAAGATGTGCGGATTTCTAAATCTGCGTCCTCTTTTTTTTTTTTTTTTTTTTTTACTGTAGCGATTCAACATGTTTGAGGATTCAGCAGAAATGACTTGTATGCATATTAATTACATTCTGGAGTGCTGTTAGCATTTTCACATAAGAGAAGCTGTGATGAGTGGAATACATGCATCAAAAGCTTCCGACTAATTACTTTAAATTTATTATGATATATTGCCGTTTCTGTGTCACACACTATACATTAAGCACAGTTAATATTTGACAAGAGGTCTTTTTAATTGCTTTGCTTTGATAAAAAAAAAATTAAAAAAAAACGTTTAAAATTCAGCTGTGTCGATGTGTGATGTTTGGTTTCTGTTGCTACTTTTAATGAATGCTACTTATTTCAGTCACATAACGATAACAGAATAATTGTGATGGTATTAAATAAATATTAAAGACTAATTTTATGAAAGTCTTTGTTTAATAATCGCTGATGATTTCTTATTAAGGGAGTTTTTCTGCTTCTCAAAATTACCCAGAGTTTCTTTGATAGCTTTGACAGTTTTTCAATTTTTGACTCAATGCACCCCGAACAAATATTTGAGAGCCTTTTCAGACTAAAACAAACTCCAGACCGAAGTTGGCAAACATTTGCAGTGTATATGCCACAGACTTCATATACAGGCACAATCGCATGTGCCCGAAAGTCATTATCAACCTCCGAGCCCAGAGTATGATCACAATAATCTCATTTTAATTTGAGTTATATTACAGAGGGGGGGCTGAATAATCAGATTGTCCTAGTTGGAGTGGGGTGAGTTGGCCGATGTTTGAGAATACTTCCAGATGGTGTTAAGCCGGCAGACTGGCACTGTGGAAAAGCTGGGGACCCCCCCTCCCTCAGACAGCATGCCATGCCCTCACCCCTCTACCTTCTGCTGTCTCTTCTTGTGCTTTCTACCATATTTCCTTTTCCCTCTCCAATCTCGGTATTCCTGCCCCTTGCTGCACTCCACATTTTCTTCTCTCATCTTTCACTCCTCATCTCATTTTCGCCTTTCACCCCGTTCTTCCTGTCTCACCCCCTCCCTCCCTTTCTCCCTCTCTCCTTCCCTCTCGTGTCTTTTTGCTTATCCAAACAGGTCTTGCAGTGTTTGCCCCAGCATAAGGCCTGAGTCAAAGCAGCAGTGCCCCCTCCTTTCCCCAGGCTTCCTCACTCTCCTACGGGGGGCGACAGAGCCCTGCCCTCCGATTACACTGGGGGCGTGAGGTTACAATACAGCCCTGAGGGTCGGCAGCTGTCAATTAGTGATAACTGCCGAAGAAAAAGACACACACACATACACACGTGCGCAGACACACAAAATCCCTGTCTTTCACCCCCCCCCATACACACACGCACACACACCTCCTCTCTCCTTCGTTAATCAGGGGGCCATCACCTAGCAACCGTCCTGAGGAAGTCCTCAATGGGGATGCCTGCCGAGAGGCGCACACAGAAATGACGATGAGGTTGTGAGAGGGATGAAGAGAGCAGGAGGAGGGAGAGAGAATGATGAGAGACGGAGGGGGGTAGATGGAAAGAGGATAATGAAACCTCTCTAGAGGACATTTTGATGTGAGACATGCCATTGTCCATGTGAGGATACAGTGTTATTTATATACTGTCCTACATATCCACAGGTGCATGTGGAAGCGTCTTTGCTGAGGAAGTTACTTATTGTTTTAATAAACTTTCAATGTGTTTTTTTTTTCCCTCCTCTGATAATACTCAACCTTTTCACCGCAAAAAAATGTTGTCATTGTACATTTCTGCGAAACTGCAGATATTTATAGTATGAACGTTATTTGTCCACGGGTGCGTATAATGTCAACATAATTTATCATTGTAAGATCCACTTCTTTGGTGCCTTTGCTCAATAGGTAGGAGGAGGTAGAGATGGATGGTGGATATTTACAATCCAGGATTGCTACCAAAGTCTAGAGTTCACATCAGGACTCGTGTAAGGTTAGAGGAGAATTTGGGTTTGGAGTCGTTATAGTTTCATCATTTCACTTTTACTTCATTAAACCAAGCTCTGTTGTCTTACCAAAACTAAGTGGTTTTTGTGGTTAAAGATTCAGTATTTGTACATACTTGTGTATTTAGGTTGAAATTTGTATTGTTTGTTTTATGCTTGGAGTTGGTTCAGTGTTGATGTTTGGAAATTCCATTTCTAGGGTAATGATGTTGTGTGTACAGGCTGTTATTATGGACAGCACAGTCTACAGCTACACACACAAGCATGCATATTGTACATATTCAACCTTAAAGCGTTAAATGAGTGTAATCATATATTTTATTATTATTATTATTATTATTATTATTATTATTACTACATTAGGCTGACGCTTTTATCCAAAGCGACTCACAAGGTATATAGGTATGTATAGTGCAAATGACTCTGCCTAAGGGCCCACCTGGGATTCAAACTGCCAACCTTCCACATCAAAGTCAGCAGTGTAAATCACTAAGCTATCCAGTCACTATATTTTATATCTATACACTATATTTTGGTGAATGGCTGGATTTATGTTCACGAATGGTCAAAACAATAGTGTCGATGTCCAGTAGATCTGCAAAAACGTTAATATGCAACAGATTTTTTTTGGTTCAGAACGGCTCAAATTATACGCACTCATGGTTAGAAGACGTATACACAGGCAACGTCTTAGTGTGCGACTGGTTTGTTAATGCCACACATGATGCTGAGTAGTCATATGCATACATTTGAATGCGTCTCAATCAGGAAAGCCTGTGAACACAAAAACAGCTTCAGTGAAAACAAGTGACAGCCTGCTCTTAATACATTCACTTCATCAGCCAACCTCATTGCCTTGTTCCTCCAGGCGAATTCAGTTCTCTTGCAAACACATTAATATGAGGTGGATATGACTGCTGCATGCCCGAACCCACCGCCGCCACCTCCGTCTGACAGAGTGGCAGCACATAGAGCCATGAACAGGTGATAAATCCTTGTCAGGTTTTATTAAAACCCAGCCAGGCCAAACAGAACACCTCATATTGAGCTGTAATACCCAAGGAGACACTGTATGAGAGAGAGGGAGAGCCTTCCTGTTTGGTATGCTCTCCAGTAGTGAGCTACTGTCTGTTCTCAGATGTCATTAAAGTGGAGGAGGAGGAGGAATAAAACCTGGTGGAACACACAAGAAAACCCACCCACACACCTCTGCCCCCTACTGGTCTGTGGGAACCGGGGGCAGGTTGTCATTACTTTCTCCTAAATCCGCACTAGTACAAATGATAGGGCAGTGAATTGAAACCTTTGCAGTTGCATAAAAAGGCAAGGTGAACCTTTAAGCCTCAATTAAAACAAGCCCGTGTTTAACAAAGCTACTCTTGCACCTTTTTAAAGGAAGCGTGTGTGTGTAAAGTGTCTCTGAAGGACACCGTCACAGCGTGGTACCGCTTCGAAACAGCCTTACCTTCCTATTTTTTTCTCAGGTAAAAGTTACAAATTGTACCCGGTACCTACTTTACCTCTGTCAAAGTTCATGCAAGTTGTAACAACAAGGACAGAGATGTGAGAAAAGACTTGACGGAACGCTCACTGGTCAGACAGAATCATCCATCACCACATCAGCTTCACATGTGAGATGGGAGGGAACCATGCTGATGTACTCGACTCACTGTAGCGTACATTGTAATCACAGCGGAAACCACTACTGGTGAACAACACCATACAGCAGGTTATCATGTGTAACCTACTCAAATAACACAAAAACGGTCATGGATGGTGATGACAGAAGCACTAAACAAATGTAAACGGTCAAAAACACCTGTGGATGCAGCTGCTCGTGTCAGTCATTCTTTATTTTTCTGAAATGCTTAAAGGTAGGGTGGGATATCTTAGAAAAATGGTTTGAGGAAGCTAGATTTGGAAAATATATGATTCAGAAGTCCAAACTCCACCTAAAGCCACGCCTCCAGAGTACCAGAACGTGCCCCCCCCCATACACACACACACACACACACACGTCCACAGATCAAAACATACCTCATTCATTCTCAGTATATTATTAATGAATGAAATGTTTTGTCATTATATACATGTGTATTTATTATTTACACTCCAAATTAAAGACCACATATCAACATCTGCTTTAAGCTATGGGGGGGGGGGATCACATGTGGAAAATGTTTTTACATATGAAGAACATATATAATTTGTAAAATTTGAATAAAGACGAAGTTAATCTATTTCTTCTACTCCCATCCTTACTCTAAGTCCATATCTCGGATTGTGGAAAAATAAAACATTAGCCAAAATTAATCTACGTTCAGTTTCTTAAGTCACTTAGAAATCATTGTACTTTCGTAGCCAACCTGGAGAATTTCACAACTTAAAGCTTTTTAAGAAATTGACAATGAGCTACAGAATTTCAATTTATCCTCCAATTGATTCCATAATTGGATTACAAGTTGGACTTTTCACTTGTTGTTTTGATACGTGTTCTAAGTCATCTCAGGCTAGGACGAAGTTAGCTTCGAATGCTATATTCTGTGCATTTCACTATTATGTTTGTCAGCAGAATAGGCCCAAGTCATCCTATCTGGCTAACAGTTTGCAGGTGAACTTTACGTCCTAATATAAGCTAATGTAGTTATAGCTTTGGCTTCATTTCCTGTATAAATGCTCCAAACCTCTTAGAACACGATTCGTGCATGAAGAGGGGTACATGTAAAGGGGGGGAGCGGGGGACGGACAAATGGCAGTTGAGTTTGATGGACATATCACCATTCAATCATTTTGATGGGCCGGTTAAAATGATTGGATGGTGTTTTTTTCACCCCTGTCATTGACTAAAAATTTTATTTTTGTGTTAGGGCATTTAATTAAATTGTTGCAATTAGGGTGTGAAGAGGATTTTAAGCAATATAGTAAAAAAAAAAAAAAAAAAAAAGCTGCAGGAAAACATTTAGTAACCCTTAACCTTTAATTCTCAAGAGGGTAGGTGGGTGTGGGGGGGTAATGGAGTCTATTCCAGTTACCAATGGGTGAAAGTGTGGAACACCACATTGCCAGTTCACCACAAGGCTGACACACACACACACAATAATTCACTCTCACTTTCACCCCTATAGATAATTTAGACCGACCACTTAACCTATTATCGTGTACGTGCAAAAACACAGGAAGAACGTACAAACCCAGGACCTCGCTGTGATGCAACAGTGCTAACCACAGCATCGCCGTGCTACCGTTGCTCCTATTATGTGAAGTGAAAATGTAAAGTCATTAACAACTGACGTTCAATGGGCTTTTTGTGAGGTAAAAAAAACCCTGAAGACTCGGTCATTTTAAAGTCTGCCTACGATGGTTTTAGCGACTTAATAAGAAAGAGGATGTTGTGTTCCAGAAACTGTGCAGAAAAGCTGTTGAGGTAATTCATGTACCATCACTCAAACCATTATGAGTAGGAAAAAAACCACCTCCCAATTGTACTCACAAATGGGACGGTTTGGGAATTTATAATACATTCCTATTACAATGTGTGTCATGTTAACGAGACCTAAAATATCTACACTGTTAAACCACAACCAACAAAAGGTAAAGGTGAGTAACCCTCATTATCAATGCAAACAAACCTGTAATTTACTAACAACTGATTAAAGGTAGGGTTATAAAAATCATCTGCTTATAATGATCAGTTCGACTCATGATCACTTGTCTTATTGTAGATTTCACTGCAAGTTCATGGCATACAACTATTACCTGTAACCTGGTACCAAAATTGATGTGGAAAAGCACCATTATTTTATGCATTTTTAACCTTTAAATTTGGCAAGTTCTGTACTGTACAGAAGACATGGCATGGAGGAGATGATCTACAGTCCCTTAGCCAATCAGGACGCAGAACATAATGCGTGTTCATATGTTGTAAAAAGAAAAAAAACAAACAAAAAAACAGTGAAACAGCATGGCCGCAAAAACTGAAACACATTATAGTGAGGGACCACTGTACAATTTTTTCCCATGAATCCATTCTGCATGGCCACTGCCATAAATAAGGACTTCGCCTTGGTACGATTATACGTTCCCTTTTGTTTAAGACAGTTGCTCCAATAGCAGTAGATAAACTGACACTACAGTGCCAACACCGTGGAGGTTTGGCATCAAACTCAGTGTTTCCATCTTCCTTAAAGGAGCATCTTGCAAGAACTATACAGTATTTTACGAGAATTACGACATGTCGGGGGAGGTGAATTTACTAGAATCACACATCAGGAGCCAAACACTCTTTAACGGAAACGCCTACAAGTAGTATTTTGTCGAAATTGTAGAAATATTACTTTTATTTTGTGGAAAACTATAATGGAAACCCAGCTAGCGCTAACCACTGCGCCACCGTGTCGCTCATCATACAGCTAATCCAGTAGATTAGCTCTATTACACAACCGCAGTCACACATTAAAACAACCATAAAAAACAAACACTGTAGCCCAGCTTGTGCATTTCGTTAAATACTTCATTCTCTCTTTTCCTTTTTAAGGAGTGTTTTTCATGGATGACCTCTTGGCCGGTCAACTTGCTGACTGTATAACAGTAGAAATCATCACTTTGCTCATTATTTATTTACCTGGCAGAGGAGCACTTTTGAGACAATTAATCAAGCCGGTGAAAGATTTATAAGCAGCTTGACCGGAGCGTTCAGACAGTAAATGGGGCAGGTTGTCAAATACGGGGAGTGATCTGTGCAAACCAATTACTCTGTCATGTCATGACGACCCAAATAACCCAAGCCAGGGTTGTTGAAAAATATGAATCTGAAAGTGCGCCTGTGATGCCTGAGGTGTTAGTTCAGCGTTTGAACGGCGGACTGGACGCCGTCAACACAAAACCCTGAATGCGAAGGAAAGCGCTCCGTTGACATTCACATGAAAACACACATGTAGTCATATGTACGGCTCATAGACTTATATGTGTAAAGTCACCTCCTCACATGCACAGTAATGAAGAATACCTTAACAATGCTGACAATACATGTGGCGTCACAAATGAGTGCACAAACTGTATGTAAAGGCTTGTGTCATCTCAGCACATTTCTGAAAAGGAGATAGCGTGGTCTTTTACTCCCTCCCTCTTTTTCCCCCCCCTCAGTCCATCTTTCCCTGTGCTTCTCCCTCCTCTGTGTCTTTGTCCTTGATGACCAAGCTGTTGGGTGGTCCATCTGACCGCACTGACCCTTGCTCTTGGGCTGACGTAAATTCGCTAATGGTTACTGTTTTGCTCCTCCTGTGACAGGACATTCTGCAATGAACCCATGTTCCTGCGGAGGTAGAACGAACAGGGGGGAGTCGGTGCGTGTGTATGTATGTACGTGCAGCGGCGGACAAGAGGGATATTTGGAATATTTGGGGAATATTAGAGCTCCTCCAAAGCTGAGTGAGGAGGAATGAGCATGAATACTGATCCATCAACAGTGCAAAGATGCTACACAAGCACACGCAGCTCTGAGCTCCATTACACTGTGTTTGCCTAGGTGTCATCAATTTAACTTTACGGCGAGTTTTAGAACGCAAGGTCAGAGTGCACAGGCTGGTTTCTGTCAGACAATAACCTTACAAATGGTCTTCCTCAAAGTGACTTCAGTTCAACTTGGGGCTGTTTCCATGAAGCTTTCTTGCACATACAGTTGCTCCTGGTGACGAAATTGTACAGAAATCCTCCGAATTTTGACATTTACTTCACACTGTCGGAACATCTGTACTCCCATGCTAATTAATAGTACAAAACAGCATGCATGACTTTTTTAGGCTGCTTTAACACCGACAATATCACCTTGACTCTCTTGGACTTAGTACAGATTGACTCAGTTTGGCCTAAATTGCATTACTTTTTCACTGCAGGTGTAACACTCACTCAGCAACATAAATTATAAAGTTACTATCTGGTTGATTAGTCTGTAATGGGTCCGTAAAATGCATTTCTAGGTCCGTACAGACCTGTACCGTCAGTGTTTACTGTAACATCTTCCTTTAATGAGGCACCAGTTATGGTTCTGAAGGGGCTAAATTCATTAAAGTGCACCTGCATTGAATTTTCATTGCTAGTTATCTCAAAAGATCATCTATCAAGCTAGCGGTTCTGTCCAGTAACTTAAATTATAGCTAATTGTCAAGTATGTGTGTATGCAATTCATGAAAATTCATCAATTTTGGGATGGCTCAGAGCAAGTGTATAGCCTACTATTTTTTTTTGGCATTTATCTGAGGTCATCATTAGGTACATCCTGTGGGAAATATGTGTTTTTTTTATTTTTTTTTATTGGATCTAAAATAAACCCAGTTTCATGGAAGGTAGCAGAAAATGGAAATAGTCAACTAAATCTTTGTTTTTAATATAGGTCTGTTAAAGGCAATGATTTTAGTTGTATGAACAACATGATAAAAAAACAAAAATAGAGAGAAAAATAAGTGAAAGTAAATGTTCTTTTGCTGAGGGAAGGTAATGTTTATGGCAAAAGCATAAGCATTTGATTAGTGGTAAGCAGAATCTGGCAGCGGTACAAACTGCAGTAAATATGCCATTAGTGTGACTCAGTGGACCGACTGGCAGGTTTTCTAAACTGTCTTTCAATAGGCCTTTCCATGTATAGATGACTACACTGTAAACCACAAGATAGGGTGAGAAGTTTAAAAACTGCTTATGTTGTCTACATACCTTCCAAAAATAAGAACCAGAAAGTATTTTTTCATTAAATGCTGGGCCACATTCAGTTTGCAAATAATTACCATTTTATCTCGTACTCCCATAGCAAATGCATGTAAATCCAAGGCAGTGTGGAGATTGTTACCCTGTCTTATTATTGTTACGCTATAGCTCTCACAGCTGGAAGGTCTTAGGAGATCTTGGCATAGGTTGGACAGTGTTCACTTTCAGTTGCGAAAAGTGTTTGCTCTCTACCTAAAAATAAAAAAAATAAAAAAACAAGTGAGAGAGAAAGAGTGTACAGGAATTGATTCTCAGTCTCCCACTGTAATTCAGTCATCCATTTACTGTAAATACACAGCTGGAAAAGGGCAAAGCACTGGGCAAACCGTGATGTTTGGACTGACAAATTAAAAAGAAATCTTACTGCATGGTTCCTATAACACGCAAGAGAGTATATTCTCTCAATCTCTTCTCATACCCCCCCCCCCCCTCCTCCATGTATAAACATTGCAATCAGCTCATCTCGTCCAGCCTCACAAACTAAAAACAGATCACATAAAGCAGAGTTTTACAGCCAGAGTTCAAGGCTAGAGGGGATGTGATGCTCCTCTTACGAGACTAGACGAAGTGAGCCGCGGGTGTTCGGCAGAGGGAACGGATCAGAAAGCCGGCGATGGGTCGGGGTTGAAGTGCACGATGCTAACAGCGGCTGCCTGTAAACAGAGGCACACCTGCCACTCGGCAAGTGTCTGCCTGCTGAGGAGAGGTTAGCGCTGTGGCGTCTTCCCAGCCCTGTTTATACAGTAACCAAACAGAAAGAGAGGAACCGAAGGGTGTCTTCAAAGACAACCTGACTCTCTGTAATCACTCCTGTTTGGGCTTTGATCTCAGGGAGGGGAGAGAGAAAATAATTACATGTTTCTGGGTGCCCTTTTACAATGAATGAAAGGCTATGTTAGATTTGAATCGTATGGTAATGGGAGGTTGTCTGTGCGAATGTGATGGGGAGGTGTTGAATGCTACTTGAGGGAAATAAAACAAGACCCGCTGAGACATTTTGTTCTACCAGCCCTGAAAGCTTCTGGCAACCTGCCTCATTCTGCCTCCGTCGAACACAGGAGGAGGGGTCAGAAAACGACGTGGGGGCTGACATTATCTAGCCCTTGGTACACTTTGTGAGAGGGGAGGACATGTCGACTGACTGACTGACCACTCTGCATTTCAAAGTGCACACACTTATTTATTCCACGCAGAAAAAAGTGCTTTTTCTTTGCCCGGGCCTTTTATGAGCATCTCCCTATGATCTGTGATAGTGGAGCAGGCTGAGAATGGTATTAGGATTTATTTTTGCAGACATTTTAGCTGTCTTTCATCTCCTATCAGTATGAAAGCCACAGACATCAAGTAGTCTGGAGGACTGAAAGAAGCGTCCTTATTTTTGACATAATGAATCTGTGTGCAGACAAGAGCACATGAGGCCATCTGCCAGAGGTCCAGACAACAAAATACAGCTCGTATTATAGTCTTACAAAAGTAATGCATGACAGTAACAGATTACCTTTTCCTGTGACACAGTAGTGTATGGCATTACTAATCAATTTTTAGTAATATTTTACTCGCTACATTTTCAGTAACGCTTTTGTTACAATGCTCTTTTCACCCATAATTTAACTGCGTAAATGAAAAAAAACAAAAACAAAAACTGCAATACCATGAGACCTTAAGGAATCAAAAATGTGGAGGAAAGTTCTACTTCCTGTTGGTGTCAGTCACCTGAAGGCAGTCCATTGTTTACATGGATATATGCTCATTACTAACACTAACCTTGCCTTAAAAAGCTAGTTAGCATTAGCATGATCCCATGATGTGATGAGCAATGACAAGGTAAGCTAATGATTCTATGAAAAAAAAAGTCGTAGTCATAGCGACTGGGTAGCTTATTGGTTTACCCCACTGACTTTGATGCGGAAGATTGTCGGTTTGAGACCCAGGTGGGCCCTTGGGAAAGGTCCTTTACACTATACATCCCTATACGTGTAGCCACAAGGGGGCGCAAGCCTCACTGTGCTGGTCCCAAGCCTGGATAAATATAGAGGTTGTGTCAGGAAGGGCATCAGATGTAAAAACCTGTGCCAAATCAATATACAAATCTAACGTTTCTATGACTAGTTACAATTCTTTATCAATCGTAGATTTATCTACTGGCGTCCTCTGTGCTGCGTCCCGTTTGAACATGTGAAATGTTGAAAAAAAAAATGCAAGTGTTCCTGCTTGGATTTAAACATCGTAGACTGTCACGTTACTTACCAAGCTATCTGTCCATATGTAGCCTGGCCAGCCAGCCATACTTCTCATTCTCAATGAGAAATCTGTCTGGAATCGTGGGCTTGAATCCAAACATGAAGGCGGGACAAACAGGTGCCAAGTAAACCAATCATAGAGAAAATGGATGTGATGGTTCTTTCAGAGAAACTTAAGCATACAAGGCATAATCTGTTATTCAATCCTTATTTGTGAATCGAGTAAACAACCGACAACAGTTGTAAACAGATGTGTATGGAATTGAAACAGTCTTTAACTTTGGACAAAAAGAAGTCATATGATATATACACAAGGCATATGATGAATTGCGAAACCCCCCGCCCAGACTTGTGATTGGTTCGGTGTAGAATAGATGGTGCATATTTCACAGCAATTAGCCCAATTCCTGACTGTTTTCTCAATATTGAATACACTGAGAAACCTGGACGACCGGCCACGCTAGTCCACATGTACT
>JAPSES010000105.1:6898324-6918247 GCA_029822895.1 Maxillicosta whitleyi | reverse complement strand
GGGGGGGCATAGAGCCAAGGATGGGATGTGATATGAATTTAACGATTATGATTCCATTATCGATTTTGCTTATCGATCTGATTCTTTAGCAATTCTCTTATCGATTGTCATTGGGTGAGGGAATAAAAGAGTACAAATGGTTTTGTGTGCATTAACTGTCTTTTATATTTTCATGTCTGCACAAAAAATACAACATATACAGTATGTACAAATAATAATAACAGATGACACCAGGCCCGGTTATCCAAAGTGAATGTGAAACTTGCGACGCTTTCCTAGATCCTCTATGTCTCCTGCTGTTGTACGCCTCATTTTCATTCCCCCTACCTTCAGAAACTTTTATTTGAGGGGGCAGGATGCTTGTTCCCCCCCCTAGAACCAGTCCTGGATGACGCCCTGGTGTTCACTCTGCCACTAGATTCACAAGTGTCAGTAGCGTATCAAACACATGACATTCCTGCACATGAATTTCATGCTGTGTGGACAAATGCTTGAGCATATTGGAGGGATTTCCCCCCCCCCCCTTTGAAGAAACAGAAACTTTGCAAGTGTTACCAGTGACCCTGGTGTCATCTTTTTGTGGGAAATATAGTCGTATTTTAAGTTGTTTCTGCATCAACAACATGTTGGCTACATTCTAAACCAAAACAATGCAGCGTACGTGTGTTGTCATCACATGTGCAACGAAGGCAGAATCGATGAGCAAGCAAAAGAATCCAAGGAATTAAGCTGGAAACTGGTTCTAAGAAAGAACCGGTTCTTGACTCCCATCCCTACATATAGTTGTTAATGGGAACAGTTACACTTCAAGTAGGCTTAGTTTTGATACAGTGACTATGGTTTTTAAGCACAAGATTAGCGTCATAATAAATAATAAACAAATATAATGAAACTTTTATAATATCTTTAGAGCAAACTATTTACTCAAAGTAATGGAAAAAAATATATATATATAGTGATTTATGCACATGATCATGTTTTGTACCACTGAAGCTTCATCATGTAGGCTGCTTCTGCATTTAAAACATATAAATTTATAACTTTAACACCTTCAGTTTTTCATGTTAGCCCAGTAGCTTCAGAAAATGGCCACCAGCCTGTAAGCGTCATCTAAGCCACCTTCGTATATTAAAGTAGAAAATAACTTAATTAGTGGAATCGATCCAATATTTCTAAGGTTTCCTTTCTAACATGGAAAATAAAGCATCTATGCCATTTCTGAAACCCAAACTGGGGCAAAGCTCCTCTGGAAATTTTACGTATTACCTCAAAATAAGGATCGGTTCTGCAATGAAACAGGATGGACACCTGCTAGTTCTTCTTGAGTTCCACATGTGCTACTTTCAGGAACAGAGACAATTACTCTAGTTTTATCTAGAGCCATTACTAAAGTTCCACTCTTAACTGGATACTGCGTCAAATTAGAGACATTGACACATTATATATGTTCTAAGATGTACTATTTATAGCTTTAAAATACGCAATACTCAAGAGTGTACATGTTGCACTTAACATTTAGCTAAATGTATACAGCACTTAACATCTGAGAGAGAAGTGCACTTTCCTCCACCCTGAATGTCAGTGGATGTTTTGAGAAGGGAAATAGGCAGAGCTGGCAAATCCAAAGCTCCCGGCAATGTCTGAAACGGTGTCTGTTTTCCACTTTCCTGTACTGAGCCTTAATGCATCTGGCACTCTGAACAGCATGTTACTGCTGCTTTAGCATAACAAACACCAGCTCTCCACAAAGGAATGGACTCATGGAGTTAGAGGAGATTTACTGAGGGCCTGAAAGAGAAAAAACACTGACATTCAAGTACTGGAGTGTATTTTTATTTACCTGCCTGTAATAATCTGTTTGTGATGAGCATAAATTTGAAATAGCAGAGTTTTGTTTGTAGACGTAGGGGCTAGATTTTCATATGGATGGCAGGTACATGCGTCTACCAGTACCTGGTAAGGAAAGACCTAGCCTTAATGACATAAAAATGCAACAATTAACAGATTTGTTGGTTTGTTTTTGGGTAACACACATGGAGGCTAAAAAAGGGTGGCAGTTTGATAAGAAAACAAGTCAAATCATGATTTAACCCTTTATCGGGCAAGTGACTATTTTTGGTAATTTCCACAAACATTAAATACAGGGCCAATCCTGTACCTCAGTGAAGTCCAGAAGGATGTTGGTTTTTATAACACAGTTTTAATAGACATTTTTGACACTACAACTAGTGAATATGGGTGATTTTTGTCCATGTATGACCTCATAACAGTTTTATTGTATGTGGTTACTTTATTTTTTTTTAATGCTAGACAAACATTGTGGTAACAAAAAATGCAAGACAGTAAGTGACATACAAGTTCAGAGACACCAAACAAGACAGAATAGTACACAGACATTAAGCAAAACAAAGACAGGCGCAAACATAGGGCTATTTACAGGTGTGTGTGTGTGTGTGATTATATATGATTATTTTGTGCGGGTCGGTCATATTCAAGTGGAGCGAAAACAGGAAATGAAGACAAAATTGACTAAAGTAAAAGGGTTAAAAGCAGTGAGGATAGAAAAACAAGAGTAACACTATGTCTTTATGGGTTAATGGTGGAACATTGAACCTACACTTATTCTGTTGAAATTACCAAGAGTAGACATTTTGAAAGTACAACACAATTCTAATACACATCCTCCGTCTTAACATATACTAAAACACAGAGAATATCTCCAAGTAAATCATTAAGAATCTCATCAATTCCTGTTGCTCTCCTTGACTTTCATACTCTTCAATGTGTTTGTTATCATTTGTATAAGAACCAATCGATGGGTCGATAGATCAATACATAACAAATGACACTGTGGGAGTTAATGACAACTTGCGATTAGGACGGATAATGCCGCTTTCGGAAAAGGCTGATCGATTGGCTTGGGCCTCCACTGTAACGCACCGCAGACTTGATCGCATGGACCCCGGATCAGCCAGAGACAGGTGGATGGAAAACTCCCAGTGGGCAGAGCGCCATCAAGGCTTGCACATCCAACCTACAGCCTTGCTAACAACTGTACCATAACACCCTTTCATCGCTCCCAACGCATGCTCTTGGGAGCCTGGAGAAGATTTGCCCAAGTGCCAAGATGAGAGACCGGGCTAATGCTGAAATGTCAAAGCACCTTAATTAACACAGGGGGCTGTAAGTGTGATCAAGGCTCCCCTGAGGAGCAAGACCAGTGTACAACCCAATCTCTCTACCTCAGCCTGGCTCTTCCGGATCGATTGGAATAGATTTTCTGCTTTTGCACACACCTGAATGCTGTCAACAGGGGGACGTAAATTTGGTTCTCCCGTCTCTTTCATTCTTTTTTTTCCCCCCTCCCTCCCATCTCTTCCTTCCTGACCTCCTTATACTGTATTCCCATTGAATCCATATTTCCCCCCTCACAGCGCATGGAAACATAGAGAGCTGTTTTTGGCACGCCGGGTTTGTTATAAAACAGAAGAGTCTGTTTATGGTGGTCTAAGTCTGCTCTTCCTGCCCTCAGATTGAAAGAGTCCTTTGAAAACGAGGCCCTGGATGGCTTCGCTGGGATTCGGTCTTGCACATACACACACTCGCGCACATGCAATAACACAGACATGGGTCCCTGTCTCATTACTCAGCATAAGGCTTTCACGCTTGACCTGCTTTTTAACTTTCTGATCTGGATTAGTGGCAGATAATTTAGGGATGTGTGGAATGTGTGTCTGCTTGAGCTGAAAAGCTTACAGGTAGTGCACTGTTATCATTCACAGTCAAACTGAAGACGGAGTTGACACAGCTGCCTCTGAGAATTACAACTGCCGTTTCTGTGGTAAAAAAGACTGAGAATGATGGGGAGAGCAGGAGAAAGAGAGAGGGAAGAAAAAAAAAACATTGCAGACAAGAGTGAAGGGAAATATATTTAGAGGAAAAAGCCACCACTTCGCCGATTCAGAGCTCTCGGAGCACCTGAGTTCCAGAGGTCTGCAATTGACTCGTTAAAGAGAATGCCAAGTTAGCACCTTAGTGCCACCTCACCCGGGAGAAATGAGGGTGGCTGGAGGATAAGGGGAGTGAGGTTGTTGCAGACGGGTGAGTGTGCTCAGTGATAAATCCATTTACATCCTCCCCTGTTTTATTTGCTCCCATGGACTTTGCTCGCGTCTCCTCATTCAGGCTTGTTTACCTGGCAAGCCGAGTGTGACTAAAGAAAATTCCCACAGCCTGAGGTGGGATTGGAACCGAGGTGGAGGGAAGAAGGGGGGTGGGGGTGGCTGGGGAGGGTTAAGGTAGGCTGTAAGGAGACGGAGTAGGGGAGGGGTTGCGGTACTGACGGGAGTGGAGAGGGGGGTTCAGAATTACTCAGAGCTGTAAGCTGTAACCCACCTTCCTTCTCCCAGCCCCCCATGGCTTAATTATCATGTGCAGCCTAGTGGAGATGAAATAACGTAGACTCTCACACAAACTCACCCACACCCACATAGGGAGGATCGGAGGACCGCTTATACGTACGCACACACGCACAGACACACAAACGCACAAATAAGATGAGAGAGACAACATGGTCTGCTTTTAATCGAAGCTAATCGGCAAGGAAAATAAACATGCTGGCATGGCAGACATCTATCTTTGGCTGAGGCTGAAGCTGCTAGATAAGGAGGAACAGGCCTCACAGACATGTGTTCATCTCTTTAAAACACCGCCTGCTCCTCGTTGGCAGAATTAAGCTTTAATATAGGTCTTAGAGGGAAGCGTCTCCAAGGTGAAAAGGTGAAATTATGGGATGGATTTTTCCGAGACACATCAATCATCTTTAACTCGGGCTCTATTTGTTGGGGTCTGAGCTGCCCTTTTTCTTTTTTAAAAGGCCTTTCTCTCCACAGTAAAAGAGGCACTTTGCACAGCATTACTTAAACCGTCTGCAACTGATCTGTCAAAGTTGCCACACTGCTTTGCATGAATCTTTAATTAGCCAAGAAAAGCTCTGTGAAGAGGGGAGTTCTTCTCAGAGTACTTCGTCTTCCGCATTGGCTCGGTGCAGTCGTTGATCAACAGCGGCAAAATAAAAACAGTTCCTTCCCGCCGCGAATAGATCATTGGGTCTGGTTTAAGACACTGCAGAGAAAACAGTGAAAAATGAAAAGAGATAAAAGGCATTAAGACGCAAGTGAAGGAATCTGTAAAAGCAAACATTACTTTCTGTATATTCTATGTTTATCGCCTGTGTTTTGGGACAAAAATGCATTAAGGAAGTGGAATAATGGACAGAAACATAGCGAACAAAGAAATGCTGGGCATGAAAGAGAAAGGGAATGAAGGACTGGGGGAAGAGTATCAGTCATGGGGTAATCGTTCTATCAGTGGCCGGAGTAATGAATCCAATTTCCCAAGCAGCGCCAGTGTCATTTAGAAGCTGTGGAATGTAGATTCATGGCCCCCACACTTAGAAGCTTTTGAACCTATAGACACATTAAAAGGCAGTCTGGGGTGGACATTCATATTGTCACAGCCAATATTGAATTTCCTTGGTCTGATGCTGCGCAAGAAAGTCTGATTTCTGAGCCACTGTATCCTCTCTGGACACAGACAGCTTTATTGTTAAGTACAGGGCAAAGTGACATGATGCAATCCTGGAAACCTCTGACATTAAACCATTTTCTCTGCACAGCACTTAGGCCGGGAGCCACATGCCTGTGTGTCTTTTCTTTTTTGTTTTTAGAAAAAAGAAATTACTTTAAACCACACAATCCACAAAAGTGGTAAAACAAGATGTACAGCATTCCCGTTCCAAAACATTTAAACTCTAACCAAGTGCAAGCATATGTTGTTGAAAGTGGAGGAAAAAAAACCCTATTTCATTCCTCATCTGATGGCTTTGATGTTCGACTACAAAATCTTGACCATTTTGTCAACTGTGGAGTCTTTCGGAGCAGGAGGGAAGAAGCCGCACACTCAGCCAGGTCCGGGGCTAATTTGCGGGGATCACTGCACTGACCCTGACCAGATAAGGTGCCAGTCGACGAAACTTCCTTCATTTCCTCTTGTTATTTCAGTATGAGAGCAGAGGCAGCCACCAACCAGCTTAAGGACAGCGGGGCTAAAAGGTGAAAGCCACGCTCGGCTGAACTTCAGGCCTGATCAAAAAGAATGCGACCTGGGCTTGGGGAAGCAGCAGAGCTTATCGGCCCAGCAGCCAGGCTTTGGAGGGGAAGATCCCAGGCACCAGATAGCTTCAGGTAAAACCAGGTTTTCCCAGGAATGAGGTGCCTTTTTTCTCTTGTTTAATGTCTGTTGACCTCAGATTGAGCCAACTCCCTCAGATGGAGAATAACTTGTTGCCATTGTACATTTCTGCAACCAAGAAGCAGAGCATTTTTCACGTTTTAGAAGCATAACAATGGTTCGTACCGACATGTCTATATATCAATTTTATAACGTGACCTGTGGGAAGTGGTCTGTTGGTAAAGGCCTGCATTTGGGTGACTATTTCAGTCAATAGTATTGGGTTACAAAAGAGTGGCAATATATCTTTGCATGGTGACACGGGAGGATCGTACACGAGAATCCCTGTTTATTTATTTAGTTATTTTAGACGTTTTACTTGTTTTTATTCATTATACAGTGCTTTTTGATTGTGTTAATGACTGGGTGTGGTTTTTAAACTTGGTCTTACAGCCGTGACAAAAAAGAATTTCTGTTTTTAGATGGAACAGACCATCTATCTATCTATCTATCTATCTATCTATCTATCTATATGATCAAAATCAGGTTTCACACAAGACAAAACTGTGAAGCTCTTAAAAGTAAAAGTTTTAATAGTAAAATGAAAACATTCCATTACTCTGTGGAAACAATTACAGTGACTGTAAAAGTAGTGGAGAAGAATAAAACAGAATCTATAGCTCATTTCAGTATTTTGAGAAGCGTTGGGATTTGTGGTTTTATAACCATTTTAAGAACACAAAGGTTACTAGGACACACTTTTGGTCTGGGGTAAGAGTCTAAAAGTGCTTGGGTGGGGGGTAGTTGTGGTGATCAAGCTTGCCCTCCTGCCAATATGACCCTGATATCAGTTGGGATTCTATAACTATAACTATATAAGTACATGCTGAAGATGCAAGCTAATGAGGATTTTGAAGTGGGGTAACTTGAATCTTACGGAATTTTCTTCAATTTAGTGCAAATGTTCCACCAAGACGTGTTTGCAAAGGGGTTGGTACTGTACAGATGACTGTAGATTATCCTTTATTTAACCTGAAATCCTCATTGAGACTTCTATGGGTGATCAAGACGTTGTAATTTTTGTTAAAGATGGGAGAAAAAAAACAGCATTTACCCTTTATTCTAGATGGATAAAGGCTCAAACAAATGGAAATACAACTACAGGTCTAGTTATGTGAGACTATCAACAATACTGTGTTTTAGCAGCTCATGGTAGTTTTGGCATCAGTGAAGATATAAATTGTTCACAGGCAACATGTTTCCTTTATTTTGTGCCAAAAGAACCACAACCTCAGTTTATTAATCATTATCATAAGGTGGTTGTGACAAGAGCATTACTAACTTTTTATGGTTTGGTTTTGGGCACTGACAGCACTATGTTGGGTTTAATTAATACAAGAAATTTCCACAAAAAAATGTGTTAAACATGACTCACTATGTTTTTGTTAACACGTAACTCATAAAGACCCAGTGCAACTTCTGTGGCAGTTCCCAAATGAATTTTTTCCTCTATATTTAATCTTTCTCATGTGATTCATCACCATTTATTGCAATATTATTCACTTTATTTGCTTTTGTATTTGTTTTTCCAGTAAAAATCTGGTATTTTCCTATATTTAACCCACTGATCATGGAGATGTTCGCAAAAGCTCGGATTAAAGTTGAGGAGTATTGTTTTAGAAATAGAGAAAACTGAAGAAAAAGTGACTTTTTCAGCAAAACATATCATGTTTCTGTTCACTGTTACCTTTGACTAAGGATTGTGACTGTTAATTTTATATTCTCTTCTAAACCTTTGCACTGCAACTCTTGCTTTAATGTGGTTTTTTTTATAGTTTTGGATTTTATGTGTTGTTTGTTCTTGCCATTTTTAAATCACCTTTTATATGTTTCTTTTATAACATTTTAAATGTGTTTCATTTTCCCTGTTATTGTATTTCATTGTCCTGTGTGAACAACCTTGAATTGCCTTGTTGCTGAAATGAGCTACAAATAAACTTGCATTGCATTGAATTAAAGTTGTAGATGACTGTTTTCCATGGTAACTACGGAGCCTCTGAATGACCAAATGGGTCATATCTGATGACCATGAAAAAATGACAAACTGCAATTCACACCAATTATTTACATGTATTGATAGGATTAATATTACATATCAGTCGATAGTTTTGGTCAGCAGTGACTGTGTCTTTATGAGTTCAACCTCATCTTAACCATAGCATGTTTGTTGTCCAAACTTATGGAAATGCTCTCCAGAATTCTATATATCCATCATGCACCCCAACCATCCCCTGCCTATGATAATGCATGGAAAAAAAGCTAATTCTTCAATAACAAATATCGAAACTATTTTCCAGAACCTCCAAATGGCAGCTTCTTATTTGGGCGTCTGGCATTTTGCTGTTGCAGCTTGCTGTGAAAGTGATGCAAATCAAATTATCTGACTCGTGTAGGGAGTTTACACAGTTTGAAGTTGTGAAGTAGAATGTGTTAAATTTAATTATAGCTGTGTGTTTTTGTGAGGGTGAGTAGTGTCGCTGTTATTGGAATGCTTGCATGTTTACATATGTAAGTGTGCTCCCCCACCGCAACGCCTAATGCATCTGCGCTAATGTATCATTCATGGTTTTAATTGCTAGTAATTAACTTGGGCCCAATTAGCAAGAGATAATCGATACTTGTTGATCAGCGCGCAGGTGCATTATCTCATGTGCGGTAACACATTTGTGGACTTCTGTACATATGAAGTGAGAATCCTCCACCGCAAAGCTATGTGCTGGGTAATGAAATCACTATGTCTTCTACACTGCATAGGATGTTTTTCTCCCAACAAATTATGCATCGAACTCCACTCTGTCTTCGCTTCTCTAACCCATGTTTACTCCATACTACTGTGCAATTATCTGCTGACTTGAGATTGCAAAAGGCACCAAGCTAAGGAAGCATTGCACATTCACACCCATGCTGAAGCCTCTTTCGGTAAAGATGCCAAAACTAGTACGTGTCAAGAACGGAGGGAAGTGATTGGAAAGAAATTGAAAGAGATGTACAGGAGATGGAAGTATAGGAAGGTAAAGACAGAAGACTGCTGAGTCGGAGTTTTTCTTCCAGGATGCAAAATGGGATGAAAGAAGGATGAGGGAAGTTTAAAAAAAAAAAAAAAAATCATTGGATGTCCTCTCCCTGCTTGGCCCACTAACCACACAGTCCTCCAGTAGTTCGCTGAGCTGTGATCAATATTGACGTTGTCATTAAGCAGCTCTCTGGTAATGAGGGTGGGGAAGGGGGTCCTATGAGAGACATTAGACCTGGATGCCATGTGTCTTGCATGCAGCCCACTCAGCATTCACAATAAAACTGACATTCTTCCTGTTTGGCATTTCTGAAAAGTTTCTCCCTGTTCTAATTACAATCAACACCCTGCATGTAATTATAGTTTTCACTTGATGATGCATTCCATGGTATTTTGAGCTTTTGTAAACACGGATCGCTCACTAAAAAAAAAAAAAAAAATGGAAAGCTGTCAGTAACGCGATGGCTCGGAACAATTTAAACCACATAAGAGAGTGTGAGAGAGGGAGCGAGAGAGCTCTGTCACTGACTGTGTTGGGGTCAGGAGAGTGTGCAACTCATCCCTCAGTGGGCCTCACTAATAGCCATGCAAACACACATTTAGCTGTGACACTAAAATCCAAGGGCACAAAACCGTCCATCATTGCTTCTAAGAAGAAAAAGCCTCAAGCTGAAAAGGCACAGAAAGAGAGACACAATGAGGAAAAAAAAAAAAAAAAAAAGGGGGAGCGAGGCCTGACAGATCTATTCGGAGTCCGAGGCTGGTGCAACAGACAAACTGTGTGCCGTCACAGAGTGGGAAAAGGCACAAAAACCAGATGCC
Source organism: Maxillicosta whitleyi (assembly GCA_029822895.1). Taxonomy (NCBI): domain Eukaryota; kingdom Metazoa; phylum Chordata; class Actinopteri; order Perciformes; family Neosebastidae; genus Maxillicosta; species Maxillicosta whitleyi. The sequence continues at coordinate 6,908,121 of JAPSES010000105.1, read as the reverse complement.
AATTTAGGGTTGTGCGTTTCATCTCGGCCCACCCTGTTTCTGTCTGTATCTGAGTAAACATCCCCGTTGCTCGACTTCAACAGCAGCAGCAGCTGTGGCAGCCCATGGCCGCTACCGCCACTGAAAGCTAAGTTTACTGTGACGTGTGATTGGTTGATGACAGGCAGCCGGAGCACCCAGGCGAACCCAGAGACGACTGTGGAACCATCTGCATAAGTGTAAAGTCAGCCATGTGATTCACCGGACGCACAGAATTGCGTCAAACCTTCAGCTGTGACCATAAAGGATATTTTGCCTGGTTTCTGCCAAGTATTTCATATGATATACTATAACCAAGTGGGGAGTGGAAAGTGGACGAGCGAGCCCAGTGCGAGTCTATAAACAGCTCATTAATCATATCTTTTACTTCGAATTACTCAGATAACAAGCTGGTGCCAATGGTTAGGCAATCCAAAAGCAATAAATATAATAGAATACAATGATATTTTTATGCACCATAACTTTAAAAACTGTGCCGTCCAAGTTCGTGTCTGGATGTATGTCAGGTAATTGCTAAATGGAAAACTGTTTCTAAAGGCATTTCTTCGGTCATATCATGAAGACATTAAATATCCTTTAAGTGGTAGGAACTTTTCCAATAAAACCCTTTGTTTGTCCTACAAAGTGTTTTGCATCTTTATCTTTCACATCCACAACAGATTTCTTTGCAGGCCTATATATACACACACATCTTCTTACAGGGGATGGTTAAAAAAAAAAGTGTGGCTGATTTTATAAGTGACAACTACACAACAAGTCTCAAGGATCAAATGCTCTGTTTACTGCTTGCCTGTGTTGCCTCTGGGAAAGAAGAAAACAACCTCCTTCTCATTAACACAGGCCACTTGGTAGTGTGTCTTTCTACCAGACAGTTGGCTCAGCCAGTTCTGACAGATCTGACACTTCTTTGCATTTGATGTTTCTTGGGATAGAAGACAGTGAGTTTTTTTTTAATGCATGTGGCGTATGGTATAGTAGGTTTAGTAGTAGCCTATGTGTCCCCCTTAGATTGTTCAGCCTGCTCTGCCTGAAATATTGCCAGTAGATTACAGGCTAGCAAGAATGACAGCGGCTGCATTTCATACAAATGCTGTGAATACATAATGCATAGCATTGTCTGCATGAACCCTTTCACATGCTAATGCCAACCTTTCTGTAGATGTCTCAGAGGTATGTGCCGGTGACTGTGGAGTGGCAAAGAGAGGGTAAAAATAAAGAAAAGGAATCAAACATGCAGAAAAATCATCAACATCCTGACTGCCATCACTCAAATATAATCAAACGCAAGACAAAAAACATGGTCCAAAATAATCCACTTTTATGTGGCGAAGGAATAAGAGGAGAGGGGCCCTTCCTGAAGGTGCTTGGCATCACAGACAGCCACAGCCAGGATCGCAGGAACTTTCCAGAAAATCGCACGAAAGCCTCAGAAGTTATTTACAGCCACGCAGAGCAGTATCCAGACAGAAGTCCTATACCAAATGTATGGCAGAGTCATCAGGGGCCGTGATTAACATGTCTGAAAGTATAACCACCACTAAAGGAAGTGCTCTCAGCAGCATTCGGGCCAGGCACTAAATCCTGATCCAGTTAATTGTATGGTGGTACGGTAAAGGCCTACAGGCACTAAACGCTGTAGAGAGATGAATGAAATGCCTATTTAGTGTTTTACACAAAGTTCCCACACATAATTATATTTCACTGGTTTCTGCATCCGAAGCAGAGCTGGTTAATGAGTTCAAACACTAATACTGGATTTAACTCTGCATAACGTTGCTAAAAGTGTTTACTAGTACTCGTGCCTTACAGGTATTAAACAAATATAGCTTTAACAGGGTTCCAGTAGATCCTTAAATAGTCTTGAAAAAGGTCTTTAAGACTATTTAATGATCTCCTTTTTTTGACAAATGAGCTATAAAATTGTAGAAGGGGACATGTTAAATGTGTTCTGGGGCAGAAAGACTTTTTTTTTTCCAGAATTTCTGAAAATTTGGTAGATATTTGCTTGTTCACTCACTAACCCCCAAATAGACATTACAATGTAATTGTAAATAATGTAAAAAAAAATTTCTCTCAATTTCTCACTCTCTTCTTGTTTGTTATTTATATAGAATTTACTGCACTTTATTATTAAACTGCTGTAAAAATTCCCCTGGGTGGGATACATAAAGTATTCTATTTTATTCTATAATACAGTTGTACAAGAACAAACTAATAATCCAGTGAAAGAGACAAAAAATCCAAAAGCCTAAAGATGCTAGCATGGGATACTAGCTCAGACAAGCTAAATGGACTGACAGGAGGTAGTTGTGGTTCGACAAATATTGTGGGTAAAAATTTTGGATTTGTACGTGGAGCAGTGTGAATACATTTACAAACTTGGCTCAATGGGTTATAAAGCACCGGATTCTTCAATGAAATCTTAAAACCACAACAACTATGTTAACTCCAACAAGGTTCATAGTGTCTATGTTGTTATAGTTTATTTAGTTTTCTTTTGTGTCAAACACATAATTGCCAAACTTGCGTCTTCCCTAACCCAGGGGTGTTAAACATGCGGCCCAGGGGCCAAATCCGGTCCGTCAAACGGTCCAGTTCAGCCCTTCTGATGACTGTGAAATGTTAAAATTAAACTAAGATATTAATCATTTTAGTTCAGTTCCATAGGCAGAACAATTCAATTAAAGTGGGTCAAATCGGTAAAATACTACCATAATATCTAATAAACACTCACAACTCTAAATATTTACATGTATTTACACCAAAACAAAGTATAATTTTGCAAAATGTGAATGTGAGGAAATATGAACAACCTGAAATGTCTTAAGTGTAGTTTTAACAATATTATTATTTGTTAATGAATGTTTTGTGTATTTGTAGATCCACTGTGATCTGTAAGTTATAAAGTACATGTGAAAATGATAAACTGAAGCAGAATATTATTAAAATTACACTTATTTTTTTCAGTTTGTTCATATTATTCACATTGTTTTAAAGCATAATTTGTAGATCTAAATATTTTCATAACATAATTTAACTTTTTTCACTTTAAAACATAGAGAAAAGTTTGGAGTTGACATTATTTATATGTTATGTTTTTACTGGTGTGACCCACTTCAGCTCAAATTTGGCTGAATGTGGCCCCTGCCCTAACCCTTCCATAACCCTCTAACCCTACCCCTAAGGCGGAAGTTTACCGCCGAAACATGTCAGGTATGATTAACTGATTATGTGTCTGATACAAGCGAAAACTAAATAAAGCTACGTTAGCACTCAAAGCACCGCCTCAAGTCACTCCAGATATCCACGCCTCTCTTCAGCTCTTCTACAGTAGTAACATTGCGCAGCACAAGCTAATGTTAGCCGTCTTTTATACACTCCAGTTGGATGGACAGATCTTTTTACACACAGACTGAAACATTGCTATTGTTTTATCTATAAATGTTTCCTATGGTCCGCTTCCATCCTATTTGGTGGTCGACATCTGTTGGAATGACTTGGATAATTACAGTCTTCGGTCCCAGGATCTGTTATCTTTACGGTTTCCAAAAGTGAGAACAGAACTGGGAAAGAAAACTTTTAAATATTCTTCTCTTACTGCAATAACAACCTACAGAAGGACATTAGACTGAAGGAACCAGCCTCCTAATACATGCAAAGTCATTTTAAATGAACAAAAAAAGGACAAATGTGGGCGGAGTGTTTTTCTAATTGTTTGAATTGGGTTCGGCTTTGGGACGCTTTTAAGGAACATTGTTGTTGTAGTTTTAGTACCTTTTAGAATAATGGTGACATTTTATATGTATGTTCTTATCAGTTTTAGGTTTGTTTTTAGTGCTGATTTTCATTGTGTTTATTAGTGTTGTGTTTTCTGCTGTTGTCTTGGCCAGGGCATTGTTGAAAAAGTACTCAATGAGCTTTGTTTCTGGATAAACAAAGGTCACAATAATAATAATAATAATAATAAGCAGTTGCCTACATCTCAAGTTACAGCCAAAATGACATATTTTCTTCTCTTTTCCTGTCGTTTCTGGATTTTTAGAGCTGTTGTCATCTCTATTTTTCTTTTATTTTTGGTATATCACGTCCACATTTTCCTGGACATACAGAATATGTGCCGCTGCAGTGTCTATCGTGTCACACCAGAGTTTTATAATAAATCTGAAACATTTTTACAGCCCAATATAACTCCTAAAACATCTGTGTGAATCAAACTTAATACAAAAGGTGGACTTCAGGACCCACAGGTCAAATACTTATGCTCTTTATTATTATTTCAATAGTGGCAGCAAAACAACACATTAAAAGTATAATATTTAGTTTTTATTAGTCTGTGGTTCATTTATTTGTGTATTTGGACACTAATAGTTCATAAAGTGTGAATGTTAACCCTCCAGCTGCTGCAAAACTATCTTTATATTAATTTTGGTAAAAGTAGAGTGAATTTCTACAACCCGTTTTAATTCCTGCTTAATTTGTTACATCTATAACTAATTACATCACAACATTTGACCATATAAGGTCAAGACTTCTGATGAACGTTTCTCAGAATAAACACAATTGTTTATCAGCAGCAGCGGTCGTAGTAAAAACTGAAAATATGTACAAACTTTGAGACGCTTACCTAAAATTTTCAGCTCTTGGTGGAACAGGACAAAGCAGCACAGCCAACAATCTGGAGGGGGCGGGGCCTGAAATGTAACATTTGCATTTAAAGGGCCATAGCTCAAAACAACCTTTCTGGTGTCATTAGTCATAAATAGTGTTGAAGATGGACATGTGGAGTTGAATTAATGAAAAATTCAGACCCAAACAAAGCATTTACAGTTGAGGAGAATGTTTGAAAATGTATAATTCTATTTAAAGAAAAAGAAAGAAAAATATTACTTCTTTAACACAAACTAAACCTGAAAACTTTAGTGCCGACAGATACTAAAATATCACTATAAATGGACTGAGATAAACTCTAGCCTCGCAATTAAGTGACTTCAGTGTCTATTACCATAAATTACCTCACGAGCAGGTCATTTAAAGCAAATTTTAGTTTGGCAAAAAAGTTTTGACAGTGGTCTTGCTCTTTTTGGAAGCAGATCAGAGAATCCCCAGCTGCGGTTGAAACTTTAAATGTCACCGAAATGCGTCGTTAAAACTCACAGGTACTTGGTTAAACACAATGCAGCTTAAAAGTCTGGTGTTATGTTTTTGTCTTTCAGACTTGGAGTTAGATGCCAGACCACTTACACATGTTCTACATTGTGTACTTAATTATATACTATCGTAATTCTAACCATGTTCATGTGTGCAGAATCATGAGGGCGGGACTGGTTTGAGGGGAAGAAGTTCAACTCTGTTTTCTTTCCGTCTTTTGTTACTCGCACAAGGCTTGAGGTGAATTGTAGCTTCTGCTGTTGACAGGCCTCTGGTGACCTTCTCCTGAAGCTGAAGCTGAGACTGGACAGGCTACAACGGTCAGGGTCTGTGTTTACTAAGTCTCTAAAAGTAGGGCTGCTGGTATGGGATCAGAAGTCAGTTCTAATTCTTTGCAGTTTCATTCCCAGTCAGCAGACTCCCAAAACTGATCTCAGGCCAGAAATCCCATTCCAAGACGCTTGACACCGGCTCATGCCTCCGGTCTCAGGTTTCTCCGGTGCTGCTGCTGCTGCTGTCCCTCCCATTGTTGACTTTCCAGCCTGCTGCTATGTCTAAATAAACACAGACTAGGTTTAGGCTAGCTCTCCATCTATCCTGTCACTACTCCTCATTCTTATCTGATGCAAGCTGCAGAGAAGGCACTGAGTGGCCAAACACACCCAAAACACACACACACACACACACACACACCCTCTTGTCAATGCAAACAAGCTTCTGACAATTAAAGTCATGTTTTTTTCCAAATACTGTCATGCTGGCCTCACACAGACATTCAGGCAGCATTAAAAATAATAAAAAATAATTAAAATTGGTTTTCGTGTTTGACCTTTGCACTTTGACTTTCAAAACCCCACATCCTCAAGACTAATGGGAAACAGTTAACCCTCTCATAGAAATGTTCGTCGTCATAATTACTCACTGCAGGGATAACTGGATGATGACTGGATACATTTGGTCTCATGTTATAAACAAATGCATTATCTGGCCTTTACCAAAACAATGGAAAATTGAATTTGTGCTGATATTGATTTGAAATGAATCATGAAAACATATCGATTGTTTGCGGACATGCCAATAGAGTAACTAAAGACAAATATTACCCTCTAAATTTTTCAATAATGGCAAGTCTGCTTTATAATAATAAATAATGTATATTTTAACTAGTGGGAAGAGCGGGAGATGGGGGGGGAGAAGCATGACAGGGTGTGGAAAGAAGGCGAGAGATCTCAGAGGAATCCTTCATTGGCTACAGCCAAAGGTTCTAACACACATTTTAGTGACCTATTAAGAGCATTATGGGCCCCTAGTCCACGTCGGCCCTCAGCCCTGGTAATCTGGCCTATCCTCTTAAAAGTGGAATTGATTGAAAGAATTGATCTCCTCTGGGTTGGCAGACACAGCCCCAATAATTACCTCACGTAAATCTTTGCAATCGCATATGAAATGTCAGGATCTTCTGCTCCCAGTCACTCTCTCTCTCCTTCAGCAGCTGTTTTTGGGGCTCAGGCCACACTCGTCCTGTGGTTGATAAAAGCCGAGTTAGAGGGAAGACCGAGGCTTATCATACCCACTCCAGACCTGTTATCCTACATCTGGAGATTATATGGCGGGGGGGGACAGACAGATTTTCTCGGGAGAGGGTAAATGTCTGTATAGAAAACTATGACATGCATCCTTATTGTGAAAACAATCAATCGGACATAAAGTAGCAAGTGTACAGTAGATACTTAACCAATTTTGTGTTGAAATAATAAACAAAACAGTAGTGCTTTATATTACTATGATAGTAAACAGTTAAAGGAGCAGGAGGTGGAAGAAAAAAAAAAAAAAAGACCACAATCCACCAGAAAATACTCACACTCCTGCAGCTTTCTCCTCTCAGTCCAAATCAAAAGACGTAATATCCTCCTGAGGCCCAGCAGTGCATTGTTGTCCTCTGTCGGGGACAAGAGATTCACAGCTTTATTTAAGGCTACCATTCTGTATTTGTCCTTCTGCTTTTAACCCATCACTAGAACACAGAGGAACACACACACACACACGAGGAGCAGCGGGCTTGCTATATCAAACACTCAGGGAGCAAATGGGGGTTGCTCAAGGGTAGCCTAACCAGCAATCCGTCTTTTTCCATGAGAAATCATCCATCCAGAATTGCGCAGCTTAGGTGCTGAGTAAACCAATCGCAAATATGATGTAATTATGCAACGAGCAGTTCCCTAACGTCAACAAATCTTTGCGCGTTTCCGTCATAGCGTGAGGTGGTGGTGGTGGTGGTCGAGTCAAGACTTCGGTGAATGATTACAGTCGTTTTTGTCAGAGAAACTGGAGAATACAGGGTGTAACCTGTAGTTCAACCCCCGTCTTTTGAAATACGTAAACATCCGACAAACAGTTGTATATTTGTAGACTTGGAACTGATTTTGACTTGAACAGAAGTTGCTGCATATGACACTTAGAAACACCCGCCCCCCGAGGCTTGTGATTGGTCGGTATAGAATAGATAGATATATTTCACAGTAGTTCCAATTCCAGTTTTCTCACTGAATACACTGTAAAAAGTGGATGGATGGGTGGCCAGGCTAGTTTAAGGGTACATCAGCCAACAACTTTTTTTCTGTCAGTCTGGGGAATCAAACCAGCAACCCTTCGGTCACAAGCCAACTCTCCAGCCTTCTAGGCCACAGCTGCCCAAAGAGAAACAAAAAACTACCCACTGTAAAGGATATTCGATAAAAAAAAAATTTTTTTTAAATGTATCTGAAAAAAACTGCAGTTTCCAATCAAGGCAATTATTTAATGCAAAAAAAAAAAAAAAAGCCAAAACTTTTCATTTTTTGTGGGTCTTAGGAGCATATAAATGCAGATCATGCAGGGAAAACTGAAAACAAGTTTTACAAGCATAGAAAAAAAAATTTGACTACAGATTTCAGACATATGTCAAAGCTCACACTTGTCTGAAAATGCCTGTAATCAGTCAGAAACTTATGTCACTGTGTAGAACCTGAAAACTAGATGCATTACGTCCCCCAGAACAGTCAAAGTATAATGGGCTGAAAGATGATAATGGACTTTTTGTTGAGTGTTTCACCATTATGTTACATTATTTCAGATAATAATTACTAGGAAAAGCACAATTAGTTGTTCACAGGGTGCTTGTGCAGGTCTTGAAAACTCTGGAATTTTGTGTGAAAGTCTTAATAAAGATGGAAAAAGGTTTCTATTCATAACTTAACTCGCATAATCTTGTCAAATAAGAAATACACAAGGAAAGCAGATAAAAAAAAGCTTGATATGATTTTACTAACCAGATGGTACTGGAATGATTGTAGTTTGTGTGATATGCATGTACTTTTACTGTGATTTATACATTCATTCATACATTTATTTCATAGAACTTTTCTATGACACATAGCCTAACAGATGCAATGTCAACCAAAAAGTAGGAACACAAGTATAAAAGTGGATTATTTGGATTTAATTATTTATTTTTATTTGGATAAAGAACAAGCACTTGTTCATAACTGCACAGATAACACTTTAAACACTAAGCCTAAAATGATCCCCCTGGATGTTTTTTTTTTCTTCTTATTTTCTTGTTTTAACTATAAAAATGGTAGAAAATATGCTATGAATCAGTTTGCCCATTTTACCAGAACACCCCCCCCCCCCCCAGAGCCTTCAAAATCTAGCAATACTTTACAGTTTACTGGTTATTATAATTCGGTTAAAACAGATTCTTCTCCATCTTCTAGTACAAATGTGAGTGAAATTACTGTAATAAAGGCTATAAAGTGCAGCGTCTCAGGTTTCAGAAACCATTGGAATTTTTCCAAAAGCACAAACAGTACTCGCTTTTCTATTGACCCTCAAACTGAACGAATATAACTTGTGAATAAAAATTTACCGAATTCAAAAAATTACAATTTCACCAAAACTGTTGTTTTTTGATTAGAAGTTTTTGCGCTGGCAAGAGGTGGATTTTCAGGCATAGCACAGATAATATATCACACAAAACTGCAATGGAAAGACCTTTTTCTGCTACTGAATAAAAATGAATAAAACATGAATTAAAAAAAAGCAGATGTTGACGGACGTTACAACAAGAAGAGTTTTTTAACAAAACATGGTACAAGACGTGAGGACACACGCAGACATTTGTAAAAGATATAGAAGTAATACATTATAATAATGAATATAACATGATATTTATGTTTGTCGACATGTTTATGGAATGACTTATTGTGTCATGTCACGTGAATAAACAAATAAATCATTGTATTGGTGATTTAATGGAAAAACCGACATCCCATACTTCTATTTTTTTTTTTTTTTTTTAACCTTTTAGTAAATATCGGTAAAGTTTTATGCGGATGTCCAATGGTAAAACAATCAACTTAAAATATGTACGAGTAAAAGGTTTAATGACATAATTGGTAATACAAATATATAAATCCTTACAATTTCAGACCTGTTATTTATCTGGGTGAACCCATTATATGTCAGGACATAGGACACACACACACACACACGCACGCTGTAAACCACCACCCTGTGAGTCTACCAACCAGCTCTGATTGAATATCATTCATAAGGCTCATCTCTCTTGA
>JAPSES010000105.1:6875511-6894140 GCA_029822895.1 Maxillicosta whitleyi | reverse complement strand
AATGATGAAGTAATGGTACTAATGTAAGGAATGATGATTTAATGGTACTAATGTAAGGAATGATGATTTAATGGTACTAATGTAATGATGAAGTAATGGTACTAATGTAATGATGAAGTAATGGTAATGATGTTCTAATGTTCTAAAGTACATGTTCCTTTCATCTTACATGTGTTTTTCTAATTTACTGCGTAGATTTTTTTTGTTTGTTTTGTTTTTGCCACTAATGGGCGAAGGAACCAAATATGGTAATTTCATGGATTTCGATTTTTCTGCATAGCAATAAAAAGTGAAAAATTTCACTACAGTAATAAAGTCTTCTGCCCAGGTCCAACAGCAGAAACAGTTTTACATATAGTTTTATGACAGTTTACCTTCGACAGGCTTTAACCAGGTTCTGAATCATTCCTCCTCCAATCACTTCTGCTGAAACTTGAATTTCCCATTTTTCCAACAATGTTCCCTCCACTTTTTCGCCACGGCATGTTGCATTCCAAGCATCCAGTGTTGGGACTTCATGTATTAGCCATAAACAACAGCCAATTAAAGGGTTCCGCCTGTCAATCACCACATCATACTTCCAATCAAAATGACTAAATGTTTATATAATCAAAATAAATCGTGAATAACAATGCTTCCCCCCCCCCCCCCACCAAGTGTATTTAACTTTTTTAATACTTCTGGACATCACATTTAATGCTTTTTAATGACCTGCACCCTATATGAGTGTCCAGTAAAGAGTTAATAAAAGCTCAGAGTGAATTGAAATGGTACGAAATGAAAGCCAAAATAACCTTTTCAGTCAAATATATTATTAATTCTATAAAAACAAGCAACTACAAGTGTTTTATGAGTGAATCAATGCTGCAGAAGATGACAGTGTTTCCTTGTTGATACAAACACTATGGATACATCCAAAAATGTATTTTTCGTGAATTATTTCACTGGATTCATAGGATTAGAGATTAAAAAATTTACTAAACATTTTGGATCAGTAAATGCCTATAGGTGTTTGAGTGTTAATGACAAGTTTAACATTAGCTTCATGAACTGCACCACACCAAGATAGAAATAAGCTCTGGATTGGATTTTTAAAAATGCAAAATCTGCATTTTCAAAAAGCAAAGCACAGCATTAAAAAAAAAAACAAAACAAAAAAAAAACTGGAACTGATAAATTATGGATTTCTCCGAATTTGCACATTGTTGATAACAAGTACACAAGTCAACAAAATACATAACCCGAGTCCTTATTTTAGATCTTTTAACGCAGCAGTGTTACATATTATGCCTTGAAGCTGACACCAATATTACTGCTATCCAAAACCCAAAGAAGCTGATTTATTAGTCAGTTTGAAGGCCATTTTCTGCCAAGTGCCACAGGATGAGGCTGATGTCTCCTTGAGTAGTGAACATTGATAGTCATGTAATGGTCCAGGCAGCATGGGAAACAAGAAATGTCATGTCTGGGGGCTTCTGACGTCAGTAGATCAATAGCGGCTGACGAGGAATTTTAAAAGATACTATCTGTCTGACTGCTTGTGGCAATAAACTGAAGATTAACCTTTACATCCCTCCCAGTCTCGGGAAGTACCCTGAAGGGCATGCTCCACTGTTTACTAATCAAAAAAAGTTGCTTTTTCGATAGCGCAAGACCGGGGAATGGCTTAGTGGCTCTGCACTAGACCCTGAAAGTTATTGACTTCTTCCCCTACCTATATGAGCATCATAAATGTGAAAGATGAACACTCCACAGCCAAGAATTATATATATCACAGGCCCGAGATGTGTACAGACACGGCTTGGTTTATTAAAAATAAACACCATATATTATCGCTATGCTGCAGCACAAATGTAATAATTCCTGTTGCCATGCATAGGAACACAGAAATTGTAATCACATGACAAGAGAACGATGGGCTTGTTGTTTGGGAGACTTGGTTGGCTGCTTCACCGTGTCCTTTGTGAGTCACAGGGAAACAAGAGCTCTTTTTCTCCTCTAGAAGCATGATCCTCTTTCACCCCATACCTTTGAGCCGGGAGCCAAGGTTTTGAATGGCTCTGACCTCTGTGGCCTCTGCCGGACCCCACTGGCCTCCAACCCTCCAGCTGTTCATCCTTCTAGTCCGACACGCTGCCCCGTATCGCCGGGTTTTCGAGGAGGCAACAGGAGCAAGCACCCCTCTGGGCCTTAGAACTGACCCCCCAGTCCAAGGCCACAACACCACAGGCATCATACTTGAGTTCCCACATGGCCGTTGGAGCATAACGAGAGGGAGCGAGGAAGATAGAAAGTGGGGGAAATTAACTTGACTGTGTGAGGGTACAAAGAGAAGGGGGGGATAAAATAAAGTGAAGGCGTGGGAGATGGATGTTCTTGACACAGGGGAGGAAATCGGGAAAGAGAAGAGATATATGAGGGTAAAATGAAAAGAGAGGAGAGAGTTAAAAGTGAAAGAAAAATAGATTGAGGGGCTAGGAGAGTGGGGAAGCGTGGTCAGACGGAGTAAGCAGCGACAAGGCAATAAGACGGTGCTGTACAGACGCAGACAGACGCCAAGGTGCAATAGAAGAGCTTGCTTCCCCTTCTGCATGGCTGGCTCCGATGACAGGACAGTATTCCCTCAGCACCCGCCGCTAACTGGATGATAGCACCAATCTCTCTCTTCTCGCTACCCTTCTCACTTTCTGCCTCTGACTCGCTGTCATTAATTTCCTTCTTTCTGTCTTTGCGTGCATTATACTTTTCGGTCTCACCACTTCAAGACATCGAACCGAGCTCTTTATACAGACAACATCTGAGAGACCATCAAAACCAAACATTAGCCTATAGCTTTGTTTGTTTACTTGTTAGAAAAGAAAAAAAAAAAGATTATCGCCCGAGGGCTATCTTTCATTAGAGCAACAGAACAAAGTCAAAAGCAACTGGAGAATGCTTTAAACTGCCTATAATTTAATGATGGGGATGTGCGTAGGGGGTTATGTTTGCGTGTGGGAGGGGTTTTTCTTGCACCCATAAAGGCAGGGTGAATGGAAATCGCCTCTGTACAGGATGAAAGCCTCTGAGGACTATCCATTGACTATGAAATGTGATGATCCCCCTTCACCTTCAGATGCACAGAGAGTTCTGCTTAACATTGCCCTGGGCACTAAACCTTGGAGCCTGCAGTGTGAAAGGACACCAAAGTGTGCCGTTTTTTTCTTTCTTTTTTTCCCCAATCTTTTTTTTTCCTCATCAAAAACACCTGCCATCTTCTTCTTCACTGTACACTGAATATTTCTAAATTGCATTCAGTCTGTCACAAAGTCCGTAAGGGGATGGATGACTCATAGTTGTGAGCTTATATTTCCATACATTTCGCTGTGACTCTGAACTGAATGATTCACTGGATTTTTCATTGAATAGAAGTGTATTTGAATATGAATATGCGTGTGAAATTGCGCTGCGTATGGCTGTGCATATGGTTCTTATGTCTGTAAGTGTGTGTTTTTGTGATGTGTGTGTGTGTGTGTGTGTCTGCACACATGCGTCTGATTGGTTGGTGGGGTGTTGGCAGGGTTGTGGTACCCTGCTGGGACCAACCCTGCCCAAGCAGCCTGGTGGAGGGGACAAGCTGTGGCATGTACACACTCAGACACACACAGACACTCACAGACACTCACAGACACACACACACACACACACACACACACACAGACACATAGAGCAGCTGCTCCTTCTGCAGCTGCTGCTGTCGCCCAACCCAGAACTCCCTGTTCCAAAGGAGGGAGCGAATGGAGTCGGGTGGAGGGAAGAAAAGAAAGGGGGGAGGAGGGTGGGAGGGATAGGGAGGGAGAATCAGGGGTAAAGGAAAAGTGGGAAGAATCGTATAAATGGGAAAGCACAGGGACCTGACAAAATAAATTGGAAAGATATGAGGAAGAGGTGAGAAATGGGAAGGAGGAAGGTAATGGAAGTGAGAGGGGAGGACAAGAGGAAAAAAAAAAAACACAAGGAAAAAAGAACGGTTAAAAGGGAAGATAGTCACCCTCAAAGTGTGAGTTTAATGCTGCCTGGACGCTCACACCTACACGCCCAGATCCTCTCACCTATTAGCAGGTGAAAAAAATATCCAGTCACTTCCATTCCAAGCGAACGGCGCACATTTCCCCTCAGAAACTATTTAACGATCATATTAAACAATCGGAATCTCTGAAGCTGGGCACGAATCGATGACTTAAAAGGACGCACCAATAAAATGTTAAAGAACTACAAGGCACACAGGCCATATAATAAAATTTCTACAGGTTAAGCACAGATTAGACTAAATCCTGCCCTATATTCCACTCGATGGATAACCTCCATTGAAGATAATATATTACTCTTCAACTAAGCTTAATCTGTGTCTGGGAAATCAAACGCTGGCTCTCTGCAGCGATTGTGTTGCTCCACTTTCAGTTTACATAACACGCGTCAATGGTCCAGTTAAAATCAATGACAAAAAATTCAGACGTAGATCGCTTTTCGATAAGTTGGATAGTTTCGGGGGGTTTTTTTCTCTACAAATGGTTTGTATTGTGAAATGATTCAACTTTTCACTCCGGTTTTTCTCCGACAGAAGTCTGGCTTACGGGGGAAGCTCGTATTGTGGATGTGTCAAGAGGCTGCGAGCAGGCTTCAAAACAGATAGCAGAGGAGAGGTTGGCTGTGGGGGACGGGGCATATCGAACATGTCCAATTAGCAAAGTAATTAGTTAATTAACATAGAGGACCCTGAAGGGCTTTCTAAGTGGCTTTATATAGCCCTCCTCCAAACTAACCAGCTAAAGGTTCCACTAGTGCAATATAGACAGACCACTAACTACCATAACCAGCAAACACCATTACACTGGTTTATACAGGTCGCATCAAATAAAAGTGGACACCAACAGGAAGAAGTACATTTACACACATCATTTATCAAGTGGGCTCACATTGTAGCTAAAGAAGTCTATTTTATTGAATCCTTTGTAAAATAACACTTGTAGGTGCAAAAATTGTATCAATTTAACACTAAAAATGATATCTAAAAAATGGAAAATGGATTCAATGTGTTGTTTCTATAGATGACTTAAGTTTCATGTGTTAGATTTTCATCATTTTGTGAATATTATTGATATTTATGGGTTCGAACATTTGTTACTTGCTTAAAAAAGGCCCTGCCCACGTGTTAGCACAACAAATACCAATTTTCGAGTTACTTATAATTCAGATATTTGAGTAAAACTTTCAGAAACTAATGATCTATTGACACGTTTTAGATGATGCATACAATGGTAAAGAATCGCCCATGTGTTACTATGGCAACCTAACACATTCTCATGTCAATAAAACAAGAGACTTTTCAAGATTTTACGCCAAAATTTATTTTCAGGGCAGTTGAATGTAATATCTAAAAGGTTTTGTCATACTTGATATGAATTTCTGTTGAGAACCGCATCCCTGTGGTCTACATAAACTGTAAATGTTCTGCTTGGGTCTGAATTCTTCATTCATTCATCTTCAACCTGGTTTTGAGTGCTGGCCCTTTAAATGCACATGAGCCACTTCATGCCCCGCCCCCTCCAGGTTGATGGCCGTGCTGCTCTGTCCCATTTAACCAACAGCTGAACATTTTAGGTAGCTGGTTCAAAGTCTGGACATATTTTCAGTATGGACTATAACCACCGCTGTTGATACAAACATCACATATTTAGAGTGTTCGTCAGAAGTCTGAACCTTATATGTGCAAATGTCTTGACGTAAATAGTTATAAAACGTAACAATTTATGAAGGAATTAAAGCAGGTTGTAGAAATCCACTTCGATTTTTTTTTTTTTTGCTAAAAATTAATATACAGATAGCTTTGCAGCACCTGAAGGGTCCAAATTCAGACTTTTTCAACTGTTCTCTCCAAATACACAAATAATGAACCAAAGTTGAATAAAAGTGGGTTTAGAAAAATATGACCCCTTTAAAACCTCAAAAAAAAAAAAAAAAAAATCATTTGAGTTACTCATCTCTCACTATTTACTATATTAAAAAGGTCCCACAGGCCATGTCACCTTTCTATATATCAAATTCTATGTATTGGTACTAAATACTACTCAATAATTAAAAAGTCCGAAATGAAAACTCTTTTCAAAGTAAAAATACAAGCAAGTGTGTCAAGATTGACATGTGCTTGTATGTTTACCTGGAGTTTGTGGTGGAGTCTGTTTGGTGCTGGGGGGCTGGTTGTTTGTTGACTTTAGCCAATTCCATTCTAAGTTAATGACTTTCTCAGTTGTCGACTCCCATGATAACAGCCTCGGGTTTCTCCTCTATAGCAGTAACAGTGCAACATGACCTACCATTAGCCTAATAACGGAAACGGCGAACATCAACAAATGACAATAAAAAGTCTGGTTTCAGTTTTTGGCCTACTTTACTAGTTTTTCTGTGAGATCTTGTTGAAGTTTTGAGGTCTTGGTCTAACCTTTCAACACTAGATTATCTTCTTGATTATTGCAAGAAGTGAAAAAAGGTTAGAAAATCAGAGCTTAACTTTTAAAATGTGTCATATTTAATGTATTCACTGTGTAAAAATGTTTTTTTTATGGAAAGTGGTGTTCATCTGAAGGGAAATGAAATGCAAAATACGCCTTTTACATTTAGTGGAACATGAGTTTTAATTAACATAACATGGAAATAATCAGTGTTTGGTATTTGTACAATACTTGAATAGAAGTGAAAAGACTTTCCATTATGGTTTGTCAAGTCGTCATAAAACATATGCACGATGTTTAGAAACTATTCTCTGGAAAGTGCAGCTTCACAGTCATGATGACCCACACTCACCTGTAACATATGACACTTAAATGATCCTGCACATTAAAAGACTCCAGCAGTGTAAATACCCCCTAAAGTTAGACACATGGAATACTGCAGCTTTTACAGTGGCAACATCTAATGCGTTTATATATATATAAATATATCTTCGCTTTATGAAGATCCAGGCAATGAGAAATTCTGATTTTTCAGCGGGAGGGAAAAGAAGACGAGAGAGCGAGAAAGAGAGTTAAAAGACTGTCTGCCCTGCATCGCTTCATAGCCACAGGCAGTTGCACAGCACAGCAGAAATGTGCTTACATCATCACATGTGGTACAGGCATCCTGCAGAGGGCACTGCTAATAGCAGAAACACAGAGCGGAGGAGGCAACCGACCGACCTAGGAGGATCTCAGCAAGGCGCTCCCACGCAACTAGGATTTCTGACATTCTTGGCAGCCTTTCAGAGAGGTCAGTCCTAAAGTATTCGAGCAGAGCTAACCTTCAAGAGGGACCGTGTTCCAGCAAGCTGAAACCGGAGGCTTAATTCATCACTAATTAAAGTCTGCATGGGGTACTGGGATGAATCTTTCTCACAAAATCTCTAACCTTGCTCGCTAAAGTAACAGCCCTATGATTTGGACAAGATGTTTTGCCCTAGCAAGAGCTGGGTGATATCATGGCAAATGGACTCCTTGTTTGAATATTTTCTTCCCCATGAGTGCAAAAGAGCGCGCGAGAGAGATAGAGCAGGGCAGAGAAACAGTCTGTAACAGCCTCACACTGTGACCCAGATAAGGTCTTCTCCGCACAAGTAGAGTGGATTGCACATGTTACGTGTCTACATGCAACAGGGACAGAAAGCGTCAGACTTCCCGCTTTCAGGCTCGCACACTGAAATCCATTTTAATAATAGCAACATTCTGTCACCAGTTAGATCATATGTGCAAATTCGACGGAAATAACCAGAATAACAAAGTATCAGCACAAATGAAAACAGGAAATCTCATCGATCCCCCAGTATTTTCCATCTTTAATCTAGAGCAGCGTTTCCCAAAATTATATTCAGGAAGCCCACTTTTTAAAAATGATCAATCATGGTGGCCCAATTCAACTTGAGAAGAACAAATTTGTACATGTGGTAATTGAACGCTGCTGATTATTTTTACCTCCATTATCGCATCATCTATTATACGATATAATTGCGCACCCCTAAAATACAGGGGTGAAACTGAAAACAAAGGACAGAGATGACAGATTCAACTGGGAGCCATTTTCACACGGTGTTCTCAACAGGAAAAAAAAGTAGAAAATGAGATGCAGCAAAAACTCTACAAGTGGTTTAAGACCAGTAGAACAAGGCTAAACCAACAAATCACCTCATCTCAAACTAAATACAGGACTAAAATGGCATGAAAACAAATACTTTTTACTGATTTTAACTAAGTTTACAACATATAACCAGTGGCTTTACTGTTTCCATCATGTCACAACATCATCTTGTGTTATAATCTGGAATAGATTAATCACAATTTTCAGTGATAAGGCAACTTTACTGCATGTATGTGCCATTAAAACCATCCACAAATTAATGGGTTCTCATTTTTCCTTCCTAACACAACAAAAAAACAAACAAATGTACATTGGCCTTTAGTACAGAATGCAATGCTGCTGTTATCACTTATCAGAAATGTAGAACTTTCCGGACAATCACAGACAAATATGATGTCATGAGATTGTGTAAACATACCGCAGGAACCGATGTGACAAACAACGCAATTTCAAGAGGTCAGCCTCTTCAAAAGGGTTTTTCACAATCTTCAAATGCAGTGAAAATAAAACATTTCCTGTCACCACCCCTGTGGGCCACAATTCAGTCTGTGAGAATGGATAGTTAAGAGGTACGGTCGCACAATTTCAGACCCATCTCACCCTCTGTGACATTCTTCGAGGTGTAACAGCAGATAAGATCACATAGCAAAATGCCTGAGCAAAAAAATAATAATAATAATGAGCGCTATGAACACACGACACACCGAAATGAACTGAATTCTTCTCGTGACTCCTATTATCCACTGTTGTGACTAAATCATTATGTGTGAGTGTGGCTGTAAGTGTGTGTCTTCTGCAGGTTCCAGAGGCGTGGGTAGCCAGCTGCAGAGTTGTTCTGGATGCTGATTGGAAGTGAGTGTTGAGCGCTCAGGACAATTATGGAATCATTACCACCGCTATGCCAGAGGCAAAATATGAACACCGCGCCATTTGTCAACCTACCACAGCTTTCTAATCAAGCTCACATGTGTTTGTATGTTGTATGTCTTATTGTGTGTTCACTCATATGTGCGGGTGTGTATGCGAGTGCAATGCCTGAGACCCTTGGCATGTTGGCAGAGGAAATGGAATGTCACTGCCTGGGTGTGCACATGTTTGCAGGGGGTAATGGATGAGTCAGGGACCCTACCCAATATTTTGTGTGTGTATATTTGTTTAAAAGTGTGTTGCTGCCAAACCGGACCGTCGCACATGTGCAAATTTATGTGCATGTGTGTGCATGGGTAAAGGGTGAGGAATGCCCTGCCCCAATACAACTGTCTAAACATGTCCCGTCAGCTGTCTCTCACTCCCTTCGCAGCGAAATAACTTAGCACGAGTTTTGTTTTTTATTTTTTCACACCACACTATCATGTCTCGTCAGCTACCGAGGGGCTGCACATGGGAATGTCCCTCTGCTGCTTCTTATACACTGGGTAAATATCTGCCCAGCGTAGGAACAAACTGGTATGGGAGCTATGGGAGATGGATAAGATTGGAGAAATGAGGGGTGGAGGTGTGGAAGAAAACACCTCACGCTTCTCTTTAATCAGTCTTTTTTTTTTCCTCCCCTCCTTCTCCCTACAGGAAGCACCTGTAATCCATCTCCCCGTTCTGGGATCGGTGGTAACGAGTGGCATAAATGTTTTAGGATGATTTAATTAATTGATTCAATGAGTGATAACGGCAGGTATTTATCACAGGTGCATTTGCTTTCATGGCTTGAAGACGCCGACGGCAAAGTCAGTACAGAGTGCGACTGTAGCATTCAGAATCAGAAACAAATGTGAGTGAGTTAAATAATACTTTTAACCTTTTTACACTTAACATATTCACTCTTTATGACTGAAATGAAAATGTTTTTTTGTAGTAATAGCGAGACACTTAAAGGGATAGTTGTGTATATTTGACATGAATCTGTATTTCATCCCCTCATCAGTGTAGTACATCCACACCGAATTACCCCCGACAGTGTCCTGTGAGCCCAGTTCTGGTCCAAACGAAAGTAGTCCGGCAAGTTTTGTGGGGGGCACTAAAATAAAATGTTTTGCTTCTAAAAACAGCATGTGTTCAAAAGAGCGATTTTTTTGCATCACAAACCAATGTCAATGAAAAAGTCCCACCTCATAATCACTTGGCTCTACTTTCTCTCATTTCCCATCAGTGTGCTGTCATGTTGCTGACTGCTGCGAACTAGTCAACAACATTTTTCAGCAGTGAAACAGGTAGACTAGCTGTCATCTTGCGGCAGTGCATAGAGATACGAAGAGAGAGAAAGTAGAGCCAAGTGATAGCAAACTGGTGTAGGTGAACTGTGACTTTAGTGTAGTGTGCTCGAGTAAATGTGATAATATGGCTTATTTTTACGCAACAAAATACAAAACTATAGTTAAGAATCATGACCAGTTGCAAACACTTCCTTTAGAGTTTCACTAAAGTTACACTCAACACCAGCTTTTATGAAGACTCCAGCTGTGCAAAACATATTAAGATCCTCACTCATGTCACGTCTTATTTCCTTACTATCATTAAGTAGTAATTAGGGAAATATTAAGGAAAACTGCTCAATGGTAAAACTGTTGGAGAATATGATTATGTAATATAAAGGCATTTATAAGTGCATACCGCTATGCTCCAGGTATTTCCAACAAACAAGTTATTATAAGTTACCGCCCCTTTAATTCCAGAACACAGGTCCGCTGTGTAAAAGTAAAGCCTAACTTTCCTTTGGCTTTGCTGTGAGTCAACGGTGGCAAAAAAAATGTGATCGCAATCCTTCTGGTGGATTGGTGGATGAAAGCTTATTTCAACACATTGGATGCATCCAAGTATGAATGGCAGTGACGCTTGACACCGCTTGAACATGGACCTATTTACGTACAGAAAACGAGTATGAATGGGCCTTAAGGTTAGCTAAGTTAATACCAGTACTAATAACGTTTTTGATTTATAGAGCATTTTTCTTTGAATGCAAGCTCAAAGTGCACACAGTGGATCATTATTCATTCACTCACACATTCACACTCTGATGGTGGTAAACTACATATGTAGCCACAGCTGTCCTCATGCAGGCTACCAGTTTGTGCCTACAACCCCTCCGACCAGCACCGATCATTTGTACACATTCATACAAGGCAAGGAGGGACACAACAGCACATGACTAGGACAGAGCGGGATTCAAACCGCCAACCCTTTGATTACTGGATGACCTGCTCTACCTCCTGAGCAACGACCACCCCACTAACCAACTTACTAATATGATAAAAACAGTGAACTTTATAAAATAAGCACATAGTAGAATATTTACCCTTCACAAAGTGACATCCTGTTGACACTCATTCCTATGTAGACGACTTAAGTTTTCCACTAATATCAATGTAAAACCATCTTCAAGCACAAAATAGACTTCAACACAAATTTTACACATCCATACTAGCATGGGTTAATGTTACATAGTACATACCTTTAATGCAAAGTGTTCCCTCTCATGCCAGGTGTAAAGGGTTAACTGCACAATATGTGCACACTGTCTCCCTGACGAAGTACAATGAGGTCTTCTTAGACCTTTGTGTATATGTATCAAGTCAGTCACTGAGATATGAGTGTTGTAAGTGCACAAGGGATTAGCAGCCCAAACATTGATCACTGATAAGCCCCAAAAAGTGCTCATGCATCTTGTCACTGTCTCCACAAAGTTCTTCCTCTCAGCACTTAACTAAGTCAGTTTCAGCATGTAAAACAATACTAAAAAGACACATGATGAAATCGCTGTTTGACATAGCTAGCCACGATCCCCCCCAGACAAAAACAAGCCATTTCTATTAGTCAAGAGATCAAAGACGAACCCCAGTTGAACACAATGTTTGGGATTGCAGTGTCTGACAGCAATCTGCACTGGAACAAGCGTTACACACAGAGAGCAAAGAAGGTCCAGGTTTTTTCACAGGCTGCAGAGAAGGAAAAGAAAAAAAAAAAAGAAAGAAGCAGAAAACAGTAGAAAATTGATTTTTAAAAAATATGAGAAATTCTAGAGAGAGGGTTACAGGGCTGGTGGGGCAAAATTGGATAGAGAACTGGTGAGGAAGACAAGAGGGAAAACTTTAAGCCTGCCTGTCCCAAAGTGAGACAAATTGGCAAGGATTTCAGAGTGAACCAACATCTTCATCTAAAAGCCTGTGGAGCAATGGATGCCCAGGACAAATCAACATCTTTCTCCGTTTGCCTGCATAAAACACAAATACCAGCATTTTCAAAATCTATGATCTTCCCTGGAGCATCTGAGCTCCTCTGGGTTTACTGATCTGGTCTGTGAATCGATCACAAAATGGGTATTTCAAAGGGTTGGAGAAAGTACGAGGCCTTTCTCTTTCCCAGGCTTAAACAAAACAGACTCCAGCGTAGACAGCCCTGCAGACACTTGTGGCTGGGAGAGGTCCCTGAAGGTTTGGAGATGTCTCTTGTCTATTTCACCGCTGCTCATAAGAGCTCGGTGGAAAACAGCGGTATATCACTGTGGTTCGTTGCACCCAAGTCAAAATAAAAACCGCACAAGTTTGGTGTAAATATAAAGAGAAAAAAGGACTTCAGTGAAGAAACAAACAGATAGAAGCCTAGATTAAAACATGTTTGGAATCCCAGCTGCAGTGACTAGGATCCAGTTTATTTGAAGGAAGGGTGCCATATGTGCGCTGGTCACACTGATCAAGCTTCAACCTACACGCTGCAGCTTACTTGGGACATGTGTTTTGGCTATCAGAGCCATTAAAATCGCATTACATAGTGCAACAACAGAGATCGTAAGTCTGTCTGAGACTTTTAAAATCATTTATCATGTAAATTTACCATGAATGATGTATTTACATGCGCAAAGATGCTCATTTTTTGACATTTAATGGTCTCGCTATAATTTATCAGCTTCGCAATTTGAGATATAAGATAAACGACACAGCGTTTAAAATTAAACCGAATTTAACTGGTGGGGAATGAGGCGAATGACATTTTTCCAGATCACTGAAGCTTTACTACTCGGAGGAAAAAAAATAACAGAAAGAGGTCACTGGTTACTTGTTTCTCATGTAGATTTTTGTCTGTTGTTCAGTCATTACAAATGGTGCTGCATTCTTTACAGTGAAGGCTAATGGTGTCCTGACCTACAGGGGAGGAATGCCAACTCTCACCACAGCTGCAAACTGAGGCCAAGAGCCAGAGTGGACTCTTGGGTCAAAGGTTACGCATGATGTGACTTGATCCTAAACAATCAATAGACACGGGGTCGTAGCCTTTGGCAGTCCTCCTCTTAATGGGGTATAGCAACTGGGCAAAACAGCCAAGAGAAACAATCACATACATGCCAATAGTTGAGTGACTTGGAAATCTCTTACAAACCTATTAAATTTCACCAAAATTAAACTTTGTTTCGACAACACATTGGTTCAATATGGATTATTTTTTTTATTTGATAGTTTGTTTTGGAGTCTGATGTTAGAATACTTTCACGAAATTAATATAAACAAATATACATACTTAAAAACAGACTCACTTGTATATTTAAAAAGACGTCAAATAGCAATAGCACAATAGCAGAATTGGTCATTTCTTGATGTGTCTTAAAAGGTAATAAGGCTTAATCTTATACAGAAAAAGCCTGCAAAAATGAGGTAGAAGGAGGGGCAGATCTACAAGGGGTGGGGCGCGGGGGTGGGGGGGGTTCACTAGAACACTGTCTTGTTGCTGTTGTCCATTAACCCTCGAAGACTGAAACAACCACCTCCAATGAGGGCTATAAGACGCACTTGAATGTTAGCCACAGCTCATTATAAGTGACACCTGACTATAAGCTGCAGGTGTCCACATTGTGACATGAGATATTCACACAGAAAGATGGTAAACGGAAAGATTATTTCAGTTTATTTACATATCTTCCCTGCTTTTTTCCAAACAGTGCCTGTAACACGGCAGTAAACCAGCCACTTAAAGAAACAGAAAAGTCATTGATCTCTGTCTCCATCTTCCTCCTGCCACTGAAACCACTGAACTCCTCTTCTTCTGTGTAATTACATGTTTGTTCATGTGTTTTCCATGATGAGAGTGTGTAAACAAATTCAGCTTAAAACTAGCATCTTCTTCGGTGCATCACAACTTCCACCTGTTTGTCTCACTTTTGCGTTTCCTGCTAGGAACACCCCCCCTTGAGGCTGTTAGCCTGTAAAAATCTATACTTGAACCGCATCATTGTACAAGCCGCAGGATTTAAAGGGAGAAAAAAGTAGCAGATTATAGCCTGGAAAGTACAGTAATCGTATCAACACCAGTAACGACTGTAAATACAGTTTTTCAACTTTTCCACAGCATCAGATATGAACCATTTGGATGTTCAGAGGCTCCGTAATGAACATGGAAATAACATCATCTTCTATAACATTGATTCACAAGTAAAACCCATGGAGTTGGATCAGTGTCAATGGTCGTACACACCCATTTTTATATCAAGGTGAACTTATAAGTTGTTGAAAATATAACATTTCCCTCAGTTTTCTCTGCTTCAATATAATAACTCTGAATTCAGTCTGACGTCATATGAACGTCGACATAATCAACAAGTTTAACACTGAAAAATGTTAAATTAAGAGGTTAATATTATAATACATTGTGTTAAATCACTTTGAAATTATTTTTTCTTCTACATTTTCATTTCCAGTCAGTTCCAAGTCTTTAAGGGTTGCGAAACTATATGACAGTAGTTTTTGTGAACCATTCACTGAATCCTTTTCCATACTGTAATATGAGTACTCCCATGTACTGTCTTCTCACACAATCCTCCAAAAATATCTATTTTTTTTTTATGTAAACCTATATTTTGCTGAAAAACTCATATTTCCTTCAGTTTTCTCTGCTTTAATATAATAATTTTGAATTCACTCTGAGCTCATTGGAACATCAGCATAATTATTAAATTTAACACTGAAAAATGCATAATTAAGAGGTTAATATAATAATACATTGTCTTAAATCAGTTTGAATATTTTTTTTCTACATTGAACCTTTCCGAAGTCATCACAAAAATAGTCTTTAAGGTCCGATCCTAATTTACTCTGCGACCCTTGCACTTGGCACTACTGCTTAAAATGGAGTTGCAATGTGTAGGGGTTGAAACATTCTCCAATGAAATGGTCCAACCCTTTGAGACCTGTTACGTCATCAGCAGTCATCAATGCCACAATAAACAAATGCGACAACTTTGTTCCTGAAAGAATTCGCCATACCGTCACCAGCTGTACCCATGTCTGATGGGTGGGCTTTGGGCATCTTTTTACGGCTCAATCACAAGTCACAAAAATGCGATCTATAACACATTGAATCTGAATTAAGTGGTCGATCAATTGATTAAGTTCGATGATTTGAACAGAATTATGGGAGATTTCTCTTACCCTTCTGTTTGTAGTATGGTCCTGAAAAACCTCTGTTTCAAGGGCCAAATAGCCAACCCCTTAGTCCTTTCCCTCCGACTCATCGAGAATCAGGACACCCCTACCCCTTCATGTGAATGTGCAAAATGGAGGGGTCGGGGGAGGGCTAAGAAGTGAATTGGGATTGGGCCTGGTAGTTGTTTGTTTACCTGTTTTACTAGTTTCAGCTACTTCCTGTAGCCTCTGTAAGAAGCGTCACACTGATGTTGCTGTGACGCGTCTTTCTGTTCAGGAGGGTTGGACAGACAGTAGGGATGGTTTTTGCCCCCTGATGTTATCAAGGATTGAGAACATTTGGACAGTGTGTTGATACAGGGCATTATATGACAAATAATTTTTGTGAACCTTTTCCATACTGTAATATGGGGATTCCCATGTATTATATTCTCACACAATCCTCCAAAAATATCTTCCCTCCACCTTTTTGTTACCCATATGATATTTTCTAGAAAAAAAAAAAAGACTCCCAATCATCTCTTTCACTCAAAAATTACAAAATAAAGGCATTAATTACATCGGTAGGAAAATATATAGCACTGACTTTTTATATATATATATATATATATAATTTCTAATATTGGTATGTGAGGCATGTCTACAGGAAATCACAAAAACAAAACCTGCAGAGCTCATTCATTAGCATGGTAGTATGTAAAATAGGACAAGTTGTGCCTCCCATTATTTAGTAGGAGGCATTACTCAGTGTGAGTCACTCCACTGATGACAAACACTCAGCCAGCTAAACAGATAATGAGCAATTTTTGGTAAGTGTCTGGGATTGTTAGGTCATTAGGACTCCGGCTTGTGCGACTGAATGATTTTTTGCAACCTCTGGACACAGCCATAAGCTGTGTAAATAACCCAGCCACTTTGTTAATGTGTGCATCATTATCCCATTCCATCATTTGACTGAAAATAGCATTTTAAGGAGGTAGCTGTACAAGTTTTGAAAATAAAACAACTACTGGAATATTTTTTTCACTAGTTAAACCTCAATTGCCAGTGGACTCATAAATTTGGGTTTCCAAACTGTCGAAGTTTGAGGTGTAAATGCCTGTAAAAGTGGAGTCACCTCTACAATGAAAAGCAGACAGAGCAACACAGGGGAAGCCTTTGCATTGGTCCATTTCACACTTCATAAAGCAGCGACATATTTATTCCATGCATTCATACTCATATGTCCCCTCAACCAGGTAACAGCTATACAACTTGGAGTGATTCATTTGCTCGGCCCTTTTTCCCCACTCACTTCTGGGTTTTTAAGTGCGACTTTTTAGAATGCTGCATTGTGCGACAAACCTGATATTTTTATCTCGCTGCAGGGAATGTACAGGGAATTACCACTGGCCCGTAACCACATTCCTTAAAAACTCAAATACACACTGCTTAAAATGAGGTTGTAAAAATATGCTATGAAACGGCATTTTAAAATGTTCCACCTCTGCCAAGGCAATTTACTAAATCTTGTAATATACTGGGGGGAAAAAGACACACATAAACAGCTTCACTTTTCTTTTGCAAATTGGTCAACAACGATTTTACGCAATGTTTTAGAGTAAAGATAGAAATTTAATCAGGGATATAATTTGTTCCTTTGAGAGACATGCAGGGTTGGGGTCAAAAGGGTAAGCTTCAGGTAAATGTGAAGCAGTGGGAGTACACAGTTCTGCCTCTTATTCCTTTCTGATTTAAGAGAATCCATAGGGGGGCCGTGGTAAACACAGCAGGGACATGAAGCTTCAGGAGTGGGAGAATGAGGGGCTGGTGTTGTACTTAGGCTTTATATAATGACCAACAAGACCCCCTTCTTCTTCTGTCCCCACATACCTACTCCCACTCCAACAGTCCTGCTCCAATTCTATAGGTTTGACCACTAAGACCCTCATTCAACCTGAGTATACGAGAAACCTTTTCTCTCTCTCTCTCTCTCTCTCTCTTCTCTCCACTCACTTTCCTTTCTCCAGTTCAGTTCCTTCACTTCAGCGAAAGGCCTTTTCAGACGGCTGGCCGCACTCCCGCTGTTTTATGGGAAGTATTGTGATCCCACAAGCTCTCTCAGGGGGGATCAGCACTTACGAGGCCTGATAGAGCTGCTGATTTGGTCTCTTTTTTTTTTTTTTTTCTTCTCCACAGCCTTTCTCGAGTTTTCATCAAAACTTCTCCTCCCGCCGCCATGGGAAGCCTCGCCGCAAACGCGATTCTCTGTGTCCGTGAAACAGACATCATCTAGCGTATGGCGGGGGGAGACACTGATGAGGACAGGGATACCAGCGAGAATAGAGGCTGAACTTCATGTCAACCCAGCCACATGAAAGCGACGAGACTCTAAATATTCAGTGACGCTTCAAACAGTTCTTCCAATATTTAAAAGCCATTTCTTCCCAGCAGGCAGTCATCCTCATTTGAAGCATGAATCATGGGTATGTCCTTGCAAAAGTTCAGTCATTTTAAAACGGGGCAATAATAATCTGTGACTTTAATCAATCTATTATAGATCTCAGAATTTAACAGATCTCTTGCATAAATGACAGCGGCCTCAGAGTTATGCAAATAATCAGGATCGAAGTTTAAAGGGTGACAAAGTTAGGGAAGATGAACTAGATTAAGAAACTGGAGCGTTTTTTTCATTATTTTATATTTACATGATGTCTTATTTACCCACCATTTTAAATTAATGCAGCCTACATGAAGGGCTATTATCGTATAGTTGTAACATCTAATAAAAAGGGCCACATTAACCCTTTATGGGGCACTCATAGAAACACTATGAAACTCAAAATTTCAACCATATTGTGTTATTGGAGGACCAACCATACCATAATAGACTGGAACCACATCCATACATGGACATCCATCAGTCCTGGTGCATCTATAGCCTGTCCGTCCATGAGAGTGGATCTGTCCTTTCACTGGTTCTCCCTGAGGTTTCTCCTTTCCCACTCGGTTTTTGGAGTTTTTCCTTGCCAAAAAAGAGGGTCTAAGGTCAGAGGATGCCCAAGACATTTCATTCATCTACTGTATATTTGACCCCTGTTTCTGTTTGAC
>JAPSES010000105.1:6855474-6867601 GCA_029822895.1 Maxillicosta whitleyi | reverse complement strand
AATGGAGTCTTTCTGGATGCAGAGATGACTCCATTTAAGCAGAAATATAACGACATATGATGTTCCTGCACAGCAGAAAGATAAATGAAAGACAAACCGGTGAAAAAAACAAACTGAAACATATATTCTGCTGCAACACCTTTGAAAATCACCAACAATATAGAAGATAAATAACTAGTCTACCACTATTATTATTAACACTCATGAACTGTGTTATATTTAATGTTTCATTGAACTGCATGACAGAACACTGAGATCTGAACCTTTATATCAGGGGTGTCAAACATGCGGTCCAGGGGACAAAAACAGCCTGCCAAAGGGTCCAATGCGGCCCGCGGGATGAATTAATGAAATACAAAAATCACATTGAATATATGAACAATCAAAGATGGTAAAATAATTTTAAGTCAATCTAAAGTGGGTCAGACCAATAAAACACTATCATAATAAACTATAAATAATGAAAACTGATTTTTTTCCCCTCTTTTTTAGTGTAAAAAAGTTAAATTACATAAAACTGTTTAAATTTACAGACTAGCTTTTTTTTTACAACAAATATGAACAACCAGAAATGTCTCAACAGAATTCAGTGTAATTGTATCAATATTCTACCTGTTATTAAATATTTTGTGTATTTGTAGATCCACTGTGATCTGTACATTATAATGAACATCTGAAAATGAGGAACTGAGGACAAATAATGGCATAAATTGTAAAAATTGCACTTTTTTTCTTAATAAATTTATTTTTTTCATGTTTTTAAAGGATAGTTTGTAGATGTAAATATTTTAATGATACAATTTTACTCTTTTCACACTAAAAACATAAAAATTACACATTATTACAAAACTGATATTTATATATTATTATGTTATTATTTTAATAATATGATGAAGTCATATTGGGCTGGATGTGGCCCCTGAACCAACATGAGTTTGACCCCCCTGTTCTATATTGTTGTTACCTACATAAATTCCCTTTTTTCTCTGTTGCTTTGAGCGTTCTAATAAAAACATCTTCTTAAAAACTACTGTCCTGATTTTTCTAATGAAGCACCTTAAAAAAAAGAAAACCTGCCCAGTTTCTAGTACATCTAAATTACACCAACATGAGACTAGTTTCAGCAAGTTCCAGTATGATAAATACATGATAAGAATATCTCAAAACAAATCCACAGCCTAAGGTGATTTGCCAACCAGAAAAAAAAAAAAAAAATTAGCAGTGGAAAAAAATAATGTTCTGATGAGGCTAAACAACGCAATTGAATTCCATGTCTGGCTCACACACAGCGTTTGTTTGTAATAATGCATGTCACATAACGCCCCGGGTTTCTCTATCCTACAGTAATCATTTCTTCTGCATAGACTCAAATGAGCGCTGTCTGATGCTTTCCCAAACGGTGGATTTTCACACTCTGAGAAACGTCCCCTGTGATATGATGGTGTCCATCCCCTGCTATGTGATAAATGAGTTTCTGCAAAGAGTGCTATTGAGGTGTGCAGAAACCAAAAGTAATATACCATGACAGGATGATGCTGTGGCCAGTCATCACGTCAACAGATGAGATCCGAGCAGCTGTGTCTTTAGCAGTGTAGTACAAGTTACTTCCAAACTGTAATCTATTACAGATTACTTGTTTTTATTAAAACATAATTCCTTGCTTTAAATTATTACTGTCTCAGAATTGTAATGCATTACATGACTCCTGTACTACTTTAGAGTTACATAAAAATAGGAGAGCCTTGGGATGTATATGTTTGCACCTCTAAGTACATGTGGACGGATAGCTCGGTATCACAACAGTGTACGATGTCTGTACAATGTATTTTTTCCAACATTTTACGAGTTCAAACAGGGGGCACAGAGGACACCAGCCGATACATGTACGATTAATAAAAATTCTAACTAGTCATAGAAATGTTATGTTACCTTGTCGTTGCGGGTCACAAGGACCATGCTCATGCTAACTAGCTTCTGTAAAGCAGGGTTAGGGTTATTATTGTTACATTACATTTGGCTGACGCTTTTATCCAAAGCGACTTACAAGGTTTATAGGCGTGTATAGCGTAAAGGGCCTTGCCCAAGGGCCCGCCTGGAATTCAAACTGCCAACCCTCCGCACCAAAGTCTGCAGTGTTAATCACTAAGCTATCCAGTTGGTTAATAATGAACATACATCCATGTGGACAGTGGACTGTCTGCTGCCGTCTCCACCCATTGGTTGAACACCAACAGGAAATAGAACTTTACAGACGCATTTTTGATTCCTTAAGGTGTCATGGTTTTGCCACAGTTTTTTGGGGGGTTTTTTCATTAGCCCAATTAAATTATAGGGAAAATTGTGTTGTAGCGCAAGCACTATTGAACATTGACTGAGTAAAATATTAGTCAGAATAGATTATTAATGCTTTAGGGCCTTTTGACACTTCATACCAGAATTCGAATGCTAACATGCTAACATATCACCTGTACTGCTGCCGTTGTAGACAAATGAACAGAACAGTCGCTCAGTTGATGACATAAAGGTTTGTCTTCTTCTGACTTTCACGTTTGTTGGATAGCGATAATTCCTTCCATATCACCACCGACTGTTTAGGCCCCGAAACAGGTACTCGTACTCGGCCATAGATCACAGTACGTGCTTGTGAACGCAACATCTGAGGGAAAGGGGCGAGTGTATCCAAGTATGTTACGGATCTGGATACCCGGTGTGAAAACAACCTTACACCACCGCGTTACAGCAAAAAGTAATCTGTTACTGTAATGGTTTACTACTGTAACGTGTTACTCCCAACACTGGTCTTTTGTGGTTCATTTCCTGGGGCTTCCAGTGAAGCTCCTTTATACTCTCGTCTCTGTCTGTGCCAGGCCTTTAAATTGTTCTCTCTTATCTAAAGGGGAATCTGCAGGAAGTCACAGAATCCCATCTTATCTCGGCTAATTGTGGATGTGTTTGTGTGTGTGTGTAGCAAAAGAGGAGGTGACTTGAGAGGGTGCCAAATGCCGCAGGATGCAGCAGAGCACGTCAGGACAAGAGAAGCACAGGCACCGGCGAGACTGACAGACACAACACTAACATCTGACGGAAACAAACAATGCGAGCGCATATACTCCCACGCAGAAACTGACAGAAACACCCAGGGCATAGGTGACATTTAATCCATCCATCGCACTGAAGCCAAAAGGCAGATGTCAGTGATGTTCAAGGCTTATGTGTGCACTGTTAGGGCGGCGCATGTAAACTCGGGGATGATTAGATTAAGGGCGTTACATAAGCTCACTTTGAGTACAGGATGTTTTCAGGCCTAAATTTCATCTTTTAGTTTGGTGAATTTAATTAAGAAACCTGATTATCAGAGAAGGTGTTGCTGATGTAGGACTGTAAATCTTAGCACAGACGTGATAGGAGGATATGGTCAGGATGCAAACTCTCATTTCCTGAGACCCAGCAATGTGCTTTTGTCCACTGGAGGGGACAAGAATTTCACAGCTTTACTTAAAAGAGAAAAAAAATGTCCACTGCAGAGGACATTCCATTAAAAAATGTAAAAAAAAAAAAAAAAAAAAAAAGGAAAAAAAGCTTACTTATCTGATTTGTTTCTTCATGTTTTGGTTTTGGTTTTTTGTAATAAAAGCATCAGAAAATGCCTTATTTGTCTAATCCTTTACCATGTGCAAGTAATGGTGCACTAGTTACAATACAGTTACTGTACTTTGAATGTTGTAAAGTGCAAAATGCAGAGGTTGTAGTTGTTAAAGGGTTAAGACATTACCACAGAGCTGAGACTCGAGTTTTTATTTACTTTCCCACTTTAACACCTAGAACCACTTTTATGGTGACGTACAAACTACATTTTCTATTTTTAACCTTTTCAAAGTGATTTATGACAATTACAATTTTATGCTGTGTATTTTTCTTTTTTTCCTGTTAAAATCTGTTATTTTCCTGTATCTAATTTATTTATTTATTTATTTATAATGTAGATGTTCATAGATGCTCCAGAGTAAATCAAAAGGTTGCATCAAACAAGAGAAAACTGGAGCAAAAGGGACTTTTTCAGCAAAACATACAACTGGTCAAACTACATGGGCTTGGTTGGTGAATTAAAATTACATGATTATGTTCACTACAGAGCCTCTGAATGTCCCAAAAAAAAAAAAAAAAAAAAACGCAGAAAATTGTATTTAATCTAAACTAACTGTACCACTTCAAACAGTATCATTGATCTGCGTTGATAGGATGTTAGATCAGTAGGTGCTTCTGGTCACCGACGGCTGTTCAGGTTTTTGATGGTCAAATAGCAATTTCATTTATCATTTAGGATTTGTAGTCTGTTTCCTTGTCACTCATCCATTTTATCCATCTCTTGTTGGTTTGAGGCAACAAACACTGCTGTCCAATAGCAAAAGGTGACCAGATTTGCAGTATCCAGTGGTGCAACATGAGGGATGGCTCCAAAGGGTGTCTTAAGGAGGTGATAAAAAGGTCTATGACCTTCCCCAAATGAAAGCTCCCCTCCCCTGATTTGTGAGCCAGAGCTGTGGAGGGTGTTGTTTGAGGGAGAGCGAGTGGGTGGTCTGTCACCGGGTTCATGCACCTCTCTCTCTCTGCAAACAGCCCAAATTTACATCTTTTTAATAGCTGCTCTGTCCACTGCTTGTTGTAAATCAAAAGAGGGGTTTTAACCTCTACAAGCCAGTAGGGGTTAATGCTGAGGGCAACAGCCACCGCTGGTTTGGCCTAAGACCAATGGATGTCCTTGAACACAACATGCTTCAGACTGTTAAAATGCATGTAAAATGTAACCTTCAGACTCACTTCGGACTTCCAGTAGGTAGTCTGTAAATGGCATGCCAAAAATGTTTTACAAAACAGGTGAGAGAGACCTTAGATGACAATAAAACTATGATTTATGATGAAAGGTGTCACATACACACTAACACTTGAATACTTGTAAAGTTATTGTTGGTTAAACTAACAAGCTGTTGATTTTTTTCATTTGAAGAAGTGATGTTTTGCTTTTTTTAATGGAATTATGTATTTTAACACTTTCAGTTTCTGAGTACCTGTATCCAGTGACTAATAAACGTGTTAAGTTGATCACAATTTGTCCACAATTCATTCTCTAATGACCAACGCTTACCTCTTTAATATGAAGGTAACTCTAAACCAATTAATTTAATATCTCCAAATATACATAATATTCCAACCTGTGCGTTTTTAATGGCACCAAGTGTATTTTCAGTTCTTACCACAACCGCTGCTAATGACAAACCATTATATCGTACTCAGAGAAATGTTCGCTTGACCTTATATGTGCAAATGTAACGATGTAACCAGTTATAGACGTAACTAATTAAGCAGGAATTAAAACGAGTTGGAAAAACCCACTTGATTTATAACAAAACGAACATAAAGCTCACTGTTCAGCACTTGGACGGTTCACATTCAATCTTTTGGAACTATTAGTGTCCAAATACATAGATAAATAAATTCACCATGATGTTTAGATTCCTCAATATCTGGAACACTTTAGACCGGAGTTTCCAAATGAATTTATCTTACTTGAATTTCAAGAGCACATAAAAAAGGCACTTTATAAACAACCCAACATTCAACTAGCTTAATTCTCTGTTAGATCGTCTTTTTTATGTTACTTTAGTTCCATATTTCCTTGTTTTGAGTCACTTAATTATTTAGTTTGTTAAGTTTTTTCCTTTACCTTAGTTGCTATAGGCTAGTTTTGTTTTTAATCATTAATTGTTACTTATTTTTGTTATCATTTGCCTTACATGTCATTTCAAGTATTTCAGTTATATTGTAATTATTATTTGTTATACTTTAAGGAGGAGGGCCTGTATAAGCCTAATAAGCTTCTCTCTTCTCCTGCACAGTGTTTTTTTTTTTTAATTTACTTCACTTTTGTACTTTGTATTTCCTGTGAAATACATAAATAAATGGACCAAAGAGTAATAAAAGAGTGGGTTTATCAAAAAAATAAACTCCTTTAAGGAAAATCTCATAATCTTTGCCTCTGAAGTCTTTAAAGTAGCTGTAAATTATTTTTGTATTTGGTCGTAAACATGTTCAAATACCAACTGTACAAAAGGATCCGTTTTGGATCCAGCTTCAAGTGGTGAGTCCAGACACTGCAGGTTTTTGTATTTCATGTTCACGCTACGTTTCCGCGCAATACCAACACACTACGCTTCTCCCGATGACGAAAAGGTATTAATGAAATTCAGGAAACAATTGTGGCTTTACCCTTTCCATTCTATATTAATAAACAATACTTCTGTGACTGCCGTTTTCTTCTGCCGTCATAAAGGGCATTCGCACATAGTGAGATCTCCTGGGCACAAATGAGCAATCAGTGTAAGAGCAACACACCTGGTTAGGCTCAATGCTTCCTGAAAGGCCATGGAGGCACCAGGAGAATTGGTTTCTTCGTAATTGAGATCCAGGCAGATTATTCTCATTTGATTGTCTAATGACCATCCGAATGAGAACCCCCCCCCAACCATAATAAGAGTCCGATTTGACCAAGCTGCAGTGGAGGCAAGTGTCAGTCACTCACTCGTCCTCTCTTTGCATTTCTGTAATTGGTATGGACGCAAGGACAAAAAAACAATTATAGGATTTTATACCAACAGAAGCCAGGAAGCACCTAAAACTATACATTTTCATGAATTGAGCCACTTGGGAAATAATATCAGTCAATCAAATACTGTATTATTCTTATTAAATTAAAACAATGTAAAGGTTTAAATATTACCACAGACCAGACTCGTGTTTCCACTGACTTTTTCTGTTTTAAACCCATACATTTTATCTAATTTAGGATAAGAAAAATAAATAAAAAAACATGATGACTTCATTTAACCCTTAAAGACCTTCAACAACTTTTATAGTGATCCCCAAATGAGTTTTTCTGATATTTAACATTAACAAAATAATTTCTGAGCATTTATTACAATATACACCACTGCGTTTTTCCGCAAAATCAAGTATTCTTCTATTTTTACGTCACCGATCACAACCCAGCCGAGTAAATTCAAATGTTATTACCATATTCTACAGATTATAAGTCACAGTTTTTTTCATAGTTTGGCCAGGGATGCGATTTAAATATCTTTTCCTTCTTTATTATGCATTTTATGGCTGGTGCGACTTATAATACGGAAAAATACGGTAATTTGAAATGGAGAAAACTCTTAGTAAAATGTAACATTAACAAACACATCTACAAAGTACTACAACATGTCTGTAACTGCTATGCATACCAGCAAAAAAAAACACAAAACAATTATATTTTTAGGCTTTTACTGGATTCCGTTCTTGAATTAGGCCACTTGGGAAATAATGTAAAAAAATCAATCAAATACTATATTATCCTTATTAAATTAAAAAGGTGTAAAGTATTTATATATTAAGACAAACGCCTATAATGCAGTCGACTTTTCACTGCAAAACTGGAAAATTGTGATTGATTAGAATTTTCTAAGTGGCAATTTTTGACCCGTCAAACCATAATTCCCATTTGTCATTGCGTCTGCATTGTTGATGGGGCCATTTCTGAAGCAATTCTCTGAGCAGAAGAAACATGGGCCTGTCCTTATGCAACAATATAAAACATTGCTCCCTGCAACTATGATTCTCAATCTACGTGTACTAGAGCTCAAATTAAGTTATCGATTCTGCTCTTGCAAATCTGGCGAGGTAAGGGAATGACACCGCACTTAGAGATCATTTCACAAATGTACCCTAAATCACAAAAATGGAGGAGGGGGTAGTTCACCGGGTATGGTGCGCCGGTCTATGCGAGGGCCAGTACTCGTGCATTCGCTCAGTGTTTAATCAATGGATAAAACTGTCTATCCATTCAAGTATTGATGTTTCCTATGACAACTGCTTATCCACGTAGAGCAGGGAGACACCAGAGGCCTTTCAATCATCCGAAGGCTGAAGGCAGCACATAGAGGAAGAGGTGTGGTGAGACGCATGAATCTCTAATACTGGATTCACACTGCATGCTCAATTATTCCACCGCCACAATACAAGTTAAACCGAGGAGGAGTCAATCACTGTACACATAGGTTGTACCGCTGTGTGAGAGCTCGACTTGGTCATTCCCTTACAATGTCAGTTAATCAATATGGATCTGCTCCTTTTGATCTGCTGCCTCTGACCAACAACAATCACTAACAATAGTATAACAGTATAAGCGCGGCGGCCATAATGGCATCCAATCTTATCGTCCCGCAACAGAGAAAGAAAAGGAGACGGAAGACGGATGAGCAATAGGATAAGAGATAGCATTTTGGATAGCGGACTATCTCTAAGGTTGCAAACTTTCCCTTTCTGCACCATCACGCTCTGTGGTATTGTGGTACAGACAGTCAGTCCAGTCACCTTATTAACGTCATGTTTAGACACGTATCGACCTGACTGCAGTCACGATCAATCTGTGGTAAGGAAAGACAATAATGCCCGGTTCATCCTCACATTGCCTAATGTCTCTAAGGCACTTAACACGTGTCTTATACTTGTAGAAAACAAGAATCATTTCCCGACGCTACGTCTCGCAACGCCACGCGATTGAATTAGTATCAATTAAATGACTGTGAAGTAAACAATTTTGGAAATTGTGCCTAGGGAAGCATATCACGCAAAATGAACACGGTCGGAGATTTATTGAGAATGTAAGAGATTCCTATATGATGATGACAGCCTGCACCCCTTCTAATAGGACGAGGATCACTTAGCGTTTGATGACTAATACGGCTTCTTAATCTCTTTGACGCAGTGAACCTATGACAGATCTATGAGATGATGGAACAGACCTGTAACATAATAAAGGCGCCCTTCTTCTCACTCAGCATCTCTCATATTAATATTTTCATCCTGTAATAACTAAAAGCCATTTCATTACTCATTAATCAGTATCTGGAGCCGCTGCTTTCCAGTACACATAGAAATATGATACTGCGATTTCACAGGAAGAGCAATGTATAATGACCCTGCAGCTGGCGGGGTAATAAAACACACAACAGTGTGCGTTTTGTCTGTCAAGAATCCTTACCTAGGCATACTAAAACAACAGACAGGCCACGGTGATATACTAGACCCATTCCCAACTGCAAGGCACAGACATTGTTGTGCGTCATTCAAGCCTCGGTGACAATCGATACTTAAAACAACGCTGAGAAAATATGTGGAATCAGCATCTATGAAGTAAAAGAGTGACAAAAATTGATTAGTGTAGAGTTCATTCAAGCATTCGAGGGGTTTGAAACAGCGGAGCCATTGCTAGATCACTTGTCAAATGTAAGTTTTTGTGTTTATTAAAGTGAATGACAGGTAAACAGGATGGGTCAGCATAAAACAACGTAAAACATATATCTGATTTATGCATATGGTCGTCTGTTACAGAAGCGGTGTGTGTGTGTGTGTGTGTGTGTGTGTGTGTGTGTTTTCTTCATGTGTTTAAATCAATGGTCATCCCCTGATACAAGATGGCCTCATAAATCATTGTTTGTTGATCACTTGTCAGGAGGCAGGGGCCTTATGGTGTCCTAATTATTCCAGCTCACAACCCCACTGGATGAATAAGGACAGGAATGCCAAAGCAAATCAAGGCAGTGGACTTTACAGAAATATGGCCATAAAGGTGGTTTAGTTTGGATGGATGAGGTGTGGGCTTGGGTGTGGGGGATGCTGGTGGAAGTTGCATTGAGGAGGAGGGTGCGGGTGTGTGTTTGTGTGGGTGGTAGGGTTGGGTAAGTTGGATTCTAGGGTGCACTGAAGTGAGAAATCTTGTGTATGAGATATCAGTCACGCAATCCCAATGTGCTGTGGGACTGGTGACAGGCACAAGCCGGCTGCCTGATTGAAATTGGACAAAAACAACTAAATCTGTTATTGTGACCATTCAATCACTTTGACGCCTTGTATCTCTCTTTAAACACAATTTGAACACATCTTTGTTGCCACTCACTGTCAGGTCCACATGTACGACAAGTCTGTACAATCTATATATCTGCGCCGCACGACAACCCCGTCTCTCTGAAATTACCTTCGATATGAATAAATTGAAGCCGCAAATATGTTTTGTTACAAATGTGACGCTTCACTTCGACAAAAGGTATTACTGTAATTAGCATATGTATATTTTAAGTGGCATTTACGAAATGTAAATTGTTCACACATCATGTACTCCGTTATGTAAAAATATCAGACTTTTCCAACACAACAGGATCATACAAATACATACAAATAAGCTTTAGAATTAACACAGAAAGACCCAGAGCTATTAATGTGGTGACTCACGAATTAATTTTACCTTTACATTTAATATTTCCTTTAAGTTATTAACAATTATTCTAATATTTTTGTCTCCCTTTTTTTATGAAAATTCTGCATTTTCTTATATTAAATTGGCTGAGCAGGTTAGATTACTGTAACAGCCTTTTCACCAGACTCTCTAAACGTGCTGTAAAACAGCTGCAGAACATCCAGAACGCTGCAGTTCAGGTTCTAACTAGAACCAGGAAGTATGACCACATTATTCTGTGCACTGGCCTCCTATCGCTCAGAGAATAGACTTTAAAACAGCTCTGCTTGTATACAAGTCTGTCCATGGTCTAGCACCAAAGTACATCTGGCATGTTGGTCCTATATGAACCATCTTGGACCCGAGAACCTCAGGGACTGGTCTTCTGCTGGAGTCAGGACCAACCAGGGTGAAGCTGTGTTTCAGAACACTGAGACAGACCTCTGCTCTGATAAGGTTTAAGTCCAACAACTGAAAAGACTCCATTTGCACTGTGACCTTTTCCTCTAATTGATCATTGTTTGTTTTATTGGTTATATTTTAATTGAAATTGGGTGTCTTTAACTTGTCTCTTTTCCATTTTTGTAAAGCACTATGAATTGCCTCGTGTATGACTTGCACTAGAAAAATAAATGTGTCCTGCCTGATCATGTACGTGTTCATAAAAGCTCAGAGTAAATTCAAAGGTCATTATATTAAAGCAGAGAAAACTGAAGAAAAACTGACTTTTTTGGCAAAACATATAATTAATGGGACATAAAACAAGTGTCTACAACTGCTGTCTAACTACACAGACTTTACTAGTTATGAATCATTATTGTAGTAGATGACGGTGTTTCCACATTCACTACGGAGACCCTGAATGTCCTAATGGGTTATATCTGATGACCATGAAAACCTGAGAAACAGCATTTTACCTGAATTATTTACATGCACTGATGTAAATAATAGGATTAGCGGATCAACAGTTATTAAACATTTTAGATTAGTAGATGCTTTTGGTCGCTGGAGGATGTTTAGGTCTTTGAGGGTTAATGAAGACTTTGGGCTCTCTGGGAACATTTGGTTACAATTATAGAAAGATACCAGGGATTGGTTTAATACAAGTCAGCAAAGCTGAAGGTGAAGTCCCACCCCTTCTAGTTATGCCCAAAGGGACCTCATTAAGAAAAAAAGAAAAAAACTGTACTGGCAAAAGATTTTTTTCCCCAGAATTACACCATTATTTATTCATTTTCTGTTTGTGAGTTTGAACGTAATCTTACAATTTAACCCATAAAAACCCAAACAGCCACCGATGAACAAAACCACCTACTATCGATACTGTTTAATACCTGTTGATCTACTAATCCTCTCAATACATGTAAATAATTTCTGTAATTTATTGTATCATCTTTTCATGGTCATCAGCAGTGCTGTAGTGGTCCCTGGAGAAGTAAGTACTCACCATAATTTTTTTTTTTCTACTACAGAAAATGCCGTTATAGAAACTGTGACACATAAGACTACTGTATTTAGTTTACCCAAAAACCCACTGGTAGTATTTGCTCTGTTATGAAGTTATCATGACTTTATCAGTGGCAGTTTGTAGGTTTTACTGGTCACACAAACAGCTGCAGGAATGTTAAATGTACTCAATATCAGGAAAACATAGGATAATATTAGCCTTTCATAACATTAGCCTGTCACAACACTAGCCTTTCACAACATTAACCTCTTTCATAACATTAGCCTTTCACAACACTAGCCTTTCATAACATTAGCCTGTCACAATACTAGCCTTTCATAACATTA
>JAPSES010000105.1:6827016-6844300 GCA_029822895.1 Maxillicosta whitleyi | reverse complement strand
AAGCCAAACAGACTGGCCTAAAGCAGATACACATATGCAGTAAGAGAGAAAGGAGCTCTAATAACGCACTAATATCCACTCCATTTGATTAGAGGGCAACAACATTATCTGATCAACAACCATGTATAAACACATATGGACCAGTGAATTATCTACAGCAAGAAAAACCAAACACATGTAACAGGAAAAAAAAATAGAGGGGAAAAAAAAGACACTTACATACTCTAATCTGGATTAAAATATTCATTAAAATGCTGCACACATTGTGACCCACATTATGACCCCACTGGACTAATATAGGAAGCTTATGTCTTCTGTCTTATTGGAAAAAGCGCACAGTGTTAAAACGCTGTTGGTTCTAATTACAGAATCCAATTTAGTGTTGGGTTTTTTTTGTTTTTTTTTAATGGAAAAGGTGGAGAAGAGCATCTGGAAAGCACAAATCAATCATGTTCAAAACGCCACCCAGGAGATGTTTATTTTGTGTAACACTTTAAGAAGTTTCTTTAGAATTAAAACAGTACAAGTGGGGGTTTATGGGATGGATGGGATTCGAGGCTTCCTGCAGGTCCAGGTTAAATCTCACGTCTTTTTGAGTCAGTCTATAATTTTATATTTTTACCTCCTTTTTCTGATTTAATCAGAATTGAAAATGAAAATGAAGAAATTAACAGCTGTAATGTTAATATTTCTGCTGAACACTTACAGTAAAAATGATCAGGTTAAATATTGTCATGAAGCTTTTTATTTTTTATATATTGTACTGTGTATTTTATATATTATTTCTGTATTACTTTATTTTTGTGTTTTTTTTTTTTTTTTTTTTGCCCAATCTGATCTGACGTGGGTCGGACCAGTAAAATAAAACCATAATAACCTTTAAATAATGACTACTACAACTTTTTGTGTTTGTTTAAATGCAAAAAATACACTGAATTATGACAATACTCACTATTATATACTATCCAATTGAAAAAGATGTGAATGATCTGAAAAAAATTACATTTTTTAAGAAAAACAAGTGCAATTTTAACAATATTACACCTCAACTTCACATTTCCACTCTAAACTTTACTCTCTTCTTCGTCACTAAACACTAACAGGCAGAAAACTGTTAAAATTCTGCTTTATTTTCTTTAGACGTTTAAAGTTGTTCATATTTTTTCAGGTTATTCACATTTTATTGTTACAGGATAGTTTGTAAATGTAAATATTTTCCTAATTTAATGTTATTTTTTTGGACTAAAACCAAAAACAATTGAAGTTGTCATTATTTATAGATGTAATGTCAGAATTTTTACACATCAAACTGAAAAGAAAATATGAAGGAATTATTTTTAGTAGGTTATTCTGTTATTATTTTACTTTAGATCATATTGATTTGTATGTGGAACCTGAACTAAAATGGAATTTTTGCGCTTGGTAAATTCATCCCATGGGTCGGATTGGAACCTTTAGCAGGACGCGAGTTTGAAACCCCTGATCTACAGCGTCTGTACGTTTTTATGCGAGCAGTTTGATGGATTAATTCTCTAAATGTGATGCTTTTAGGCTGCGATGATGACGCATTTACAAGAAAATTCTAGAAGATTCGGGATGTTTATTGTTGTAAACACAGCAGCACTGATGCAATGAAACGCTTACTTTACAAGTTCCCTTCACACAACTCACTAATAAGTGAAATAAAAGAAAATAAACGCAATTAAAATAAGTTAGATTAGAATAAACTGTGCACTAAGCAAGGAAAAATAAATAGGAGAAATAAAATAAAGTGAGTACTGTGTGCAAAGAGTATGTAAATGCCAAATAAAATTTTTTTTTAAAATTACACAATGCTAAATATTGTCACAGCGGTAAGACCTCGAGTGCAAATATTCTTCCTGTTGTGCAGGGATACGTTCAGATGTGAGCTGCAGTCAGTCAGTGACTCAGTGGACTGATGGCCTGTGGATAAAAACCAACAGAAATAACAAAATAACAAACCACACATTTCCATAGAAGTCAGTGGGACACGTTGAATCCAGGCGTTTCATCGCTAACGGCGCTAGGCTATAGAATGCTAACGGCAAATCTGAAGATATGACCCTGCCACATGATAAATATCATCGTAATATTTACTATTATTACTATAAGTATAGTCAATGATAGCTGAATAGCTTAGTGGTTTACAATGTTGATATTGGTGCGGGAGGTTGCTAGTTCAAATCCCAGGTGGGCCCTTGGGCAAGGCCCTTAATGCTATACATGCCTATACCATGGATAATAATGTCAGCCTATGTTTTTTCTTTCTTATTGTTATTATTTTTTATTTACTATTCATTTTTTCTATAGGAATGTTGAATTTCACTCTAGTGAAGTATTCAGCTCTTGAAATGCTTATTTCTCATGTAATAAGTACAATTGTTTTATGTCGTGAAATACACGTACTTTGTAAGGAAAAGAAAATACTTCAAGTTTCAAAGATCTCAAGCAAGTGTAATTTCATTTAATACACATCTCCTTGTTTGTTATTCTATATGTGTATGTATGTAATTCTGTTACATAAAAATAATGTCAGCCAAAAGTAATGTAAAAAGAGGCTCATCTACGTTAACAAACTAATTCTGACTTTTTGATCGTGGTAATATTTCATAATTATTCGGTTTGATATGTCGCAGTATTTTTGTCCACATGATAAAAAAAAATTGACCTGTGTTAAATATGATCAGACCTGGATGCTGTGCTGCAACATTCAAGTTTCCCTGTATTTTTATTTATATATATCATATATGTATATTATATATTCTCTTTTATTTACTTTATCGATCATGCTGATGTTCATGACAGCTAGCATAAAAGAATAAATTCAAAGGTTATTATGTCAAAACATTTCAGTGGAACACAAGTAACTGAACAGAAAAACAAGCCCATACAACCTTTGTTATTAATCCAACTACTGAATTAATGTTTCAGAAGACAACATGTTTCCATCTTTACTACTCTGAACGTCCAAACGCATCATATCTGCTGCTGCTGAAAAGATGAGAAGTTGCATTTACCTGAATTATTAAAATGTATTGATAGGATTAGCGGTTCTGAAGGCTTTAAATATTTCAGATCAGTGGATGCTTTAGGTCAGTGGCAGCTGTTTAGATGTTTGGGGGTTAAACGTACATATGAAAGAAGGAGACTGGGAATAAAAACAGTTG
The DNA here is from genome assembly GCA_029822895.1 of Maxillicosta whitleyi. Classification (NCBI taxonomy): domain Eukaryota; kingdom Metazoa; phylum Chordata; class Actinopteri; order Perciformes; family Neosebastidae; genus Maxillicosta; species Maxillicosta whitleyi. The sequence goes on along the minus strand of JAPSES010000105.1, from coordinate 6,841,112 downwards.
TATGTAGTTAGTTTGTGACCCAAAAAGACCAAGCAAGACATTTTTGGCAATTATAAAAACGATTTTTCTTTGTATTTAACCTTTTTTTTTTAAAGTGTTTTATTAGCATATTTTAGAATATTATCCTTTTTTTTTTTTTTTTTTTAAAAGAGAAATTAGGTATTTTCTTATATTTAATTCACTGATCATTAAAATGCTCATAAAAACTCAGATTATTATGTCAGAAATAAAAAAACAAACTAAAAAACTAAAAACTTCATATAGCATCTCTCTGAAACACTGTATACATAAAAAAAAAGAAAAAAGAAAAGAAAAAAGAAAAGAAACATGCTTCTTGACCTCACTGAGGCACAGAATTGGCCCCATATTTAATGTTTGAGGAAATTACCAAAAATAGTCACTTGCACCATTTATTATAATATTATCTTTTACATTTTTAAATGTGAAAAGACCCAGTGCTACTTTTCAGCAGCTCCCAAATTAGTATTTTTCTTCTATATCCAACCTTTTTTAAGTATTTATCACCATTTATAATAATATTACCGGCTTTATTTTTGTAATCTTTCAGTGCAAATCATTTTTTCATTCAATTTATAATTCACAGATCATATAAATGTTTATTAAAACTCAGATTAAAGCGGAAGGTTATTGTATTAGAAACAGAACACTGAAGAAAAAAAGTAAAATATACCATTAACTGAACATAAAACAATCACCTCCATCCACTGTCATTGATCCAACTCCATGGGTTTTACTGGTGAATCAATGTTGTAGAAGATGAGAGTGTTTCCATGGTAACTACAGAGCCTCTGAACGTCCAAATGGGTCATATCTGATGAATATGAAAAGATGAGAAACTGTATTTTACATAAATTATTTATTATGGATTTATTTACACCAGTTATTTACATGTATTGATAGGATTAATGGATCAACAGGTATTAAATACATTAGATACTTTTGGACGCCGGTGGTATCTTGACATAATCTTTGAATTTACTGTTTTATGCTAGCTATCATGAACATCAACAAGGTAGATAAAGTAAATAAAAGAGAATATAAGTAATTCTTTGACTTAGAGTTAACACATAAAGACCCAGTGCTACTTGTGTGTCACTTCCCAAATCCATTTCTCACTCCATTTCACCTTTATGATGTGATTATATTAATATTTTGCACTTTTTTCAGTCAAAATCATGTATTTTCATATATTTAATTCACAAATCATGTACTTTAATTGTGGTGCCGAGATTATATTTGAAGGTTATTACACCAAAAACAGAGAACCCTTAAGACAAAGTGATTTTTGCAGTAAAATATATCATTAAATGAACATAAAAAGCAACGTCTCATTGACTGTCATGGATGTTGTAGAAGATGATGGTGTTTCCATGGTAACTACAGATATGTGATGACCATGAAAAGATGTTAAACTGTATTTTACACCATTTATTTACATGTATTGATAGAATTAGTGGATCAACAGGTACAGAATTTTTTTTTTTTAGGTCTTTACGGTTCAATGTGTCCGCTTCCCGAACATCAACGTCGACTTTAACCGCTCGCACCGGCCTTTTTCCGTGTGATTTCAACACGGCGGCTCCCCAAATTTCTTCTCAGTGTCTCATTGCCTGCGCTAAATAATGAAAAACTGCAATGAAGTTGTGAATGGGAAATGAGGCAGCGGTGGTGGCAGCAGAGCGTGTGGGTTACTTACTTCCAGCTACGCACTTATAATTACTTACACCGCCTGTTTTGTATCGCTGCCACTTCAAGTTAAATCTGATTTTAACTCCGGGTTCATGTGAAAAAAACTTTTTTTTTTTTTTTTTTTTTTTTTGCTGTTCTACCTTGGCTTTTATTTCACTCTCTCTTTGACTCCTTTCCAGTGTGTGTGTGTGTGTGTGTGTGTGTGTGTGTGTGTGTGCGACTGCATGTGTGTGTCTCTGCCAGAGTGCTTAAACATCATGAGGGAATTGGGTCTTTGCCACCCCCTCCTTCCCATAAATGTGAAGGGATAGTAAATATCAGTGCAGCAGATGGGGCCGATGCTCCCTCTCTGCCTCACCCCCCCACCTAGCCCTCCACCACCATCCCACCCTTTTCCGTACACGGGGAGGGCAGAGCAAATGGATAGCCATCAACAGCAGCAGGAGTCGCCCCAGGCCAAGACTGGAGCAGAGGACACTGGGACTGGACTGCTGCTCAGGCAGGCAATTTTACAGACAAATTCTCCCTGACTATCAGCAAGGGGAGCGCGCCGCGTTAAGAATGAGCACTTTTAAGGTCATAATATTGAAGATTTCACGGTGGACAGGCACCCCTACAAATGAACATGTAGTTTTCTCATCTGGATTCACAAGATAATAAATGATATTTACGTGTTTTTATTTATTTATTTATTTATTTGGGATCATATCTCTTGCTGTTCTTACACAGGGGACCGACTGCTGCTGCTGCTGCTGCTGTGTCATTTCAATACTCTGTCACACCGCTCGCAGGATCTGTAAACCACTGGCAGCGTCTAACAGCATGACATGCTTGTATAACAGAGCAGGAGAAGAGGCACGCTCGGACTGAAAGGGTGTCAACACAAACGCAGACGGCACATCCCAAACCAGGTACTATAAATCTTACACGCTTGTCAATTAACAGACAATAAACATGTTTAAGTTTAAGCAAGCGGCGCTGTTATTGTTGTTGTGGAAGCTCCGGCGTGATGGGGGTGTACGTATCAGTATTCCCAAAGCAAGATTAGACAGCCTCCCACCGGGAGAAGAGGAGCACATGTGGACCGACGATGACACAACATGGAATCTTACTGCGCAGCGGCATAAGCTGAGCAATGATGTAATGCCACTGAGCTCACTGGTTGAGTGTGTTAAGAAAAAGGAGGGAAAAAAAATAAATAAAAAAATAGATGTGAGGAAATCATAACAGGCTCTATTGTTACTGAATTTAACATCAGTCGACACAGATACAGACGGGTCACGGAGGAATTGGAGCTTTGAGCACTACTGAGGAAGCGTTTTCACATTTCAGATGTCCACTCAAAGCAACATGCAAATCAGGAGATCAACCTCGTGGCCCGGGGTTCTGCGGCGGGGGTCTTTGTATAGGTGTCACGTACAGCATTTGACAGTGACATCCTAGGTTATATGAATGATTTAACCGCTCATAGGGTTGGAAATTACTTTCTTTTGTCGCCACAATATCCCCCCCCCCTTCCCGCTGAATCCCTGTGAGGACGCTATCTCACTCAGCGTCTCCTGAGCATTCTAGATTTCCATTTATTTATTTAAGGAGGAAATAGAAGGAAATTTCAACGGGTCACTAATTTCATTTCAACATGTACCAGTGGCATTAGCCCTGAGCAGATATTTCAGAGGAACACAAAATCAATGTTGAGATTCTATTGGGAATAGCCCAGGAACCCATTAGCAACTTTGACCAATAGGTCAGGTAAAGTAATAGCTAGATAAATGTTTTATTACAGATTTGCAAACTGACTTAATGGGGGGGCTAGTAACTGTGCAGCCATGCATGGCAAATATTCATCATTAGATTCTATTGCTGTAATGAACACAAATCTCTCAGTGGCCGAGGCCTCTGGTTCTTTATGCGATCTGTTAAAGGTGGGTCTGTCTAAGCAGGTCTCAGAGGAGACAAAAGGCTGCGTGTGCGTCGTCTGAAGCCAAACAGGAGGCACGCCGAAACGCTGGAGATGCTATCATCCAAATTAATGTTGGTGCACATCATGCTGTATATGCTTTATCACGCTAATTGCATGTTAAATGGCAGAGATGTGCTGCACTGTTGTTCATCTTTTCTAATAATCAAATGGCATATCAGACACTAATGGAGCCTCGTTTCTAACTTTGACCATATTCTTATGTCATAGGCTGAGCCATAACATCATCGTCTACACCAGTTAAGAGACATCACAAGGATTTTAGTGTCTTTATCTTTTCCCGAGCTCTTGTTTAATAACAATCTCAGGTTATAAACGTGATTTTTAAGGTTAATTTGGGCCTCAGATGTTCTACATTAAAGGGATTTGCTCTGTTTTTCTGGCCTTCTAGTTGTTGTTTTTTTTTAAAATATGAAATTCTGTTTCAAAATCAGGCTCTAAGTGTTTATTTTTTATATTTTTTTTTACACAACTGCAACCGAGACCAACCAGAGTAAGTATTGGAAGCTGGTGATTAATATTTAATGTTAAACTTCTGGTTTAATAAAGGTGTAACAGACAAACCTTTAGAGTTTTGTTTCTGTTCTGACAAAGACTGTCCATGTTTTTGTTTTGTTTTGACAAATTAAAAAAACATCTATGTGGGAAAAGTGCCGGTGTTTATCCCTGAGTGCACCTACAGTTTGTGGTTTTTAGATGTTTTCTCAGCCCTCCGTCCACTGAGCTCTGGAGACATTCTGTGCTGGGCAGAGTGCGACTTTTCTGAATGGAGGCCAGACAGACTGAGCTCCCACACACTGAGAGGAGCGGCTCCTGTTTCCAGCTCCGTCTCCAAGGGGACCACCAAGCCCACCAATCACACGGCGCGGCGCAGGCACGCGGGCAATTCAATTTCTTAAAGCGGCAGTGTCGTTTTTTTTTTTTTTTTTAACAAGAGGAGGGAGGCGTAGAGGAAGACAGGAAAACAGATCAAGCAAAAATAGTACATTTGGAAACCAGGAAAAGTAAAGCATGTCAACACCGCAGTTTACAAGTTTTCCTTTTTTTGCTTTTTATTAAATGTGAATTCACATGTTAGTTTGAGCCCATCCATTTCAGAGTATCCGCCTATGTACAAAATAGGCATCATTCTGTCATCACATCCTTTTGAAACGCAACAAATAACACATTTGTGTACAGATATTCACAAACTGAAAGGACAGTCGATGGTGGTAGGTACTTATTTATTAAAAGATGAGTCAAAGACAGATTCACACTTGGAATGTGAAGTAACTACTGCCTAGAACTTCCAACAAAATGTCTTGGCATATAATTAGGTCATATTCCAAAACCTTTTATCAAACAGACTTCATATGTAAGACCCACATAAAAATAAACAATATCTGCTTTTTTTTTTTTAAGTGCAAGAAATAAAAAATACAGGTTTATGGTTAATGTTTTAAAAAAAGAAGGCAGTCTTCAGTTTTAAAATAAAGTTTCATTTTATGAAACAGGACTATGGAATGTTCTTTTTTGCTTGTTTGTTAAACTAATGCCAGACCACCACTGTTATCAGACTATGCCCTATTGCAGAACTCTTATTTTCCCTAATTTTCAGTCAGATTTGGAGTGTTTGGTGCCAGATATGTTCATTTATCCAATTATATGAGTCAAAAACATTGAATATTGTGACGTTTACCATCAGTTTCTATATTATGCATCACACCATGAGGCCATATTAATTTGTTTTTTATCAGTTCCAGCTGATTTGTTTATTTTTCTGCCTGGACAGGCTTCAGCATCATAACATGAAATGATGTTGACAGTGCACAAGTCTGTTTTTCCATCACTTGCTACAATTGTTGATGGTCTGTATCTCAAGAGTATATATTGCACAAAAAAATGAAAGGGGAAAAACAGTATGTGCCATTAAAAAATACCAAAATCCAGTTTCACACCTGCGATTGGGACCCATCCACATATCACGAGTATGATATACATAAACTCCTAACTTTACTATATTACAGTACATATACAATCTTGAAACTAGTTCCAGCTCTGAGGTATGTGTTCCCCATGATGCCATTGTATCGTCTACAAATACTCAACAAATCTGCTCTACAACTGTACAAAACCTAGTTTAAAATCACAAGGCATTTTTGATGCAAGTTTTAATTTAACTTAATCCTTAAAACCAGGACTCCCTTGCATGCTAAAAACAAATGATAAAGGGAAGAAGTGCCTGAAACTCACTGAAAGCACAGTAAGAACATTCCCTTTTAACTGTACAAAAATATGCCTGAAAATATCTTACTTTTCTTTTAAAAAGATGAGGTCTGTTATGTATCAAAATGTTTCCTCCACGCCTGTATTCTGCAGAGGTTTAGGCTGCTTAATTTTCCAAACCAGGAGGTAAACGGAATCAGTTACAAAAAACAAACAAACATTTGCGGCATTTAGAAATTACATAAACTGTTGTAAAGTAACATCCTGAACATGTGTCAGTTCACAGATTTGCTTAAGAGTCAGTCCACAGTCCGTGTGTTTTTTTTTTTGTTTTTTTTTTCAGCTCCCTGCAGTTTTCATTTTGTTTTTAAGAGGATAAGATGCATAGAAGTTCACGTTATTTTTCCCTTTTGTGGTCCGTTTAAGCTGAACAGTAAATGCAGACCTACGGGGGGAAAAAACCAGAAAACCCTGTCATGCTGCCAGAAAAACAAAGAGTTTAAAAAAAAAAAAAAAAAAAAAAACGTCTGCAGACTTTGCTTTTTTTTTTTTTTTTTTTCTTTCTTTCCTTTTTTGCTACCAGCTTCATAAGCATCTCATTCCTCAAACCAAACCTCACCTCACCTCCTGGTCCCTCTATACCTCCCCTCTCTCTCTCCAGGACCCTTTCAGGAAAAAAAAAACCCAACAGGAGGCAGGACTGGGGTGGGGGGGGGCAACTTGACCAGGACACTCTATATAATTTCATCTCCCTTCTCTGTTATTACTAGAGAAACTTTAATTTTTTTTGTTCTCAGTTCAGTATGTGAACACCAGGTCGGAAAAGTTCGCCTCCAGCCAGTCTCCGGCAATCATCTCACTGAGTTCTGGCGTGCAATAGTCTGGGAATTCAAAGTGAGAGCCCAGGCTGCCCTCACTGAACGAGTCCAGGTCCTTATCCACTAGAGACAGAGAGAGGTTTCCTGAATTGGGGTTGCCCAGCTCCGATCCTGGGCCGCTGGAGGCGAAATTCAAACTAAAGTCAAACAGCAAATCGTCCGCGTCCTCTCCAGAAGAGGAGCTGCTGCTGGAGGAAGAAGAAGAAGAAGATGAAGAAGAAGAGGATGAGGAGGAGGAGGATGTAGAGACCGACCTAGAGGATGCTGGTGAGACGGAAGCAGCGTGCAATGTGCTCTGCTTTGTAATGTTTTTGATATTGTAAAACAGTCTGTTGTTCCGCACTTCTTCGTACATGCTCGTGCCCTCGGATTCCGCCGAGGAGCTCAAAGTTGGACTCGCGGGAACTTTGGCTACATTATACGGTCTCATGCGCTCCTCCTCCCCCGACTTAATTCCCATCCGGTAGTCCTCTTCGTACTCGTCGTCGTCATCCTCATCGGTGAGCTCACTTTTTACAGTCTTAGTAACTTTTAAGCTTGGAAACACACAGTCCTCCCCGTAGCCGTGCGCGTTCTTGGACACGCTCTTAGTTTTGATCTTAGAGCACTTCTTACTGGGAGTCTTTGCCATTTTTGCGCACTTCTCCGGAGACGGTGCTGATGATTTTGAACTGTCGAGCTTTGGTTTTTTCTTGGGTCTGTACTTGTAGTCGGGATAGTCAGCCATGTGTTTTAGCCGCAGCCTCTCCGCTTCTCGGATAAACGGGATCTTTTCGCTGTCCTTCAGCATCTTCCACCGCTTCCCCAGGCGCTTGGAGATCTCCGCGTTGTGCATGTCCGGCGACTGCTCCATAATCTTTCTCCTTTCGATTTTGGACCAGACCATAAATGCATTCATGGGTCTCTTGATGTGACCGGTTGCTGTCTTGCACCAGTCCGGGTTTATGGCAACGGGACTGCACGCCATAAATTCGCTCTCCTCTGAATCCGTAGCCTCCCTGGACATGCTCCCGTCCGTCTCGCTGTTATCTGTGTGCTGCACCATTGTGTTTCGTATTTCAAGTCTCTTTTTTGTTCCAGTCCGGACGCCGCAGTGTTTCACAGCCCAACACTGCCAAAGAAAGGCTCAGCTCTCTCTGCGTACGCGCCGGCTTCGTCCACGTCCTGTGCGTAATGCGTGTCTCAGGCTCTGCACTCTTTTTCCAGAGTTACAAACTGCCTTCTTAACTAGTTATCAGCTTTTTCATGTCCCCTGCGTCACACAAAACCATCCAATCACATCCCTTCCACTCCGCCCCGCAGACTTCATCCAAGACTCCCCTTAACCCTTTATTCCTCCCTCCCGAGCTCTCATTGGAGTGGAGGTGGGGATTTGTGGTACACAGTGTCTGGGGCAACACGCCGGGCGAGACAGGCATATTAAACACACAGTTAGCACTATGCGCTCCCGAGATGAACATCACCCAAGCGAACATAAAACTAAAGCAATATGAGCTTATTTTCTGTTATTTTAGCGCAAACGCATGGAGAAAACAGCTCAGAGAAAAGGGTTATTCTCCAGGCAGATAAATAGTCTTTACAGATGCGTGAAGGAAATAATGTAATCTGTGTGATTATTTGCTTTCTCCCCCCCCCTCCTTTGGTTGGATACTGAAGGTGGCGCTTGGACACTGTTGGAGGCGCCTGGATGCGTCGTTGCGCCTGCCTCCCTGTCCGACTGCCTGCCTTCCTGCCCGCTGTAAAGGGATACATTTTAGCAGCTGGTAATGGCTTTAGTGGAAGACTCGATGCTGTCATTAACTTCAGTGCAGCCTCGTGCGTTTTGCACAGTTTTACCTCCGAGGAGCCGTGCGTTATTACGCGTTTTAATTTCGGTTCCTTTCCTGCTTGTGTTGAGTGAGGGAAATAGGTCAGTAGTACAGTCTATTTAAGGATGTTGTAAGCACCCCTTAACACATCTGTATAACCCAGTGGGTATTTATTCTTAGTGAATACATTTCCATAAATTCACCAAACAGTTATTTGTGAATATACATGGTACAGTAGTACACGTTTCAGCTTTTATTTTTTTCCAGATACATTTTTAATTTTTTTTTTTTTTTGCAATGGAATGCTTTTATTATTATTATTTTTTTAAATAAAGAAATAAAGTTGTGAAACCCATATACACATACATGCCATGACTACTTGCTATTAGGATTAATGCTATAAACATAAACACATTCAGGGAACATGTGGCTGTGCATCCACATCCACACAGCCAGGCGTGGATGTAAAGCTCCCCTGCTGAGTTTGCTGTGTCAAGAGGCAGTGTAGCATCTATCTGGCGTCTCCAACACACCCCTCACCCTACCTTCCCTCTCCCCTGGCTCTGTGGCTCTGGGTGGTAGCCAGCAGTGCTATTGGAGGCTGTGGGGCGATAAGGCGTCCTGCCTTTTTTTTTCCCTTTTTTTTTTTTTTTTTTCTCCCTTCTCTCTCCCTCTCTGCTTCGTCCCCTAGAGGGCAATCACTTACCCTTTTGAAACCCTCCCCCCACGCAAGCCACCGTATTTTCCCCAGCTGGGGCTTAAGAAGTGTCTGTACTGATACAGAAAGAGGCAGAGAGAGTATAGAAAAGGGAAAAGGGAAAAAAGAAGGAGAAAAACAGTCACACGGGGAAAGAAGACAAGGCTAAGCAGACTGAAAGGCAGTTTGAGCAGAGAAACGCTGAGAGATAGAGAAGCTCTTGCCTTTTTCCAACCCTTGGAGCTCAGAGGCAGCCCCCCGTCTGTGTCTCCCTCTCAGACAGAGATAGAGCTGAAATGCTTTATCATGACCACCCTGTGCTGATTAAGCCTTATCAGATATATGTGTCGGAGCAGGAGTCTCAGGAGGTTGGCGCACGCACATGCATGTTCCACTGCTGGTGTTTTCTTTTCTTTTTTTTTTTTTTTTTGTCCTGATGGATTCATTTGAATGGTATTTGATCTTCTGATCAGTGGAGATGTGCATAGAAGAGGTTATTTGAAATTAAATGATAGCACAGCATCTTGGAATTGGCTGCGTATCTGCATGAAACCCTGGAACCTGAATGTGTGTGTGTGTGTGTGTGTGTGTGTGTGTGCAGTCCATTAAACACAAATCTTGATGGAACCTGAATCACTGTGTATCATTCTGTATTTATTTGTAAAAATGTAAATTTTTTACCCACAAATATATTCCAAATGCTTATCAGGCATATGCAAAATGATATTACCGCCAGTGTGCTTGAACCCTTTTGTGATTTATCTCCAGGCTATACGTATCTCGTCTTCTGCGGCCAGCCTTATCTCTTTATATGATGGTTTCTTGCTGGACATGAATCACAAGAGCGCTTAATGATGAGCATGCAGGGTGGCTGTCCTGCTCATTAGCATGGCTCATTATTGGCTGTGAATGAGGTGCTAGTGTCAGCCCATACAGCCTATGACTCATCTTAGGGAGGGTCTCATCGCCATGCTTGCCTCTCACATAGATGCACCAGTAATACACCCCCAGCCCCCCCCCCCCACACACACACACCCTCCTTTCCTTTCTCCACCCACCCCAACTGCTTCATTCACTGTCTGGGACTGTGATCAGAGTGAAGGGGAAAGAGAGTTAAACATGTTGTGTTTTCATTCCATTTTCTCTCCGGAGATTACATATGATTAAATAGTGGAAAGCTGCATTATCACTGTGTGATTTCTAATACCAAGCGCTTTCTAATACCCCAAAGGCAGATGTTTTAATGCTTATTTGCTGATTTCCATGTCAAGGGAGAGGACATTTTATTCCAGAGCGATGGAGTGTTGAATTAAGTGATGGTTTTCATGTACGAACACCGAATAGAGGGTTTCAGGAGAAACAATTCCCTTTGCATTGCTTATCTAAAAGCCCCCGAAAGCAGCTGCTGCTCTCACAAAGGGCCAGTGAAGCGTTAGATCAATACTAACCCCGGCTAGAGGCTATCTGATGCTCAAAATGCATGGATCCATCTCCTCTGCATAGCCCTCAGACAGGTGTGGACTTCTGGAAGCCGCTATCTGATGGCTTCACAATGGGGAGTAGGTTAGGGGGGGGGTGCTAAAGTGGGTAGTGAGGAAAAGGGGGGGTTGTTTTGGTAGCACATAAAAACGCAAATTAACTTTTCACTTGAGAGACGCATTCTTAAGTCACCCCCGCAATCTACTATGTTTATTGTATTTATCGCCACGCATTGAAATGGTGTTTGTTTGTAGCCAACACAGTGGAGTCACTTTATGTTAATCTACTGCTAAGAAGAATAGTATTTATGTGACGAGCTCCAACAGCACTTTATGTACTAGAAGTTCAGTGTTTTTGCAGCAGTGGCGCGGTAGTCCGTCTGTATGAGCGAGGAAAAGTTTGTAAACTAATGTAAAAATGCCTGGATATATCAATGAAGAGGATTAGCTTTTATTCTCAATAAATATTTGTCATTAAAGTCTTATTATAAAAATCTTGCAAATTTTAGTGATATTTTGCCCTTTTACCTGTTAAGTACTGCCTTAAAATAGCTAGCTTAACTATTAGCTTCAAAAGTAATCTAGAAATTACTTTCATATGCTATAATATTATGCAGGAACACTTTCTTGATAGATGAATTAAGATTGTATTGATTTATTATTATTTATTCATTATTATTCTTATTTTAGCTCTAATTTATATGTAAAATTGACAAAAAGTTTGATATCCAAAGCAAATATCAAGGTACAATCCTTTTAGAAAATTACAAACTGATGATTTTAGGATGTTTAGTATATGAATAATCACTCATTTCTTTTTTAAAGGTTCAATATATAAGATTTGTGCATGTTTGTGTTCTCATGTGAAGTTTATGTTAGGAGTCTGTGTCGTGCTAGCGTTGCACATTAGCAACAAGCAAGTAATGTTACATACTGTTGCCACAACAGGAGAATGGAAGATGGTCATTAAGGAAACAAAAGATGTCACAGAAACATAGAAATAAGTGTAAAGACTGTTAACGTAGACGGAAGCAGCTGAGCTTAGACGTGGCGTTAGCTAATGTCAACAAACACAAACACACTAGAACTAGGTTTGCAAAAGCACACAAGAAAACAAGGGGAAAAAACCCCTCTAGAAATGTATAAAAAAAAAAATACAATATATTTTTGCTCAATTAAGAAAAATAAAATTAGTAAAAGTAAAAATGATCTTAGTATGATTTTTTGAAATGAGACAGTGATCTTGAAATTAGCTTATAAACCCATTTTTAGCTGTTTATTGTGAAATTTTGTGTCTCATAATAAACTTGTGATGCTCAAAAATATTATTTTCTTTTTCAATTTTTTTTTTTACTTTCTTCTTTGTAATCATTTTAAGTATATTTCTCTAATTTTTAGTTTCAACTGTGACACTTTTCTGGATTTAAGTCCAAATTCTACGAAACAAGAAAATGCTACAAAAAAATGTTACAAAACAAACAAACAAAAAGACAAAAAAAGCTACATAGAATCAGATCAGAAATTGACATTTTTAGGCAAAATGTCTTGAAAGTAAAATTCCTGACTAGGATTAGGAAATTATTTTGGAGTCATAATAAGACAATATTATCCAATTTGTCATTTCAGTTGTGTTTACCAGTAAAACTGTTGGAGATTGAAAACATTCACCCCCGTTTCTTAAATATATATACATAACTAGATTTCATTGATTATTATTCTATGAAATTATTTGGTTCTTACACAAAAATCCAAATGTTACAGAGTGTATTTTTATCATTTCCAGTCCAAATATCTCATCACACTTAAAATAAGACAAAATCACATACAGAGTGACTTTTCAGTGCATAGAAGAACTTATTTTTAGACAAAACATTTGAAAAATCTAATTTCATGGAATTTTATCAAGATAATTTCCCGCGTTCCTTTAGCAGATTATTTATTTTTTTAGTTTGAATCAAGTAAAAAAAAAATAAAAATGCATGTACAGATATTTTACTTGTTTTAAGTATCTTTTTCCTCACATTTAGTGTTTTTAGACCCTTTTTTTGCAGCGTATGAAGGTTTGTTTTTTTTTATTTATTGAGTGTCATTTTAAGTATCTGTATCAGCCCAGATTTTTGCGATTGGTACATTCCTAAAAAATACATAAAACACAGGAGGTACAAGACAAGGATCTGGACTTGAACGAAGACCAGACTTCTTATACGTGGGCCCCGGAATTTTGTTCTACACCCCTGGGATTACATTTTTTATCCAGGCTTTAGTTGGAAGGGAAACATAACACTTCTTCACGCATCTGAAGATTTATGGTTTGCGCTGCCGTTTAGCGCCACCCATTTCGCTGGTTAAAGAGGTGAAACGATACTAAAACAAGCCGTGTCAGCTGGCTTACAATTCGTTTTGCTCCCCACCTGTCGCTGCGGTCTTGCCGTCTTCCTCCCTCCCTCCTTCTCTAGACTCTAGATAAGAAAAAGCTCCGACAATGAGGAGGATCTCGCAGCACTTTGGATGTTGTTGTCTCACCTCCGCTTAAGTGTTTGGTGCCTCGAAGGCCATTTTATGCCTCGTTGTTGCTTTACATTCTCGACTCAATGCAAATGTTTCTCCAGGGTGTCGGCTTCTTTGTTGACCTCCTTGATGTGGCCTTCTCTCAAGGTCTAATGCTTAGCAGATACTTGAGACTGGAGTATCTTGTCGTCAACGTAAACAGCTGATGCTTGAGTAGCGTGTTGGAATGTTTGCCACGGGGATACGCAAACACAATCAGAGGCCCGTGCTGTTGGTGCCATGTGTAAAATGTGTAAACTTGGGTTCGCACCGGCGCTCCGAACGCCGCCGACACTTAGCAGATGTCAAGGAAATGTAGCGGCGACTTCGCACGTGCGCCGAAAATTCAACAGCCCGAAGTTAAAACGCAACTCACAAAGACATTCAGCAATAATTTATAGGCAAAGATAGATATTTAACTGTTCGTATGCACGTTCTATTGGTAATAAACGCAAATAAATAGTGGAGGAATTAAAATTAAGTGTTATATTTATTAATACATCGACAGGATTGATTGAAGTTTTTCCACTTTTTCATCTATTTTAATTATAAAACTGTACTTTTTATTACGTCAGTCTGATAGTTTGTACAGTTTTTTGTTTGTATCCCATTTTTGGTCAAAACCAGATTATACTATATTAGTTTACATTACATTAAATTATATTAGTTTAGATTACTTTAGACCACATTAAATTAGTTTAGATCAGATTAGTTTAGAATAGAGTTGTTTACATTAGTTTAGATTATTTTATTGCATTAGATTAGTTTAGAATACAGAATATACTTCCAAGA
>JAPSES010000105.1:6806556-6821215 GCA_029822895.1 Maxillicosta whitleyi | reverse complement strand
TAAATAAAATGATTTTCATCTAATAACCACTGTGTTATGCTCTATTTTTGGAGAATTATCGACGCATATGTGTGAGGAGGTGACAAGAAGGCTCAGGGGGTACTCAAGCCAAAAAACACTGCATTAAATCATTGCTTCAAACATCAGTTTCTATGTGTGAGTTTACATTTTGTATCTTATTTGATACACTGGGTCTCAATGCTCAAATATTATTATTTTTGAACAAAAACATATAATAGCACAAACTTGGTAAATTTCTGCCTCCTTCCTCATTAATGTCAGTCTCTTATGAACAAATTCCTCCCCCCTGTTGGATTATCTATGTATTGCATGTATCTAATTATATACATTAGGTTTTATATTATATACTTTATAGTCTGGAAGTAGTGACTGGGTAGCTCAGTGGTTAACGCCACTGACTTTGGTGCGGAAGGTAGCCGGTCGAGACCCATATGATCCCTTGGGAAAGGTTCTTTACGCTATATATCCCGATGTGGCCACAAGGGGGTGCAAGTCCGATTATTCCGGTTCCAAGCCTGGTTGTGTCAGGAAGGGCATCTGACGTAAAAACCTCTGCCAAATCAACATGTGAAGGTGAATTGCTCTGGCAACCCGGAAGGGAAAAAGTTTATAGTCCGGAAAATATGGTAATTAATAGCTTGTAAAAAGGCATAGAATCTATGTTATACTTCTCCCACTCCTTTTTGAACGCAGAAAACCTTTGTTGTGTGGATGATTCTATGTAATAATAATAATAATAATAATGCATTTTATTTATATTGCCCTTTACATCCAAAGACCTCAACAGGCTACAGGTTAAAAAGAGACTAAAAAGTAAAACAAATATAATATTAAAAGAAATTGTCTAAAAGAAGTCTAAAAAGAGAGAATACTAAAAAGAGAAACTGCTAAAAAAAAAATGGGACCGAAAGTCTATGTGCTGGAAATAAAACTACACTAACTAAAAATAAGTGATTTAATAAGACAAATATTCCAAATTCATATTTTTCATATTCATATTCCGTGTTTGCAGCATGTGTTAATTTGTATGCCTTGCTTTGTTTACCGATCACGTTTGGGCGAATCTACCTGATCTAAAGGAAATACCTGAATATAAAAAAAAAAACAAAACAAATAAAAAATGAATAAATATGTCAGCAAATTTCTCATTTATTATTTAAGTCTGCTCGTGTCAACAGAGGAGCTTTGGATTATGAGATTAGAGCGGAAAGACAATTGAGATAATGAACAGGAAAGTTTCCAGAAAGCAACGAAAAGCCGAATTTAGTCATAAAACGTGAGCAGATTAGCGCCCCCCACCCCACCCCCCCACGTTTCCTCTTTGATACTTATCTCATTATAAGTGTCTGTCAAACATACACGACAATCCATTTGAAGAAGTCGGAGTTTCCTGCTCTCTTTAAATTCACAGCCTTCGTCACAAATGAAAACACATGAGAGGTTCCTCTGCGAAAGACACCGAGGCTTCAGGACTTTTGATCATTTCAAACCCTGACTAACAGAAGTACTTACAATCGGAATGTGTTTTTCTTGGAAAATGTGTTGGCCGTGGACATCGCAGTGTTTCACAGTATAATGACCTAAGATTTTCACAGTAGGCGCCGGGAGTTTTCCCCGTGAAAAAGCGGCAATAAAAACCTACGTTCAATAAATATTCATGCCTCATGTTTGTTCATTTATATGGTTCACTGTGTGAGTCTTTTTTAGTGTGAATTCAGGTTGGTGACATTCTGGCTGCAACTTGTTCCGTATTTTTCACTTGAGGAGTTTTTTATTCCCCCTACGATCAGTGCAGCTGTTGTCAGGAAGAACTGTGATTGCGCTTTCATGCCGGTAGAAGGAAACATTTCAGTTTTACGGTAAAAGTATTTGAAGAAGATAATGGCAGTTCCCAAAACACTGTGTTCTGGATAAACCTGTAGAGGAAGCAACATATAATTAGTGTCTTTTTTAATTGCGGAGAGCTTATTATAGAGTGAGATACCAGGCTAAATTGTTTGCCGACTCAACGTAATGGTTTTTGTGTTCGAACTCACTCCCGTTTTCTTCTAACAAGGAGTGTGAAAAATATCCCGCAGTGTTATTTTGAACCACTTTAAAGTGCTCATATTCATCTAAAACCACTTTTGTTATTTGTCTGTGGTTCATTTATTTGTGTATTTGGACCCTAATAGTTCGTAAAGTTTCAATGTGAACCCGCCAAGTGCCGCCAAACTATTTTTATATACATTTTTGGCAGAAATCGAGTGGATTTCTACAACTTGTTTCAATTCCTTCGTAGTTTGTTACATTTCATAATGAGTTATGTCTCAACATTTGCACATATAAGGTCAAAACTTCTGTTGAGTATTTCTCAGAGTTCGACATATTTGTTTATCAGCAGCAGTGGTCGGAGTAAAAACTGAAAATATGTCCAAACTTCGAGCCAATTACATAAAATGTTCAGTTGTTGGTTGAACAGGACAGAGCAGCACAGTTAATAACCTGGAGGGGGCGGGGCCTGAAGTGGCTCATGTGTATTTAAAGGGCCAGTGCTCAAAACTACCTTTCTGGTGTCATTGCTGAGAAAAGTGTTGAAGGTGGAACTGTGGAGTTAGCTGAAATGTTCAATTGTTAGTTGAATGGGACAGAGCAGCACAGCCAATAACCTGGAGGGGGCGGGGCCATTTACATTCAAAGGCATTAAAAGCACTCATGTCTTTACTTGGAAATATTGTGTGAAGTTTAACCTTGTAAAGCCTGAACCATTAAATCATTGACAGAAAATTCCAGTTCTTTGAAATTGGAGCCTTTATTGATTTTTCTGAAAAACTTTTTTTTTTTTTCCATGTATGAGCTTAATGTTTGTGTCATATTTGATACGTCAGGTCTCAATAAATGAAATACTATCTTTGAAAAAACAAAATTAGAATATAACAAATATGTCTAACAAATTGGTAATTCCTTTTCAAAATTGGCAAAGTTCTGCCTCCTTCCTCATTAACATACACATAACAACTGGTGTGATATATTTAGCTTATAGTAGAACACATTTGACTAATATTTGATTGGACGTAACCTTTTTATATTTGTGTACTGGTCGATAATTAGTTCCTACAGATTCACAGACTTATTTATACACACAAAGAAAAAAAAATACAATTAATAGTGCATTTTCATATTTTTGTCCATTTTATGTTGATCTGTTGGCTTGAAACTTCTGATTGTAAAACTTTGTAAACAGTTCCATAATATAGAGCTCTTAAGCAAAAAAAAAAAAAAAAAAAAGCCTATTTTAGAAATGACATTTTTTTACACTGATGTTCATGTTCGCTCGATCTGGCCTTTAAATATCCAATCACAGAGTAAAATTTTTTTTAAAAGTTCCGATGAGTCATCGTACATTTACTTGGCATATACATGTAATCCATTGATTGTATGTGTCTAATTATATACATCAGGTTTTTCCAAGGAAAAAATTATCACACTGATCCTGTACAGCTTTTCAAAACTCAAATATGTATCAAATATGATACGTTTGGCGTTATAGGGTTAATTAATAACAATTCAGACCCAAGCAGAGCATTTACAGCTTTATATAGAAATATTTTAAAATGCATATTTCTATTTATAAAAGGTAAACATCACTTCTTTCGTATAACAAGATGATTGGATAAATATTACACTGGCTTTGTGCAGTTTTTGTCTGTAGTGCAGCAACTCGTATGTAACTTTCAAAGCCGAACTAGCAAAGATAGCCATAATAAGCCTCAAAATAACTGTCGAGATATATCACGACCCCGGCGATCTCTATCTGTCCATCACCGGACTAATCTGACCACAGCGTATAAATACTGTGAGAGGTCTTAAAGCACTAGGAAGACCAGTACCTTAATCATTGCTAATCCCTGTTAGCTAGACATGTCTTGGGGGGACACAGGACAGGCACATCACCCCAATTAGCAGCAGCTATAGCTTTAAAACCCTGTCATTAGGAACACATAACCTTCCTGTCACTCACCGTAGCTACCACAGCCTCTACTACTTACTCCACGGTTACAATTTGTCACGTTTTTTTTTTTTTTCAGTCGTGGATTTGAGCAAATGGCGGTATGCATACAAGCGCACTCGGATTTATAAGATGTGCACATGCAGGCGCCGATGCAAATGTACCCACGTTTTACAGGGTAAATTGTGATACAGGAAGTAGATGCGTGCGTATATTCCAGCCAAATTGGGCATATGCATGTTGCTTGAAGTCGTGTACTCTAAATACCCTGGTTTATGCATGCCTTTCCTCTGCATACACATTAATATGAATAGGTGGAAAGTGTGTGTGTGTGTGTGTGTGTGTGTGTGTGTGTGTGTGTTGGGAGGGTTACTGCTAAAATGTGTTTCACTACAGATTACAGAACACAAGCCCACATACAATTTGTAACACATTGTGTCAGATAACAGAGGATGAGCACTTTATCTGATATACTTTGGGATACACTTTTACATTATTATGGGATGTAACATTGTGAATAACAGCATTTGGATGAGAGTGTCACCTGAAGAGCCCAGGAGTCACTGGGAATGTGCTAACAATTATAAAAAGAACGGCAAGAACACCCCTACTATTACTACTATTACTTCTACTATTTACATTACCACTATTATTACTACTATTTATATTACTACTACTACTATTACTACTACTACTACTATTTATATTACTACTACTACTACTTTTACTACTATTACTATTACTACTACTACTATTTATATTACTACTACTAGTACTTTTACTACTATTACTACTACTACTACTACTATTTATATTACTACTACTACTTTTACTACTATTTATATTACTACTACTACTACTATTTATATTACTACAAGTATTACTACTATTACTATTACTACTACTATTTATATTACTACTACCACTATCACTACTATTACTATTACTACTACTATTAATATTACTACAACTATTACTACTATTACTATTACTACTACTATTAATATTACTACAACTATTACTACTATTTATATTACTACTATTACTATTACTTTTATTATTACTAGTATTACTTTTTTTTTACTATTGCCAAAGCTACTACTATTACTACAACTACTATTACTATTACTACTACTATTAATATCACTACTACTGTTACTACTACTACCATTGCTATAATTACTACTATTAATATTACTATTACTACTACTATAATTACTACTATTACTGCTACAACTGCCATTACTTCTACTATTACTTATAATAATCATTATTAATAGTGCCTCTATGACATTATAGTTCCTTAAAAGTGCATTTTCTTACCATTAACTACATTTATTTTCTTCAGATAAGGTATAGAGAAAATGACATCGATAAGTCACACCATTATTTTTCTTAATTTTTTGTTTTTTTGTGAGCTTTAACTATTATCTTTCCATACTTTTATGTTTTCTATCCAATCAATAACATTTCCTTAGTAATTCATCAGTATTTAACATTTGATTGATCATTTTATCAAGTATTTTCTTTACTGACCGTGTAGATTGCTATAAGAATACTTTTTCCACCAAATATTGTATTAACCTAACATAAAAAAAAAAAAAATACTGTCATATGTGTACATGTACATGGGTTTTACAGTTGAATCAATATTCCAGAAGGCGATGTTTCCATGTTCACTACGGAGCCTCTGATGTAAAATGTCAAATGGGTCGTATCTGATGCCAGTGAAAAGCTGCAAAACTGTATTTTATCAGAATTTTCTCAATATCCTGATGGGTTTAGTGGTTATTAAACGTTTTAGGTCTGATCGACAGTGGACGTTAAAGGCCGGTGTTTGTTTCATCTGTTTTCTATTATGGGCTTTTTAGTTGAGAGGATATTAACTCTGGTTCACACTCAAACATAGTAAGCAACTGTAATAAAGCTTAACGTTGGATTGTACTTGGTATAAATCGACCAAAAGTAAATAAAGTCAGTTCAGAGCGATCGTAGAAGCACAGAGAACACGTTCCCTTTGTAGATATCAGCGTCTCACAATGACTCATTTAGTGATTGTACGCTAATAAAAACATAATTATGAATATTATATTTACTTTTCTGCACATTCCTGAAAAAATACCAATTCATTTTTTATATGACCTATTGATTTTAAGCCATAAAGACCCAAACATTCATCACCGACCAACACCACCCACTGATCTAAACTGTTTAATTCCTGTTGATTCACTAATCCAGGGGTTCCCAAAGGGGGGTACATGTACCCCCAGGGGTACTTGGAAGAAGCCCAGGGGGTACTTAACATTTTTTTTGGGAAAAATACATTAAATAAATCACCACGTACTGAATACAAATAAATAAATAATGAGAATAAATGTTGAAATATAAAAGAATAAATAGATTCATATAATAGTTTTATTGTCAATTGTCTTGTTGAAGCTTTGGTAACATTTTAAGAACATTTCTATTTTATATTATTCAAAATGAGTTTATTTGAGTACCTAAGTAATTAATAATAGTAATTAATTAATTAAGCAATTAATTTTGTTGATGAATGGTTCATTTATTAATTAATGACCAATTTGTTTATTTTTCTTATCAATTAAAGAGGGCACTTTTCAGTTTATACTTTGCAAAAAAATGTACTTTGGAACACAATTTGCCTATTTTTTCTTTTCGATCAAAAATTCTGAAGCGAGAGTTGGGAATATTTGGATAAAAAAGTATATTTCATAGGGTTGTCCACTGTAAAAAGTTTTAGAGCCCCTGAACTAATTCTATCAATACATGTAAATAACTAGTGTCAAATACTATATAATACTAAATAATAAAAGTTTGTCATCTCTTCATGGTCATCAGATATGACCCATTTGGATGTTCAGAGGCTCTGTAGTTACTGTGGAAACACCATTATCTTCTACAACATTGATTCATCAGTAAAACCCATAGAGTTGAATCGCTGACAGTGGATGGAAACACTGAGTTTATGTTAATTTCAAAATGATATCACGAAATTGTGTAAATATACACGCCACATTGAACTGGTTTGTTATCTGTACACGTTAGAATCTTTCTAGTGTATGTTCACTCTGTGTCAAACACCAGGCGCTGAGGGTTAAAGGTTACGGTTATGTGAACCAGACATCTAAATAGCATAAATTGATGTGTGATCAAATGCAGTTGAATAACATATGAAAAAGGTAAAAAAAAAAAAAAAAATGCGTACGTATAACACGCCAAACGCTATAAGAAATGATGTGACGTACAATGTGATGTAATGAGATCAGTCTCTAAAGTTGTATAACAATAACTTTAACTTTAATCTGAGCTTTTAAGAACATCTACATGACAGGTGTCAAACATGTGGCCCGGGGGCCAAATCCGGTCCGCCAAACGGTCCAATTTGGCTTGTGGGATGAATTTGTGAAATGTAAATATTACACTCAGAATATTATCAATCAAAGACATAGAAATCATTTTAGTTTCGGTTCCACATTCAGCACATTTCAATCTGAAGTGGATCAGAACCAGTAAAATACTATCATAATAACCTATAAATAATAAAAACACTTTTCTCTTTTTTTTACTGTCAAAAAACTAAATTACATGAAAATGTTTACATTTGTACGCTATTCGTTCACAAAAAAGTGAATGACCTGAAATGTCTAAAGACCAATATTCTGCCTGTTTATAAATGTTTTATGTATTTTTAGATCCACTGTGATCTGTGCGTTTTTATGATGAAACTGAAACAGAATATTGTTAAAATTGCATTTATTTCGCTAAAGAAATGTAATTTTTTTCCCAAAGTTCTTCATATCATTCTCAATTTTTAAAGGATAGTTTGTAAATGTAAAGGTTTCTTAATATAATTTCAATCTTTTCACTCAAATGTATGGAGTTGACATTATTTATACGATATTATTTTACGGGTCCGGCCCACCTCAGATCATATTGTGGCCCCTTTAACTAAAATGAGTTTGACATTGTTGATCTACATGATCAGTGAATTAAAAGTAGGAAAATACATGTTTTATACTGATAAAAATGCAAAATACAGATATTATAAATGATCAAAAATCACTTAAGAAAAAGATAGATATAGAGAAAATTTCACAAAAATAATTCTGGGTCTTTACGGGTTAATATTATAATATGTATGTATGTTTAAATAATATTGCATTCTGATTACCTTTCTAAAATACATATATTCCTCTCCAGCACTATGCTCGCTCACAGATGTATACCTTTAAATAAGCTGATTTATGTATGATATTC
Source organism: Maxillicosta whitleyi (assembly GCA_029822895.1). NCBI lineage: Eukaryota > Metazoa > Chordata > Actinopteri > Perciformes > Neosebastidae > Maxillicosta > Maxillicosta whitleyi. The sequence continues at coordinate 6,812,928 of JAPSES010000105.1, read as the reverse complement.
CTCCGAACATTAATATAAATAGGCAAAGGCATGTCACCCAAGACACAAAGTAGCTACAGTGTTATGCCAAATTTTAACGTGCACTGCTGTGTTCAGAGTGCAGCCTATGTATTATAGTACAGACTCACTCAGATAGAATTTCAGATACGTTTCTTTTGGTTAATGAATGATAGGGGGAACATGTACATGCATTTTGAATGTCCATATAACTATCAGCTCAGTATGCAGATAGGGTCCCTGGTGTTTAAGTGTGAGATAGTCTTCGCAGGCCTTTGCTGGTAGACAGTAGAGCATTAACTGTTATCTTGGCAAAAAGCACTACCATTAAGCCTGCAACAATAAATCCAGGGTCAAGGATGAAGTTGAATGACAGCTCAGGATGAATATAATTTCCGAGGAAGCGATAAAGAGGGGTCTTGTACTCACACTAAAAAACTAAATAATATTTTTTTTTCCCACCAGGTTGTCTGCCGCTACATATTTCCATTCTTTGCTCCATTCTAGAGTGAAGAGGTCAGATATAAAGGAGGACAATGACCAACCTAGTGAGATTGATGGTGAGGATGAGCAGGCCGGCGGAATCTTGGCTAAATCAAAGCCATTCACCGTTAATGAAAATAAGAGAGAGACCGCACTGTAAATCATCTTATGGTCTAATGTATTAGTGATAATGAATTCACGCTGCCACATTTAACCTTAGTTTTGCAATTCATTATATTTGAGATTAACAAGGGAGGAAACTTAAGTGAACTGTCTGCAGGGAATTACAGCCGGGGCCTCATTGTCAATCAAGGATTGTGTTCCGATGTCTTTCATTAGGGTTGGAGGAATTAAATAAGACTTTCTTTTAATGGCGGATGGCTCTCCCATTTAACGCTCCTCTTGCTCTCCCAAGATGGTTAACTCTTCATTACCCAAATTAAAGGCATCCATCTCTGTTGGCTCCTGCCACATTGCCATGACCTCTACCTGTCAAAACTTTCATGTAAGCGCTTGAGTGATGGATGATACCCCCGAACCCCATTGTCAAAATTATCCAGTGACTGTCCAACCCTCTCTGATCCATTCAATCCATCTCCCCAGGCTATGTGCCACCAGCCATGATTTAACAATGAAGCTGAGGCACTAATTTACTCTCATAGAAATTAGAAACTACCTTTTAATTATATGCCTGGGAGTGTTCGAAGAGTTCACCAGGATCACCACCGAAGCTTTTAACTCGACTTTGTGGGGGCTGAGCGTTTATATCCTTCAAACGTGTTATTTCAAGGGTTGCCCAACTTACCGTGGACCAGAGGGAATTTGAGAAACCATCAGGAATCGGAAGTAAAGGAACTGTTGAAAGCGGCGTTCACATCTGAAGGTCACCCGTGTTGTTAAAAGATTCGATTAGAAAATGAAAATATCATCATGACACATTGCGATAAAATGTAAAATCTCTATAAAACTGTCGGGCAACGCAGTCTACAATAAAAAATATTGATATTTTACAGTTTTCCTGAAGCTATCTAGAGTGCTTTTACTGTCAGGAGATGTGTTGTAAACTCCACTGCCTGGTGGCGAAGTTTGAGATTTTGTGAATCTGACATCCTTCGCCCATAGAAAGAAAGGTAAAAATGAAAGACAGGTCATTTAAAGGAGTGATATTTTAGCTTTTTTAATGGAATTATGTATTTTCAAACATTTCCCTGTGGTCTATGTAAACTATAAAAACTATAAATGTTCTGCTTGGGTCTGAATTCATCATTCATTCAACTCCACAGGTTCATCTTCAACACTATTTCTGAGTAATGACACCAGAAAGGTGGTCGCTGGCCCTTTAAATACACATGAGCCACTTCAGGCCCCGCCCCCTCCAAGTTATTGACCGTGCTGCTCTGTCCCGTTCACCCAACAGCTGAACATTTTAGGTAATTGGCTCAAAGTTTGGACATATTTTCAGTTTTTACTCCAACCACTGCTGCTGATAAACAAATATGTCGAACTCAGATAAATGTTCATCAGAAGTTTTGACCTTATATGTGCAAATGTTGTGACATAACTCGTTATAAAATGCAACAAATTACGAAGGAATTCAAACAGGTTGTAGAAACCCACTTGATTTTTGCCAAAATGTATATATAAATATAGCTTCACAGTATCTGGAGGGTTCACATTCATACTTTTTCTGTAATTGGCTCAAAGTTTGGACATATTTTCAGTTTTTACTCCAACCACTGCTGCTGATAAACAATTATATCGAACTCAGAGAAGTGAAATCTGGACCTTATATGTGCAAATGACGCGCTGTTACTAGTTATAAAACCAAACAAATTAGGCAGGAATTAAAACAGATTGTAGAAATCCACTTGATTTTTGCCAGAAAGCAGCACTTGGAGGGTTCAAATTCAACCCTTTTCTATCCATTAGGCTCCAAATACACAAATAAATGAACCAAAGACTAAAAAAAAAAAGCGGGTTTAGCAAAATATAACCCTTTAAAGCCAAGTTGCATTGAGATGACACATATCAGTGCTGAGAGCATTTTTCTCCAACACTGTGCTTGTGTTGATACATAATTGAAAAGTCGACAGGGAGGAATCACTGCTTTTAAAACCTTATAATAATGCAGGTTAGGCTGTGATCAATAGATGATGCACTGCGGCTGTTACTAGATCAGCTCTCAAATTGCATCATGCTTAACTGTTTACGCACAGTCTTTGTTGACAAAGGCAGCACAGTTCTCTGAACTTGGTGCCTCTTTTTCCTCTTTATTTGCATCACCTTCAGACACATGTAAATATTCCAGCGCGTGCCACTCGTCATACATAAAACATGATACAAGTGGTCCCGTTCTTGTCTGACCTCTTGTCCTCCCGCTTTTCTCGTAGACAGATGTAGATAACGCTCCAGACACACCTCACTTCCTGAGAGGAGAGTTATGGCTTCCTGGGAGAGGCTGGGCCATCCCCTGGAGCCCTGAGGAGTTGGACAGCTACCTATGGAGAGGGCACATCTCTGACTTGTAGACCTGCTCTGAGGCTTCTCCTCTCACTTTAAGATCCTCCGTGTACCTGTCAAAGGGTCAAAAGGCTACGTTTGCTGCAGACAACAGGGCTGTGTTTGTGTGTCTGGGTGTGTTTGTGTGTATATGTGTGTGTGTGTGTGTATGTGACCCCCCCCTCCAACACCACCACCACCACCCACCCCCACTTGTGACAGATGCCAGGTTGGTTATGTGAGGTGTGGGAGTACTGGGTGGGCAGGTGGGTAGACATGCATGTGTTTGCGAGTGCATGTGTGAAGGGAAATGTGTGCGGTGTGCTGTGGGTGGGTTTCAGCTGTAGTAAAATGTGAGAAACTGCACTTGTCAGAATGTGCAGACATGCGTGCGAATGTATTTGCATACATGTGCATATGTGTGTGCACGTGTGTGTGCCGCCAAACACTCCAGAATGGGAGTCAACCTGTTAGTAGACTCCATAAACACAGAGATCCAAAACTACTGTCCCAAAACAGATGGGAGAAAAAAAAAAAAAAAAGGGGGGGGCGTTGTGGCAAAGGATGAGCTAATCGGGAATGAAGTGACCATAGTTGGTTAAAGCTTATTCAGGATTATTACTCAATCACCGAGGCTTATGGCACTTAGGTGATTATTTAATCAAAGAGTGGACGTGTCAATAGAAGTTGACAAGAGATTAATTATAAGTCAGGGACGGCTTCAGCTCATTGTTTTTACTGGTTCTTTCTCCCAGCAGTGGCAGGAGGGAAAGTTGATGGGATCATGGGGAGCAAGAGTGACAGCTCTAGTGGAGCAGGAATAATCAGTGTGGTATAGTTAACACTAACCCCCCCCCCTCTCCCCTTAGCATGGATCAAGATCAATACAGTGCTGTCCTTGATTAAAATGTTTAATTAGCTGTATTAAAGTGCAATGCGTAGCCAGGGAGAGGGACGAGCGGCGAAAAAAATCCGTCCGCATTTTCCTCTTGTGTATGGATCGGCCTCAAACATCACTCGACTTCATGGCTGAACTGTTGCTTTTTATCTACTGTGGGTCTTAGTGGTGACTCAGGCATTATATTATGGGGCTATATGTGAAGGTAGACATGACAAGAGTGTCTGCTAAGCTCTCGGTGACAGCTATAGGAGAAGAAACAGGCCAGTGGCGGCAAAGGAGAAGGTGTATGAGTCATTCATTCTATCCTTAGTAACCTGTCATTATTTATAGCAGACTGCAGGAGGATGAAAGGCACTGGAGGATTCTGTCTTAGTTATCTGCCAACAGCTTTCTACTAATAAGTGTCGTTTCCAAATGTATAGGGGGTGGCAGGAATGATCATATGTACAATTCAGTGTCTTAATATTTATTTTTTTTATTTTTATAACATAAAGTTGTGGGAAAAATGATTAGACCACCCTTGTTTTCTTTACGTTCTTGTTCATTTTAATGCCTGGTACAACTAAAGGCTGGGCCGCTGATAAGGAGGGGTAAACATGACAAATTCATGGGGCCCAGTGTTTGATGGGGGGCCCATAGAGCAGTGGAGGGGGCCCAGTGGGTACAGGGTTATGAAAATGTCATTTAAGATCTGCCGTACATGAACATAAAGTCAGGAGGCGAGTGTTGGAACTATGTTAAGATTCGCTTTTGTTTTCGCACTTTCGTAAGTGACAGTGTGTATATATCGCACCCCCACCCCCTCACGCTGATATATTAACAAGATAGTGACTTCATGTAGGGTTCACAACAATCATGTTGTCATAGGGCCCATAATTGGTTGCGGCGCCCCAGAACTAAAGGTATATTTTTTTGGATAAATATAATAATAACAATAAAAATATCTCATAATAGTTTAATTTCAGAGCTGATTTCTATCCATTTCACATATTTTCTTGATAAAAACCAAAATCACTTCAGTTCTTACATCAATATCTATGTCATTGTGCTGACAAAAACAGTGCTTTTATTCATTCCATGTTTTCTTTTCTGTCTGTTTTAGTCACATGACACACATAGGAGTTAGGACTAGATTGCATAACTGTTGTTTTTGTTGACTTATGATGGTCTAATAATTGTTTTCGTGACTGTATATGGAAATGTGTTTCAACCTTAGGGTCAGGTCCCCATGTGGGTTCGCCTGGAATTAGAATGGGCTCACCTGACATTTCTGGTAATTGACCAAAAAAAAAAAAAAAAAAAAAAAAAATCTAATAATAAAAAATATATGTTGAGTTGACAGAGACAATCACATACATAAAAGACATGACAAACTGAAGCTGAAACTGAAGCACTGTGGTACTGTTTCTGTGTCACATGTTCACCGTGGTCGGTTTCAGATGCTGCAGCTCTTTCATCATAGTTTATTTATTGTTTGTTCAGGATTAATTTTCATCTTTGTAAATACAAACTGGACTGACTGTTCATATACTGACCAAAGAAAATCTAATTCTACCTTTGTGCTTTAATCTGAACCTATATTTTCTGCCTCCGTCCATAATAATATACATTATATAGACTAAATGTGTCTAAAATTAACACTTATTTGCAACATTGTAAAGAAAACTATTACATGATCACAAACAAATTAATTTTAGTTAAAAAAAAAAGGCTCTATATTGAATAATGTGCTGGTATTCATGTACATTACACAGCATTTTGGATCAACATTTGTCACATTTCTGCTTCATTTCTGATCCAAACATGGAGCAGTGACGGGGAAAGTCGATACAGATACTGAGCTGTTAGACCTCATGCACATTTGGGGTGGCATTTGTGTACAAGCGTCTCCATCTAAATGACTGTCAATTCAGATTTCAACTAAGCGTGTTTACTTCTGTTCAACGGGCCGCTCTGTGTGACGTCCTTTTTATTGATTGTTCTTTTTGTTGGCCACATTGACTGAGCAATAAATGTGAATTGTGCTTCCGATGTTGGCATTTGAATATAGCCTTAGAGTTCTGCTATGATCATAGAAGGCTTTCTGAAAATTAAATTCCATGCATACATTATCTTCTTACCAAAAGAAATGGTACGTGAGCTAGTTGTAATTACAAACAATTGATTAGTAATCGAAGGAAATGATCGTTTACAGTTACATTTATTTTGCAATTTAAGTATGTGCTGCTGTTACATGTAATGTTACACATAATATATAAAAGAAGTGGATGGATGGATGGATGGAAGGGTGGATGAATGAGTGGATGGATGGATGGATAGAAGGGTGGATGAATGGGTGGGTGGATGGATGGATGGATGGATAGAAGGGTGGATGAATGGGTGTGTGGATGGATGGATAAATGATGGATGGATGGGTGGATGGATGGAAGGGTGGATGAATGAGTGGATGGATGGATGGATAGAAGGGTGGATGAATGGGTGGGTGGATGGAT
>JAPSES010000105.1:6672556-6682688 GCA_029822895.1 Maxillicosta whitleyi | reverse complement strand
AAACTGTAGCCCAAAGTGCTTCACATTGATTAAAAATTAAAATACAATTTTGAGACAGGGGTGAAATAAGAAATATAGATTTGATTGCACAGAATTATAAAATTACAAAAGTACAAGATAAACTGATTATACACACATTATAAAATTTCAATGAAATAAGAAATTTCAATAGATTTCAATAAAAAATTTCAATAAAATTTAAAAATTTCAATTCAATGTCAATAAAAGAAATAAGAAATATAAGATTTGATTATCTCCCTTCTGACTGATGAAAATAAAAATATTTTTAATTTGGTTAATTTGGTTTAATTTGTATTCCATAACTTTGGTGCATAGTTAACAAAGGCTGCGTCCCCAATTTTCTTTGTAATATATCTGGTAGTCACTAGTAACCCTGCGGTGGATGACCTTAGTGTTCTATTTTGCACATAATTGACCAGTGAGTTTGAAATATAAATCGGTCCTGTTCCATTTAAGGCTTTATAAGTGAGGAGTAGTATTTTAAAATCAGTTCTGTCACTGTGCCGGTCCCAAGCCCAGATAAAAACACAGGGTCATGTCAGGAAGGGCATCCGATGTAAAAACTTGCCAAATTAAAATGCAAATCCAATCCGCTGTGTGATCCCTAAAGGGAAAAGCCCAAAGAAAGTATCTATTCTTGTATTTTACTGTTTTTATTTATTTATTTTCCTGTATTTTCCTTTGTTCCACTGTGGTTGTTTTAAAGCACTTTATAAATAAAGTTGGATTGGATCCTTGCTCTACACTGTATTTCTATTATACTCACACACAACCTGAATGACAGACAGACACCATCGGTAAACTCCCCAGTCAACAAACCCCACCATGTCGGAACACAACGGTCATGCCGACCACCTGGGAGCAGAGTTCAAGACCAAGTGACCCCTAAATTCCCCATCAAACAAAAAAAGCAAAACACGTATGTTGGTGTGGGGGGTCACAGTTTGTGCTGAGCGCTGCCCTGCCTTTAGCCCGTCCAACCTGCGAGGTGTGTGGGTGGATGGAGGACTGATCCGTGGGGAGTGGGGGTGGGGCTAGAAATGAAGTATGTCCTGGGTGGCTGTGATTGCCCCACCACAGTGTACCTCATCCCTTCTTCCAGGGTATGCAACCATGAAGTCAATCAGCACGACACCAGGACATCAATCACTCAAACTCCCTTTGGGGTGACCTGCCCGCTCCTGGAAAGCACACAGACTTTAAAAAAAAAAAAAAAAAAAAAAAAAAGAAATAAACGCAGCACCTAGCATGGGGGATTTTGTGTAGACATTTTTCCAACCTATCTGTAGTCTGTAGGATGTAATATTTATCATTTTTATGTACTTTTTTTAATCCCATTGCTCACGCTATTGCTGTTTTCTTATTAAAGTGATTGGGAATAAAGAGCGACAGTGATAGATTCTGTCACGAGCGTCATATCTTACAAATCCATATTCTGCAAAAGAAGAGAAAATCATGTTTTTTTTTTTTCCCCCCCTTTCGATGATCTCACGTACAGTTTTGCAGCAAACAAATCTCCTGCTCAAAAGGGCTATGGCCCCATTAATAATTCCCTCTCTAATCTCTCCTTTCCATCTGATCAGGTCTTTTCTTCACAGCCCCTCTCCATTTCTCACCTGCCCAGAAACTCCATCAACACCTCCTCCTCTCCCTCTGTGCAGGGTTCACCGCTTTTGATGTCCCGTTGTTAGCTTAAAATGAGCTTTAACAACTGTATAATCTGAAATAACATTGCCTTAGCCAATTCCTGGAAGGAGAAGGATGAGAAGAAGAGAAGACGACGAAGAAAAGAACATGTTCCGAGCTAATGGATGTTCCCTGGATGTGTAATGTAATAATTTTTTGGTGAAAAGAAGCAGGAGAGTATAGGCAGAAGGAGAGAGAGAGAGAGAAAAAAAAAAGATTAAATGGATGGATGAGTGGTGGAATAGATGAATAGAGGGCAGGGTGAGAGGCAGAGTGAAAGAGTGAGAAAGAAAGAGGGGGAAAGCAGATGGAGCCAGAAAGAGGTTGGGCTGATTTAATCTATTTGTAAGGCCTGTGGCTGCTCCTCTCAGACCCCTCTGACAGGAAAAAAGGGGACTTGGCAGACTGATCAAAATTATAATCTCATACCCTTCTCACATCACATTGGCAGATGGCATGCATGTGGTCATTCCTCCTGCCAATGAGCCCTTTTATGTGTTAATAGTTCATCTATTGTTGAAAAGTGCGTGACTCGGCCTGACTTTGACGACGCGGCGCTGGAGGTAATGTTCACGTCCTTAACTTTAGGTAAGTAAAGCGGGACAGACGTATTAACAACCAGGGGGAAAAAAGCACTGAAGTTAGCATGGTTATCGGGCTGTGTGTTCTCATGCATACGATAAAAGACATTAGAGGCGTTGCTGTTTCTCAAACTGTGGGGTAGGCCCCCTAGGGGAGGCATGAAGGCTTGCCAGAGAGGCATGGGATCACTCCTGGGTGTTTGTTTTTTTCAGGTTAGAACATGTAGCAGGTGGAACTAATGGTTTAGTGTTGGAGCACCCTGGACTCATTTTAGGGACGCACAACAAACAAATCTACTGCCATGGTGACCTGTCATTAAATTACACAAAGAGTTTAGGTTTGGAGAAAAATGTGCAACTACTACCACTCTATTTCTGCAGTTTGTTACTAAAATTTGTTTCTTATTTTATTTTAGAAATGGAAATTTATTGTCACAGTTGTAAGATATTTGCACATTTCCTATTTTTATTTGGAAAAGTATTGTTTCTAGGACCAATCCGGTTGAGTTTATTTGTATTATTTAAGCAAAAATCTAAGTTGCACGACAAGTTATTCAAAGACAAAGCAAAAGTATTATTCTAATATTGATGTTTCTTTAAATAACAGTAAAAAAAAAAAAAAAAAATTGCGCTGATTTCTACACTATGTACGGTACATCAGGTTTTATATATAAAAAAATACATCTGAATGCTCATGAGATGATTAATAAGAATGGAAAGAAGAGAAAAGTCACAGATCTGTTTTCAGTTTTTGAACTTTTTGTCTTTTGATTTTACCAAGATATTGCACGAGTTGATCATTTTTCAAAATAAAACCATGTGAGAATTTTTATGTGCAAAAAAAAAATCACTATATTGTGGAGCTGTTAACAAGTAATAGAACCTCTGAGATGAAAAGCAAATCCACGCTGCTTCTTCTGAGATGTCAGAAGAAATAAAGGTTGGAAACCATTGGTTTTATCTTTAAAGGTTCAATATGTCAGATTCTCTTGGTGCCTTTCCATGAAGTCTGTGTTCTGCTGGCAAGTTGTTGACATTGGCTAATGGTGCCTAGCTTACAATGTTTCAGCTGGAGGAGAAACACGGCACCGAAGTCGTATGGAGTTAACATAAGGTCTTTTTCAGGAAAAGTGATGAAAGTCGTCAGCATAGAAACCAGTGCACGTGCTCTTATTATCGATGTTGGAAACTGGAATGCTAGTTTGTTTAGAAATGGAGGTGGCTAACATCAGCACATGGTGGTTCTGTGTAAAAATAGTCCAACACAAACGTCAGAAAAGAGTAACCCTGCACATGTTGAACCTGTATTTACCAATGTGTGGTATTTTCAGCTTGTTCTACAGCACAGGTGTCAAATATGTGGCCCGGGAGCCAAATAAGGCCCGACAAAAGGGTTCAATCTGGCCCCTGGATGATATGAAAATACTAATATTACACTAATTCTTTTAGTTCAGGTTCCACATTTAGACCAATTTGATCTCCAATGGGCAGGACCAGTAAAATACATTTTTTACACACTTATTATGCTTTTTCATTTCATTCGTTTAAGGAAATGTTTGGGTTTGTTTTCTCTGTGTAACTGTACAACGAATCTGAAAACAAATACAACTTATTTCATGTCCAAAAATGTGACTTCAAGTATTAGAGGACATGAAGGGAGTCGGTGAGAGAGAAGAGGATGTAGAAGACAGGGTTAGATGGAGGTAAATGATTTGCTGTGGTGAAAAGAAGCCAAAAAGAAGAAGACGAAGAAGAAGTCTTAAGCAGCATATGGTGGAAATACTCGAATAAAACAGCTAAAATGATCATGGTTATGTACAATCCTTAGCTTAAAGCACTTGGAGACTCGGCAACTTTATTCTCCTCCTTTCATCCGTACTTACACTTACACTATCTTTACAGTATAAGAAAGCCAACTTCAGAATATTCTATATGTACGTTTTTGATGTCCAGAGAGTTGAGATGTATGGTATATCTGTGAGCTTCATGCTTGCCTCAAAGTTCCTGTGATGTTTAATTCATAATCATTATGCAACTCAGCACAGGACTAGCCTTTGCTTGACCCCAGTAATCTTTGCGGATTTCATTATTAAAGATAGCAATCTCCAATACTGCGGAGGAAAGAGGACCACACTCTAATTCACTCTACCATGACTCATCATTACACTCTAGAGCCGCGGCAAGTAGCTGCACCACCTCCTCACTGTGCTCATCAGGACTAATTCCCATTTCCTTCTTCCCTTTACCTAGCATTAAGTAGCCGGCCCTCCTCCCTCTCCCCGTTCAAATCCTTGGTGTTGGATGTCACTAACAGCACTTACTGGTCCTGCAACGCAGCAAAGAAGCCTGCAGCTGCCTGGCCGCCAGTCCCAAGTGTGGTCAGAGTAGGAGGCATATTGTGGCCAAGCCATTGATCGTGAGGAGTAATGGATCTGGCTTAGGCTGATAATGCATGATGTAATTGTCAGAGGAGTTTAATTATATGCTTATTACATGAGGCACTGAGTATTCACGCTCCCTCCCCATTTACTGCACACTCTGCGTGAAGGCCGTAATGGAAAAAGGGGGAAAAATTATGTGTATCATTTAAAAGAGAGATCTTAAGGTCTTAAGAGCTTTTTTTTTTTTTTTTTTTTTTGTTGAACCACCGCGTTGATTAAAAACGTAAACTTAATAATAACGATTAGCGTTATTATGACAATGACACAAGCGGTGGTCACAATGTATTTGCGGTTTGAGCGCATTGGGTATTTCCATTTCATCCATTGACATTGAGAGGAGCATAAGGGTCCCAGTTAATCTAGAATTTCTATCAAGACGTGTAACCCTTCCATCCCGCCATCCCCTCATCCCTCCAGGCCATGCTGAACTGTAATGGTGGCCTCATCGCATGTCTGAGTGCATACGCTACACTGAGCAATGCTTTTCAATTACCTGCACCGGAGCCCTAGACGAAAATACATAGCACATATTTCTGAGGCAAAATGCTTAGGTCAGATGCGCAGAGAAATAAAATATACCTCGTGTCATTTAATTTGACAGTTGTCCTTTCCCAGCTATTGAATAGAGGTCGTCACATGTACAGCTGTTGTGGCAACACTGTGTGCAGATGTGTTTTTGACTCACGCTGGGAATTTACATTTTAAAAAACAGCATGATTACATACACAATGCTCCCGCTATGTTTTCACCTCAACAAAGAAACAAAAAAGAAAAGAAAAAAAACCTAGCCCTTATCACCTCATCATCACCTACCTACGTTAAAAAACCACAGGGTTTAGGTTTCCGTATCCTGTACCAGTAACACATTAAGAATGTACTGTAACCTAATCATTAGCAGCTAAAACTGGAATGTTTACAACTTCCTAACCCTGTCAGTACATATGGTAGTGCACAGAGGAATTGAATGCAATTAGTTGTTAATAGGTGACATGACTTTTGAGGCTGGAGATGCACAAGAGGTGCTAATTAGCATATTAGGTGTAAACTCCAAATAGTAAACAGTGGAAACTAATTTATTGTCAAGGGAAGAAAGATAAAACTAACATTGTGCATCGTACGCAATTATTATGGTTTTATTTTTATTATGAGGAAATGTTTAGATTCATTTTCCGTGTGTGAGGGAGTAACTGATGGAAATGTAACTTGCAAAACTAGCATTTATTAAAGGTCACACATCATGCATTACACTTTTCTAAGTCCGATGCTGATTTTGTGAAATTTGGTCATCTGATGGCTGATACTGACAGCTGATTTTGTTTATTTGATTGTTTTTAAGGACATTTAAGGACCATAAAATACAACTGAAACACTCAAATAATCAAGATTTTTGATGTTGCAATGTAATTGGAATTATTAATACACACACACTTCATACTCTTTTAATATTTATTGAACTTCAAGGGGTATCTCATAGCATTTTTCCTACTGATCAAATATCGGCTTCCAAAAAAAGAAAAAAAAAAAAGAAAAAAAAGAAACATCAAGGCCAATAATGAAAAAACATAATTTATCGGCCTGCCTCTACTGTTAACATTGCTCAACCTACACTAAGAGCTTAGGATTTATCCCCCAGAGCTAAATCAGTAATGGACCTGCAATAGCATGATGCAAGTTGTAAGAGTTTGTTGATATCAGAAATACTTGTGTTTTTATTTGTGGTGAGGTTTAAAGTTTCTTTGTGTAAGATTTAAGGAGATCCAGCTTCAGAAACACAGTATAATCTCCATATTTTTATTTTCATTAGTTCATGATCACGTGAAAATAAGCATCTTTGCATTTTTATTCCCTTAGAATGAGCTTCCAGAGTCTGAACCCTGCACTGACTTCTACCTCTTCATTCAGTTTTATGCCTTTTGTTTACAGAACACACTTAAAGTTGTAAAAATATCCAAATGTCGGGTCCAAATAGAGGTCATGATCGGTTGTAGTCTGTAACTTCACCACTAGATGCTATTAAATTTTATACACTGAACCTATAATTGGTTGCATTTATTTATTTTTTTTTTAAGTTTTTATTTTGCTCACGACGTCTGCGGTTTTATTTTTAGTCGGTACAACCACCCCCTGGATAAACACGTTGAAATAGTTGTCCGCTAAGTATAAAGTTAATTTTCCATAGTGTCTAGCTGTGAACCTCCATAGGGCATATTTATAAAAAAAAATAAAAATAAAAATGTTTTCGCGCAACATGCAGCCACTGTTTATAGTCTCGTCTGAAATAACCCCTACTGATTTATAATATGTGAGACAGAAATGTGTCAGCCCTGCACTAATACATGCTCAGGCTAGTTTTACCTGAGGTTCAGGCTGTTAAATAAATCCCATTAATCATGTTTTTTGGGAAAGGGAAGAAAGAAAAAGGAGGCAAGCAGGGAGGGAGGGAGGGAAAGCAAGGGAGGGGCTGGAAATCTCCTGGTGTCCGCCCATGTCGGAGGCTGCAATAATGAGCTTCAAGTAGGGAACAGAGGCTGAAGCTGGGCCTGTAATGGTGTCCTCCTGGAATAGGCAGGGTTGTGTTTGTGTATATGTGTGCGTGGGGGGGGGGGCATGTGAGGGAGGGAGTGGGAGAGAGACAGTTAGAATACATGGGGTTGTTTGTAACGGGGTGAAACAGGACACCTCTGATCTCTCACACGCATTATAGAAAAGATCACTGAACGCTACATTCTGCTTTATGCATCTGCCTCCCTACACAACATCCAGCTGAGCCGCCGTTGCTGTTTATGAAGCTGGCAGACACCCAGCGAAGTATTTTTCTGTGTTTTTGATGTGGAATCACCAGGGCTCTGACGAAAATACACATTCGCCTGATTGCACATGCAAACTTTTAAAAAGTCTGATAGAAAACACAGCATGGCATTTGAACCGAAACATAACATCCTGTCGCCTTGTGAACATTAGTTTGGAGGTTACACTCTAGCCCTATTTGCAGCATTTAGCAATTAGGTGGAAATGCTCAGATCAAATATGGAACAACAAACACTAGCAGTTATCTTTTTATAATCTCATGTATGGAAATGAGTGTTTGATTTTCTCCTCATGCAAATGAGATTTTCAATTAACTAAAAAAAAAAAAAAAAAATCTGGGGCTTGGCAGAGCGTTGCATGCTTGTCTATTGTGTCCTCCCCACACAGAAATAAATTATGAATACCTAAATAGCATTTCACATTTGAGATAATTATAGTGCTTGGAGAGAGAAAGAGAGAGGGGGAGAAAGAGAGCATCTTTTAACATGCAAATAAAATACACCACTTTGTTTTCTCTTGCAAAGATCAATCATAATTGGGCAGGTACACACAATCACAGGGGTAATTTGATGACCCATTTTATTTTTGGATCACGCACCCCAAATCTCTGAGCTCCTATCCCATGTGTGCTGCTCTATGAGTACTCTGCATTCGCTGACTTCAGTAAAAGAATAATAAAAAAAAAAGTCTGATTATCAAAGCCTCTCCATGGTGATGGCACAGCACACAGATGCATTTCATTTTTATTTTCTTGTTCACTACTTTAACAAGATATCCTCAACTTTTTTTTTTCTTCATCTTTTCCTTTTGAAAAGAATTGTATGCCGATTCGCATTTCAGGCTTTTCTGGCTCCATTTGGAAGTCTATCTTCTTTTCAAATAGCAGAGACGTAATTGAATGGAGTTGCACTCTGATCTCCAGTCATTCTGAAATCCTTATCACAGTGTCTGAGTTCAAAAGATAAGGGGTTACGCCGTGGAGCAGCTACTTATGCACCGCTAATGAATGTTCCGACAGCAGAGTGGTGAATGAGGCACCAGACAAGTCATTAACAATGAATAGTGTACATATACAGAGAACAAATGTACAGTACATTATATACATAGAGAGCGAATAGTCTCACATACGCATGGAGGCCCACCCATCAGCCTAGTGACACACAAAGACAAATAGTGCATATTCCATGAATGCCAAGACAATTACCCTATACATGGGTTGACATAAACATTGTGAAGCCTGGCTTGGTCTTCCCTCAGGGCTGCCGGGTTGTGAGTTTTGTCCGGCCTTATGTAAGTTGCCTCCCTTGCCTTCTTCACACTCCCTATGGGCTTTGTGAACAGTGCACAGTCGCTGTCTCTAATGTAATCTTGAGCACTCTGGGGAAAAAGGCCAAGGCTCTCAAAAAGAGAAAGGCAGAAGAGATTGGAAGAGGTCATTCAAAGTCATGTCTGCAAGGGGATTTGAGAGACTATGACGACTGAAGGATCACAAAGAGGTGAAGGGATGAAACCTACTGTATATAACCCCGAAGTCCTGTTATATCTGTCATTTTTTCGCTCATGCCTGCGCACACGTTTTGTTGATTGAGAGGAAACATTTCTGCGGTTTGATAGTAGTAGAAGCTGAACCACCAGGTGGAAAGAAATACTAAAGCCGGAATTAAAGGTATTGGGAACATATATTGAGGGACAGAGATAGATGTCACATGTTGTTCAGAAACATCATTGTTTTTGGCGCAGGTGGTGACATATTTGGACATGAAGGCAGAGCTTGGGAAAAGTCACAGAAGAGGGCACGAGATCCACTGTATATGAAGAAATACATCTCGAGATGCTGCAAAGACTAGTTATCCGTTCTGCATAGCTCTAAAAGCAATGACCCCCACCCCCCCAAACACAACAATATAACTATTACTACTGGTGTTTTAACCCAATGGGTTGTGGAGGCACCATAGACCATTTCCTGACAATCTCCTACCACTGCCTACCTCCTGGTACTGTGCCTTGTAAGATGGTTTTTGCTAGGCCATCCAATCTCGTAACATGTCCATACCAGGTCATTTTTCTTTTCTTTACGACACTTAGCAGGCTGTCATGTGTACCGATGGCTGTGGATATTCAGTTGTTCCGTCAACAATATAAGGAAGACCTGTAAAGCCTCACACAGCCACACATGTTCAAAGGTGTGAGGATGTTCGTCCATATTAAATATCTTCAATACTTACATCATTGCAACCAACGGGCAGACAAAGGATGTAACTTAACGACCTGAAACATTTGTTATGTATGTACTGACAGAAAATTCAGCAAAAGGCTCCATTTCAGTTCTGATGGATGAAACTTTCCAAGCTAATGCTTCTTTAAACTTATTCAGTACATTGATTACACTTCGATGTTAAACGCTCAATCGCTTAATCAACCCTTTATCGGGAAAGTGACTATTTTTTTTGGTAATTTCCGCACGCATTACAAGACAGTGACAGCGCAATTCCAGTTATGTCAGCAATCTGAGGTCCAGTGTGGTTCTACAGGGTCTGTAAGGTCCACCTGTGTATGAACAGTGAGTGGACCTGCTTTGTTAGGTACCATGAAGTA
>JAPSES010000105.1:6662161-6672456 GCA_029822895.1 Maxillicosta whitleyi | reverse complement strand
CAGTACATTGATTACACTTCGATGTTAAACGCTCAATCGCTTAATCAACCCTTTATCGGGAAAGTGACTATTTTTTTGGTAATTTCCGCACGCATTACAAGACAGTGACAGCGCAATTCCAGTATGTCAGCAATCTGAGGTCCAGTGTGGTTCTACAGGGTCTGTAAGGTCCACCTGTGTATGAACAGTGAGTAGACCTGCTTTCTTAGGTACCATGAAATAATGGTACTAATGTAAGGATGAAGTAATGGTACTAATGTAGTGGACCTGCTTTGTTAGGTACTATGAAGTAATGGTACAAGTGTAAGGAAGGATGGTACTAATCATACACACACACATACAAGAAAAAAAAAAACATGTATTTTAGAACATTAGAACATCAATTCTACCATCCATAAGTGGTGGTGGGGGGAAAAAAACAAAAAAGATGAGGTAGGGAGCCAAATATGGTAACTTTATCAACCTTTTTTTTCTACAAGAGAATATAAAAAAAACTCTAAAAACTCATTTTAATAATAAGTTATTATTATATCCTCCAATTACACACTAAGGTGTTTGAATTTCAGAGTATTTCTGTGCGTGTCCTTTAAAGGGTGAATTTTAACTTCATGATAAACGTTAAAACATACAGTTGTGTCTGACGACCCTTGACTGTGTTTAGTGTATGACACACTGTTTAGCACTAGCCCGGTCTCATTAGCAGGCTACCTGACAGAACATATACACCAACAGGACAGAACCTGAGTTAATGCCAACATTAGTGGAAGTGCTGGGACTGGTACTACGGCTTCATTTCTCAGCTCCAGTTGCTTTGGTGCTTGGTTCGGATTTACTGTAGACCAGCGCAGTAGTTCACTGACCACTTCAGCAAGTCAAACATTTGGAGATATGAGTGTGTGTATACTGTGTACTGCAAAAGAAGATTGATGTGAACACCTTTGAGCGCTGCTGGGTGTGTTTACCAGTGGATTTCCACTGTACCAAGGGCTAATTCTGCGGGCCTCCACACACTCACAAGTATCAATCTTCTCTGACCCGGCCTAGAGCTGTGTCCTCCCAGAGGAACAAACACTCTCCTTCTTCCCTCCTCTTTTTCCATCTCATTCCCTCTCCTTCCCCCTGTCCTTTTCCCTTACAGCCTCTCTTCATTTTCTCCTCTGTGTTTTCTCATTTCCTTTTCCTCACTCTCCTTCTCATCCTCTCCTCTTTCCCTCCATCTCTCTTTCTCTATCTGACCTCATCCCTCCACTAAATCTCCTCGCTGTCAAGTGAAGCACCAGGAACGCGGAAGTTGTGAACTTGTGAGGAGAGAGATCAATAAAGCAAGGACAGCCTGAACGATCTACCCAGAGACAATGCGTTTTGTGCCGAGGATGGGCACCGCAGGCTATAAATCCTGCCATCCCAGCCGTCTGCTGGGCAAAGAGCATTAGTTGCGATCATCATGGTTCTCATCATCTGGAGGGTGCACAGGAGTCACTGTAAACAGTTACGTCAGCCGCCCCATCACTGCCAGAGCAACAGATAAATCCATATTAGCAGGAGTGATGAAAGAGACTTTGATGCATGTTCATAACTGAGTCACTTCAATAAAATATGAGTGGGCTGTGTCATATATGTCACGACAACAAACTGTAGATGGGCTTCGGTATGATGGAGGCATACGCGGTGGTCGGGATGAGCCGTTGATGATAAGTGTGATTGGCAACTGAGCAGAATCATAATCTGCAACCTCGGAGAACTTGAACGCATCTTTGACCTTTTATATGACTCTCAGTAATGATCCATGTTATTGTAGATGCATACTGATCTACTGACAGATGACAAATATGGAAATCAAACACACACACACACACACACAGCATTCTAAGTGCCAGTTAAAAAAAAAAATCAAAAAAATCCAATGACACTAACCAAGTAACTTTTTTTTTTTTAGGAATTTGTGTCTATTTAGGTGCAAGTGTGTGGGTTAAGAGAAGCCACACAAAAATATTTTATTTATATTCCATACATAAATAGTAGGCTGTTTGGTCCCATCCCAGCAGTCTTCATATTTCCTGGTGACATTATCAGCTGTCTCCATCGTGTGCAGAGCGGGAAATAAATTGCATTTTTGCCGGTGGTTCTGTGGCGGCAGACGGCAGGAGGAGCATTATAATATAAAACATGAATAAACAAAATCACTCATGAGCAAATGTGCAGGAGCATGGGGAGGTAATCTCCTTTAGGCATGGTCCTTGAAATTAACTCAAAGAATCTGCACATGAAACGTGTTAAGAAGATTAATCAAATATTTCTCCTCCCCTCCGCCCCCTCCCCAACTCTTGCTCCCATTCAAAGTTTTTTTTTCTCTTCTTTTTTTATTCAAACATTATGGTAATTACTTATTATTGTGCTTACTTGAGGAAGATTGCTTGGCCACAGGTGAATCGGCATGAGGCAAAGGATAACGCTATATGTGTGAAATTGTCATATCATCTATTTTCTAATGTGGCTTAGGCTGGGCATGAGTGTGCCAAATGTGGGAGATGTGCATGGAAGAGAAAGCGCTATATAGCGTGCACAGGGGCAGTGGGCTTGAATAAGCCAGAGAGCAAGTGAACTAGGCAGATAATACTTCTAAACTTTGAAAACTGTAATTGGAAAACTTGAAAACCACACAAAGGAGAGAGCAAGCAGTAGGTCAGAGAATATTGGTTGACTTTCACCCACAGACATTCAAAACAAAGTATCAGAAGGTGCCGGCTGATGTGAAACGCCAGGAAAGACCTCTGTTTCACAAACAACAGCTTCATTTACACTATTCTTTTGGGTCAAGTGAGAATTTAGCAACATGCCGTTAAGGAATATCCAGAAAACTGTGTGTTTAACCCTCTAAAGCCTGAACCGTTAAAGCACTGACAGAAAATTCCAGTTCTGTGACACTGGAGCCTTTATTGGTCCATCAGATCAACCCAAAAATATCAATTTCTGTGTATCTGATTCCATTTTGTATCATATTTGATACACCAGGTCCCAATGCTCAAATATTGTTATTTTTGAACACACAAAAGCACAATATAAAACAGACATGTAAAAAAAATTGGTAAACTTCCGCCTCCTTCCTCATTAATTAATTAAAATGATTAATTCATTAAAATATTGTAGTGTCACTGGAAAGGCCTTTGGTGAATGAATTCCTCTCTGCTGGTGGATTATCAGTGTATTGCATGTATCTAATTGTACACATCAGGTTTTTCAAGAAAAAATATCACACTGATCATGTAGACGGCTTCAGAACTCATCTATCAAATATGACACGTTTGGCGTTATAGGGTTAATCACAAAAAACTGCTCTTGTATTAACGCATAAAAACACCAAAACCATCTACTGATCTAAACTGTTTAATACCTGTTGATCCATTAATCCTATCAATACATGTAAATAATAGGTGTAAAATATAGTTTATCATCTTTTCATGGTTATCATATATGACCCATTTGGACAATCAGAGGCTCTATAGTTACCGTGGAAACACCATCATCTTCTACAATATTTATTCACCAGTAAAGCCCATGGAGTTGGATCAATGACAGCGGATGGAGACTTTTGAGTTTATGTTCACTTAATGATAGATTTTACTGAAAAACTGACTTTTTTCTGCAGTTTTCTCAAATAAATATTAAGCTTGTGTGGACATCTATATGATCATTGAAATATACATAAGAAAATACATGATTTACACTGAAAAAATGCAAAATAAAGAGTAGAATATTACAACAAATGACGATTAATCACTTAAGAAAGGTTAAATAGAGAGAAAAATTCATTTGGTAACAGATACAAAAGTAACAGTGGGTCTTTATGGGTTAGGCGTTGAATCCAGCACATTGTATATCCCATAATGCATCTGTATCCCAGTAGTGAAATTTACTAGATAAACATCATCCCCTTTATCTTGCACTTCCTCGCGATCATACATCATACAGGATACGATGCGTGCTCTGTTTGGGTGCTACAGTTAAAGAATACAGGATCAGATGCCACTCATACGTCCTTCATCTAAAATGGCTGTCAGACATAAGCGCAGGTAAATCACTCATCTGTCCATGTAATCATGCAAATTTGTATTATCCCTCATGTCCCCAACACCTCTTGTCACTTATTTATGCATGTTTTCTTCGTACCTCATCACCCACATCATGTTGGACAAAACATACAATATGTGTGTTTTTGCTATCTAGGGAATGTTCATCTGGAAGATGTGGAAACAGGATTATTTGCCATGAAACGTGTACAAACATTCATGATCCATGATCATCCATCTATCAGTTTAGTTTTCTGGTGTGCAATGAGCATTCCCATCTCAGGAGACTTTTACTGTGACATGCCTTTCTACTTTAAACTGAGGAACAGAACAGCAACAGGTTATCGTTATTAATGAAAGCGGAGACAAAAAGACACGAAAAACTATGCTATTATGTAAAATACCACTAAAAATAAATAAAACTACAATGCAACACTGCAATAACATATTAATTACAAAGCCAAAATGTAATCACGGACAAAATCTGTTTAGTTTTTTCATTTTCAATATTAACGATTCATGGAGAAAATAATATTATGTCTTCGCACAATATGAGACGTTTAATGAACATTTGCTTTACAAATCATATTTAATGTCATGCATCCTTTCATTGTAGGTTTTTTTTAGCTCCTTTAAATCAAGCCTGCACGACAAAAATTAACACTTAAGCATAATAAAAACAAAGAAATATGCTTGAAAATTTGAGTAATACGGAAGTTATGACTATTTATGTCATACATATATACAGTGGTGGGAAAAAGTATTAGACCACCCCTTGTTTTCTTCTATTTCTTGTTCATTTTAACGCCTGGTACAACTAGAGGTACATTTGTTTGGACAAATATAATGATAACAACAAAAATATATCATAATAGTTTGATTTCAGAGCTGATTTTTATCCATTTAACATGTTTTCTTGATAAAAAACTAAAATCATTTCAGTTCTTACATCAATATCTATGTAATTGTACTGAAAAACAGTACTTTTATTCATTCCATATTTTCTTTTCTGTCTGTTTTAGTCACATGACACACACAGGAGTTAGGAATAGATTATATAACCATTGTTACTGATGACATTTGATGGTCTAATATTTTTTCTGTGACTGTATAAAAACAACCAATATTAAAATCAAAGACTGAAGTAAGTACATAAATGATTTAAAAACTAGTGGAAATGTCAAAATTAGAATATTTCTGCAACAGGTACGTGTATTTTTTTGGTAATATTATGTGCACATTGAACACTGAATCCTATCCAGCTGTGTATTTTATAAGTTAATTGCGGTTGTTCTACTCCAAAACTACAGTTAAATATGAAAAAACGTTAACATTTTTCCTTTATAGAATATATATTTAAGTGTACAAATGTCAGTCTCTTGTCACAAACACAAAAGTATTGTAGCCCAACTGCTGCCGACAAACAGCACAGCTATAAATAAAAGTATGGAAATCCATCTCGAAAGAGCAGCCAGTGTAACAAAACAAGCTTCTGTGGCCTTCACTTTCACACACAATCTAGGGAGTGACAGAATTTTGAGAGGCAAAGTCACACTCAGACCTTGGAATATGTTATACTGTGCTTCCAGCAGGGTATGGATATTGGTATGGATATAGGGGGGGAAAAGAAAGAAAAAGGAGGGGTTGAGTTTGCGAGTGTCCCCAGTGGCCTGAGCGTGTGCATGGCTGATCAGTCTGTGGCCTGGTCTGGTCCGCAATGACTGATGAGTTGGCAGTGGACCTTGGAGGTTTGGGTGATAGCCTTTCAGTGTGTGATTCACGGGGAGCGCCCTGTGCACTGACATCCCCACAAGCTGTGATTGAGTTCACAATCCTGCGCCATTCTTCCCCAGTATATATGGCTCCCAAATAAATAAATGGCAGAATCATGAGATCCTGAGTGCAATACAGTAGCTGCAACAGTCTGGGCTAAATCCACCTGCAGTGTAGATAAGATTATCTGTAATGGTATTTTCTATTTTTTTTATTTTTTTAGTCATACTTCTGCATAGACGTAGCTGGGTTCGTTCGATTTTATCACCTGTGACTTATGGCTTGAGCTCATATGAAGCACTGAATATAAAAATGTAGATGAGCCCTTGCTTATCAAACATGTCAGGAGCTGCCTTTGACCCGTCGGAGCCGGCGACTCCTGGTCCGTTGACCTCAGCGCGGCTGATGTCAGCATGATTGTTATTAGCGTCATTGTTCTGAACTTCCGTCACCATCTCTGAATCACGCGGGTTCTTGAAGAGCCCAGACGGGCCGATTGTCTCCTCCTTTTGCCTCGCGCGCAGACCTCTGGCAGAGCATTTGAAATCCTGTAAAAAGAGGATTTGCACAAATAACTCTATAATCTCCGACAGCCAGTAACAGGGTGACGTAATTGTTGCTGTTAGTGAATAATGAGGCAATATGGAGGTGAGTCATTCCTCAGTGAGAATGGGGTCTTAGCCAAAGACTTTAAGCAGATAAGCCTGTTTGGGCTAATGAATGGGCAGATTCAGAGATGTCATCTGAGATTTCTCCTCCTCATGAAAATGGCAGCGGGACGTAGAGAGGAAGGGGGTCACAACTGTTCCTGCATAAACCCATTACTGTAAACAAATGCATTTGAGAATATGCAGTTTAGTCTTTTACTGTGTGTCATATTCAGCGTGCAGTGTGTAATCTCTGCCACTAGGGGACTGTCAATTGAAACAATAACAAAAGATGTCACTGTGATGTAGCAAGGGATTATGGGAGTTATTTTCACCTTTATTGCCAATTAAGATCTTCTGACATACTGTATTATATCAAATCATATTCAGTGATTTAATTCTAATAAAAAAGACTCAAGTAAATAGTATAAAGGTATATATGAGCAAAGATTTTGAGAATATATGGATGAAGGAAATGAAGCTGCAATGTTTTCATTGATTATCTGGATTATTATTATTATTTTTGGCACCCTACTTTGTCACATCAGTTCTACAACTGGGCCTACAGCCAACAAACTTACAGTAATTTTACACAATTTCTTAAAAACATCACTTTGCATAATTGTTGTTAAAAGTGAACTGAAACAAATACTTTAGTGTAGACACATGCTAACGTATGACTGTAAATACATTGAAATAAAATAACTAGCCCTCCAATCTGTGCAAATAACAATAATTACAATGATATTCAGGCCAATTAAATCTATTAAATCTAAATTTTGGATCATATTTGATACATCAGGTCTTAATGCTCAAATATTATTACATTTTAACAAACAAAAACAGAATATAACACAATCATTTCTAAGAACTTGGTAATTCCTTTTCAAAACTGGCAATTTCCTCATTAATGACAATCTTGTAGCGTCACTGGAAAGGCCACTAGTGAACAAATTCCTCTCCCTTGGTGGATTATCCATGTATTGCATGTATCAAATTGTATACACCAGGTTTTTCATGAAAAAAACAAAAACAAAATCACACTAATCATGTAGGGGGCTGCAAAACTCACGTATCAAATCTGATACATTTGGTGTTATAGGGTTAAAGAAAAACATCACATTAGTAGGAATGTTTTGAAATCACAGATATTTATTTATTTTATGGCATTATCTGTGTAATCCCATTGATTATACACATAAAATGCCAAATTAAGAGTGGTCTAAATCCACGAGAACACCCAGATCTAATGCTGAGATGGCACTTAAAAGTTCATTATGCAATGTTTAGTGACATTTAGTACTAAAGATGTGAATTAGAGACAATTAAAGAACATTTTGACTCACTTTATTATCCTAAAGTAAATTCGGCCTCTGCATTTCACCCATCCTAATAGACTCAGTGCCTACCGTTATCTTAACCTAAACCCAGTATCTCTGTCCACTGCCATTGATCCAAGTCCATGGGTTTACTGGTGAGTCAATGTTGTAGAAGATGACAGTGTTTCCACGGTAACTGGAACACAGATCATATCTGATGACCACGAAAAGACGACAAACTGCATTTTACTCCAATTATTTACATGGATTTATAGGTTTACTGGATCAGACATTGTTAAACATTTTATTTTGGTAGATGATTTTGATCGCCAGTGGTTGTTTTATGGGATAACGATATAGTAAGCATTGAATATTAGCATAGCAAAACCATTTGACGGGTAATGTAACTGACAACTACAGTTGAGTTGTCTATCAGCTGAAAATGACAGAAACACTGTTGTATTACGGTTCATACTGGTCGTGTAATGCCATTCTCTGACATTTTATCCATTATTTATTGTATTCCCTCATGAAGGGAATAGGACACCACTGACAGGCTAAATGAAAAGGGCTATTACAATGAACAAATGACAGATTTCATTGGATTCAAGCACCGTTTCCAGCATAAGGACAGTACACAAGTCATCAAAATACATAGTATAAGCCTATTTGTTTTTTAGATAGATGTGGAATATCACATGTTAAAGTCTTGTCACACAGACAAATGGTTAATGTTAAAGTCTTACAACTTGCAGTACAGTTGCAATGTCAATATCAAAGCCTCACTATCAGCACAGAACCATTTGTTTTTCACCACTGCGTTCCTATTAAGGGTGAAATTAGCTGTGCCTGAATGAGTGAGGTCTGCATACTGAACTCCTTATAACGCCGGAGCTACGGACAAAGATAAGGGATCAGGGAGAACGGGTTTGTCCAGACCTCAGATGTTCAATGTGAGAGCTGCTCGTCTTATCAGTCCCCTGAAATGGCCCTCTAATTGGAGACATGTTTCTATGAAATGTGTATAAATTGATGGTAATTGCTTTTGTATGCATGGAAATGCTAATTTTCCTCTATAATGGCTATCAAGAGAAACATACCAACTACTTCAGTGAGTTCCTGTGTCATAGACAAGAAAACAATGCATAAATGCTAGTATGCACACATTCCTAATGTAAAGCAAACGCACATTTGAAACGGAACTTCTACATCTCATCCTTTTCGAGCGCTCCTATGGTAATTACAGACTAAAACCTACACAACACTGGCCTACCCATCTCATGTTTTCTCTCAAGAGAATTGAACATGGACATGAAATGCAGCATCAGAACGGTTTTCTGAGGCAATGCACCCACTTGAGATGCTGACTGCTTGTGATAACTCCTGGGTTCAACGTCCCATAGGCAGAGCTTTGGAATAATCCATTCTCCATACAGATTTCTCCCACGGAAGCTGCTTTATCCCATTATCACAGGCATTATACAAATGTATACTGCTGTAATCCACACACTTAGAACCCGATGCCTTTGGAAACAGCCATGTTGTGGGTGACAAACAGCGTCTGATACTGTGCAGCGCAAACAGAGTCGCCCTGGTATATCTCAGTGTTCAAATTAAAGTTTGTTTGTTTGTGCTCGTGCATGCGTGGGTACATGTGTCTGTGCAAACGAATGCTCCCACTAAAGTATTTTCAGAGGGAGATGTTGCGTGTAGAGAACTTGGTCTGGGCCGTACGGGGGTGTTTAACATATCCAAGGTCTCCAGCAGAGACATACAGAAACACAAGCGGGTCATGGGGGATGCTGATAGCTGTGTGAACTCAGCAGGTGGTTGAGTGCAAGATGTGATAACTAGATGTTCTCGATGACAACGGTGGTGGAGCTGGTCTGTCCCTAATGTACTGTATTTGCTTAATAACACAGCAGGCAGCAGAGGTCTGGGTGTGAGGAGGAAGAACTCCCCAGTAACAAACACACACATGCCCCATATTCCCTCCAGGGCATGTGGCCCATGAAGGACAAAGAATAGAACATGTAAGATGTGAAGAAGAAAGGAGGAGAGGAAGAAAGAGAACAGATGGAAGAAATGAAGAGAAAGAAAGAAAGAAAGAAAGAACAGAAGGAAGAAATGAGAGAAAGGAAAGGAAGAAAGAGAAAATAATGAAGGAGGAGAAAGAACAGAAGGAAGGAAAGAAAAATCAGTAGGAAGGAAGGAAGAAAATAAAGGAAAGAAAGTAAAGATGGAAAGAAAGAAAGAAAATAAAGAAGGAAGGAGACAAAGAAAGGAAAGGAAGGAAGTTTGGAAGAATAACAGAAAAGAAGGAAGGAAGAAAAGAAAGAACAGAAGGAAGAAAGAAAGAGAACAAGGAAAGAAGAAAAGAACAAACAAACAGGGGGAAGAAAGAAAAGAAATGAAAGAAAGAACGGAAGAAAGAACAACAGAAAATAAATAAAGAAAGAAAGTTTGGAAGAATGACAGAAAAGAAAGAA
>JAPSES010000105.1:6623597-6650923 GCA_029822895.1 Maxillicosta whitleyi | reverse complement strand
CCCCCCCCCCCCCCCCCCCCCCCCCCCCCCCCCCCCCCCCCCCCCCCCCCCCCCCGTTAACCCTCCCAGCTGTCTCGCCAACCCATCTGAGCAGAATATAAGACACGTCACAGCAACATCATGGTGACGCTTCTGACTGAAATTAGTAAAGCAGGTAAATAAACAACTGCCCCTGTCTGATAAATGAACGACCTACAATAACAATAAAGGAAATATTTCAGGTGTTTTCCTGTTAGCTGATAGTCAGTTACATACCACCAGAACGGTTCCCAAACTGGGGCTGTGGTCTCATCCCTATGGTTAATGGTGTTTTCACATATAGTCCCCTTTAAGCGAACTGAACTCAGTCGTCTTTCGTGGACCGAAAAGTAGAGCGACAGAAAAAGAAATGAGTTCTACAGCCACCTGTTGCGGTTCTTCAGTCATGGTTCACGGTACCGCCCGGACGCAGAGGCGGTGTCCTGTCAAACCAGAGCACTGGACGCCAGAGCCGTGCCCGCGTTTCAGCCCCGGGGCTCGGCGCACAGCTCAGGCTCGGTGTCCTCGCGCTTGAAACCCAACGCAGGAACCACAACACGTACTGAAGCGTGGATAATCCATCCCTGCTGTTCAGCGCTTGTAATGTTTATATGTAAAATACAGCCGACAGGTGATCAACCACCCTACTCAGAACTCTGTCTGTGGGCACTGATTCCCTTGTATTTTTCTCCCTGGTTGGTTCAAACAGAGGAGATCCTGTCCGAAGACTTCTTCTCACCATGTCCTCGCTCGGTTTGAGCAGCACATGACTGCAGAAACGTTACCATGACTACAATTAATAAGTACAAGTGTCTGTCTAACAAACCTGGCGCTGCTCTTTCTAGCTGGTGGATTGTCTTCCAATATGGTAAACATAAACCACATGACCCCTGACGTCATATGGCAAAGGTCTATTGGTGGCCAGAGGTCAAAGGTTAAAGCTACCTTATACAGAACTGAAGTGCCCCTCCTTCTGGTTGTCTTTTACAGTTTGATACTGTTGGATTATGCAGCATTTACACATATCATTAGCCTAAGTCAGGGGTATCAAACTTCATTTTTTTGATCCGAGGTGGGCCGAGACAGTCAAATAATAACAAAATAATATAGAAATACAGGTAGTCCTCAGGTTACGAACGAGTTCTATTTCTACGCTGTTGACCCGAATTTCCACGCAACTCTGAATTAACCCTTTAGTACGCCTAAATACCTCCTAAATCTCTAAATAACTATCCAAATACATGTATTATACTTCATGTTAATAAAATAAAGTAAAAAATAAGATACTGTACGTACAGTATACAGTAGGTATCTACAGTAATGGCGGACGAAATTTTGGCGTCATACAGTAATAGCGGATGAGACATCGGCGTCGTAAAGTCGAAATAACGTAAGTCGGGTACGTCGTAACCTGAGGACTATACCTGTAATGTCAACTTCAAAATTTTCTCTACATTTTATAGCAAAAAAAAGTAAAATTAAACAATGGGAATGTTTACATCTACAAACTATCCTTTCAAACAATGCGAATAACATGCACAAACTGAAAAATAAGTGTAATTTAAAACAGGTAAAACTGTTGAACTATGAGGTGTAAATACAATGACGACATGCCTAAAAGTCTACATCTGTGCATGATCTGTTCAGAGTCACTGAAGATGACTCATGACGCAGCTTCATCATGACCAGAATTGTACCTTTTTTTTCCTCCTTTTTTAACACTTAAAAAAACTCCTCACTCTTGAAGATGAAGGCAAAATGCACCAAAGCTGATGCCATTTGGAGGCTTTTGAAGATCTGTTTAACTTTTTATAACTTTTTTTTTTTTTGCCTTAAAAGGTCTTATCCATCCCAAACATATCTCTTTAGACAGCCTGTCACCATTGACCACCGTTCCTATTTTTTATTATTATTATTTTTTTTTTTAGTCCCATGGTTCACAACAGGAGGTGTGACTTTGGTTCTCTACACCTGTCCAGTCTTATGACTATAAATCTCCTTGAGGGATTTTTTTTTTTTTTTTTAATTTCCCAAATTTGGCACAAACTTTGATTGAACTCAATGATGAACTAATTAGGTCAAGATCAATGCTACCTCAAAGAACACGCTTTGAGCCAAAAAAAAAAAAAATTAAAAATTCAGGGGAGAAAAGTATGAACAGATGATGAGGCTGAGGCTCATGAGGCAATGATTTTTAAGAAAGTGAAAAGACCATTATTTCTACAATATTTGTCCTATTTTTATATCGAAATAGAAAAATACTTGGCAAGAAATTTTTATGCAAGAAAAATATTATTATTTTGGGGAAAAAAAGGGTCTTTTTCATAATAATCTTTATTTTTCACGCAGTGAAGTGTTTTAAGTCTTGCCTTAAAACCTACTTTTATTCTTTGGCTTTTAACAAAAACAATATGTGTGTTATTTTATTTATTCATTTATTTATTTTTATTTTTAAGTATTTGATTTTATTGTTTTATTTAGAGGTTGTTGTTTTACAAACATATTTCTTTTTTTAAGTTTCTGTCTTAATTGTTTTTATGATGTGAAACACTTTGAAAACATTGTTTAAATGCTCTATATAAATAAAGTGGTTTGGAATAATACGATTTTCCAGTCAATATGGTGGTTTTATTTCTTGTACTGAGCACCATTTACTAAAATTCTAGCATTTTTATCCAGTTTTAAGGCACATAAGGCTTTTTTTAGTTGATAGACTTTTTGCTTGTTTTAAAAATTCTAGCCAATATTTTATTTATTTATTTACTTATTTATCCCATTGGCAGAACGTTTTGTACAATATAAGACAATTTGACCAGATATAGGAATATTAGGCTTGTTTCTAGCAGGACATTTTTATTTATTTATTTTGTTTGTTTACGTAATGTCCTTATTTATTAAATTTTAGCTCTGTTTGGAACACTAACCTTAAAGCAGTGAGTTTGGACCTGTTCATTTTGTGACTCAAAAAAATCTATTTTATTTCTCATCGGGACCTACATTTACAAAAACATGTCGTGGATTTGTAAAACATTTCCATTTTCACTGACTCTTCCACTGCCAGAATAATGTTGAATTGAGTATACTTTGTCAAAATGTAAGAATATTTGTTTATTTCACACACAAAAAAAGAATAAAACATAGGAAAAAAGAGAAAACCCCCCCAAAAATACAGAAAAAATGGAACAACTATTGTGCCTCCCCATAACACATATACACACCCCTACAAACACACTATAGACTGAAATATAATGCCATGTTTGCCATCAATACTTTTAATACTGAAAAGTAGCATGAAACACAACAAGACACCTCTCATCCCTTGTCATTTTTTCCATTTTAATTAGAAGAATGAACCTACATGTCATATTATTATCATATATTTTACTTCATCCATCGGCGACCCAGTAAAAACAGCACTAAGTTTGGGAAAAAGCAGTTCTTGAATATTCTCCTAGACTTATTTGAAGGTGGATGCGTGTTTATTTACATTCTCCAACATAACCATTGTGAAACAACCAGATAATAGCGTTGTATTTTTCTTTATTTTTCCACTAATGCCACTCACTCTCTTCCGTCTGTCTATTGCCTACTACACATTTCAGCGTTAAATCTGTTTTGACACAGCCCATCATTTCTGTGCAAAACAACCCGTTAGAAAAACAGACACTTTAATAGAAATGTTTAATGTTAAATATGAACCGGTGTTTTGTTTCTAGTGTCAAAGATGATGACAACGTCTAAATTTTATAGTTATAATAGTTGAGAATGTTCTTCTTTCCTGTGTTTATGGTACTTTTACCTTTATTTTCAGAGTCGTTTCCAATAAAACCTTATTTTTGAAAGCAAAAAAAAAATCATACCTCTGTCACCTACATCTCATCGGAACGAAAAACATTTCCATTTCTTAGGCTGATAATAAGGTTTGAATCAGGTGAAAATATGTGTTTTGGTTTTGGATTCTACAGTGGCTCGCACTTCTTTTCCATATTTCAAAGCTGGTGATTGGTTTTCATAAAGCGCATAATACAGATGTGGTATCGGGGTGGTGGGTGTCCCAACATAGACGCCGTGTTGCCTGCATGATAATCAGTAATCCACTTTGCTCCGGCTCTGGCCTGGCCGCTGACCCCTGCTGACCTCTTTGGAATTGATTTTGCGCTTGAACCAAAAGCAGGCGCAAATTATGAGTAGAAAGCAAGAAAAAAAGGGGGGGAGGGAGGGGTCGAGAGACGGACAGACAGACAGATGGACAGAGAGAGGCGCAGAAGAGAAAACAAAAGAGGTGGCATGGAACAGAACAGCATTTTATCTCTACTGAAAGAAGGTATTTAGCCATGGGAAAGATAGATGGTTACAATGACTTACTTTGATGGAACATCTGTAGGAAAGCAGGACAAAATGACAAGGGCCTTGTGAAAAGCTGTAATTTAATAGCCTAATTTCCTGCCCAGCCCGGCAGAAATATCTGTCTGACACTGACAGCTGATGAAAATGCACCAGGATTTGATTTTCTCCCAAGTGGAGAACAAGTTCAGACCTATCTCTTGCTCCGTAAAGTCCCGCAGGCGATTGTGTGACGCCGCCGCCGCACTAAGAGAATAGGATTCTGGCCGCGGCTGCTTCCTCCTCAGGGCTAATGACAAATTTAGTGATAATCGTCATATTTTAATTGATGTTTCTGCACCACTGACTCAAACCACCGGTGGATTGCATCAGGGGGATGTGAGATAAGGGTAGT
Organism: Maxillicosta whitleyi; assembly: GCA_029822895.1. NCBI lineage: Eukaryota > Metazoa > Chordata > Actinopteri > Perciformes > Neosebastidae > Maxillicosta > Maxillicosta whitleyi. Next base: position 6,646,167 of record JAPSES010000105.1, on the reverse strand, counting down.
TTTGTAACTGCACGGCCCGCAGTTCCTTTTATTGCGCTGGTTGGAGCTCAATCTGTCCAACGCTCAAGGCTTTCATGCACAACATTGGCAGCCCACCTCTGGGACGCCACAACCTGCTCACAGTCACCGCGTGAGGTAGGCGCTCATCCCTGCTACGCCACCGTCGGACTGTTGGGTAAAAACTCCGGCGCTGCTCACAACAAGCTTGTTGATTGCCCGGCGGCCCCCCAGAGCGCTGCAGTATGGAGAGGACTAATGTATTTATAACCCCGCTCATATGTGCACTGGGAACAAATTAGAGACAAATGAGGCAGGATTCCTCCGCTCGGCCCGGAAAGCCACAAAATTAGGGCAGCGTCGTTTACAACTCGCACCAGATCAGAGCCGCAAACTAATGCAACTTTAAACATGCCTCTAGAAGCGTCTGTACAGCGGATCGTGTAGTATTTTACAGTCCAAGTGGTTCAACACTGGAGATATAAGTAAGTGGTTAAGTGAGAGCTTAGTGTGAAAGCCATCCTTTGTTTTTTTTTGTGTGTGTGTGTTTTTTTTTTTTTTTTTTATTGTTGTGGTTTTCTTTCTATTTTTGGTTGTGAAGGCTCTGCTTTGATGATCAAGCCAGTGAACACACAAGAATAACACACTAGCACAAGGCATGGCTTTAATATTTGATGTAACCATTATGTCGGCCTCATCACTGAAGCTGCTATTGATAAAGGTTTTGTTATATTATGAATAAAAAAAAGATGAAATGAAACATTCATCCACGCCTCGGGTGGGAGAGCCCGTCGTCCAATAACTGAAAGGTTGGCGGTTTGAATTCCTAGTCAATGTGCCGTTGCAGCTGTGGATATAAATGTAGTTTAACACCACCAGAGTGTGAACGTAAGAGTGAATGAATAATGGGTCAATAATGGAAAGAGCTTTGAGTGCTTTGGGAAATGTTCTAGAAATCTAATCAATTGTTGTTATTATTACTATTATTATTGTTGTTGTTATTATTATTTATCACTAATCATTGACAAGACAAACTTTCTTTTAGCTTTTTCCTTCAGGGGTTACCCCAGCAAATCAGATTTGCATATTGTTTTGGCGCAACTTTTACATCGGATGCCCTTCTTGACACAACCCTTTGTATTTATCCGAGCTTGGGACCGGCACAATAAGGCACTGGCTTGTGCCCCCTTGTGGCTACAGATATATGCAAGTAAAGCATGAAGGGTCTTGCCCATGGGCCCACCTTTCGATTTAAACCGGCAATCTTCCGCACCAAAGCCAGTGGTGTAAATCACTAAGCTAGCCAGTCGCTGTTGATCACTGACAAGACACATAATCAGTTAATCATACCCGACATGTTTCGGCAGTAAACTTCTGATTTTGTCAGAGGTGTCCGAGGGTGGTGTGTGATGTGTTTTAAGAGGACTGATGATCATTGGGGCGGAGCCAACCTGTCAGATTTGACCATCAGACTGCTCAAAACACTTCACACACCACCTTGGGACACCTCTGACGAAGACGGAAGTTTACCGCCGAAACATGTCGCGTATGATTTACTGATTATGTGTCTGATACAGAAGAAAACTAAAGAAAGTATAAGAACAGAGACACTATGAACTTTGTTGGATCGATGACTGACAAGTTGACATATTGATTATTTCATTATGGTACCTTTCACTGTATTAGGGATAGGGACGGGAAGTGAGAACCGGTCCCCAGTAGCTCAGTTCCTTAGAATCGTTTAGGGGCGGATAATCAAGCATCTGTGGAAGAATAAGTCCAGTCCCTCCCATTTCACAACATCATAGGTCTGCTGCTAAAGTCTTGGTCCAGATAGCAGACCTTCAGAGATCTAATAAAGTCTAGGCCTCGGGTCAGAACTTTTCTTGTGGGATTCTCAACTGGTTCAGATCTTGTTCTTTAGATAGTTTTGGTCGCTACAGAACACTTTGCACAAGGAATGAACAAGAACTTTTTTTTCTTTTTTGGATCCCCATTAGATGTACCATCACCAGATGTACCTCACTGGGGATGCTCCGACACCATGATGTGACCATTACAATTTCATCCCTTGTTAAAGTTGCTCAGATTCCTACTCTTTGCCAATTTTGCTGGTTCTAACGCATCAACTTCCAAGCCAAATATTTACTTAGTACATGATATATCCTGCCCCCATACAAGGTGACTTCCAGAACTCCCTGGAGAAAACCAAGGGGATTTCCCACCCATGATTTCTTCAGATTCTTGTTTTTTTAATGCCTGGTCCATCTAAAAGTACATTGGAAGAGCTCTTTTCCAAAAACACTATATAACCATTTTCAAAAGTTAAGTGTTTTTAGTGTTTAAGTTTTTTTTTCTTCTGGTCACATGTCACTGGTGTCATATTCTTACTAATGTTTATCCATATTCGAGTGCTACATTATTGACATATTCCACTACTGATAATAGGTTAGTCACATGATACACACAGGAGTTAGGACTTGATTGCATAACCGTTGTTTTTGATAATTTTTAATGACTTTTTGTTGTTTTATTTAGTTTTCATTCACAAAATTATTTTTTTCGCTGCAAGGTTTAGTCTTCATTTTAGTCCGCTAAAGAAAAACCCTGAAAACAATTGCACATATTAGCATGAAATTTGCTCAGAAAGTACATTAAAGCAGTGTTTCCCAACCAGGGGTACGTGTACCCCTAGGAGTATGTGGAGGTAATGCATGGGGAGGTTTTTTTTTTTTTTTAAGAAGGGGTTACAAAAACTGTAGTCCAAAAACTTGTAATATCCGTAATATGACAACAGAATTTCTGCTGTAGTCACTTATTTTTATTCCAAGAAATTATATTCTTTATTCTTATGTTGAATTAAGTTGATGCTAAAAAAGAAGGAGAGAGTCTGAGAAGTTTATGTTCAATTTAAGAAGATTAAATAAAATGATTTTCATCTAATAACCACTGTGTTATGCTCTATTTTTGGAGAATTATCGACGCATATATGTGAGGGGGTACTCGTGGAGTAACAAGAAGGCTCAGGGGGGACTCAAGCCAAAAAAGGTTGGGAAACACTGCATTAAAGTATGGAGTAGACCCACAAATACTGACAAAAATGAGGGGGAAAAAATAACATGTGTGTTTTAATAATAACATGGAACAAAGAGCAGATGAAGCCTGTGTTCTCTTAAAGTGTTATGTTATGTTGTTTTGGTTTTCACGGAGGAGAAAACTGCATCCTTTTGCGAGTGACAGTGTTGTTTCAGTTGTTGCGGATTTACTGAACAAATAGAAACCGCTTCTAAACAAAGCAGGTAGAAACTTTCTTAACAAGATCAGGCTAGTTTGTGTAGACACATTTCCTCAATGTTATTCTATAGTGGCTTATGTGATAAAAAAAAAAAAGAATAAAAAAAGCATCTTCAAAGTGACAAAGAATGTCACAATTTCAATAGTTCACTTCCAGACACTATATCTGCTCAGCAACAAATAACAAACTCTGCATGTAAATCAGATCAATAGGATATCCATACAAACGGCCTGCAGCTGTGTGTTGCCATCAAGCAGCTCACCTAATGTAATAAGGAACATCAATAGTTGATTTTCAAACCTAGTGGTGCAGAGAAAGAAAACGAGGATGATGAGATTAGCGCAGCTTGGCTCCGACGTCGAGCTTCATTTTATAAACAGTCACAATTAACACAGACTGTCATTATACAGGGGACAATGAGATGAGTTGGGAAGAACAGATTAATAACTTCACCGCGTGAGTCAAACTCTGCCGCACTACAAAGACATACCCCGTATTTGTTTCTCAGAGTCAACACTGACATTTGGACGTCGGGGTATGATAATTAATCATGATAAACCGAAATGCTCGCGTGCGTAGACAGAAGGCGGTTGCGCAAAAGATTACACATCTATTGTATGTTGGTCCTCAGACAGGTGTAATAATGCAGCCTGACAATTCACAGCACTATACGGTAACGCAAAATTAGCAGGTGTTCTCTGCAGCAAAAAAAAAAAGTTTCCATTAAAGGTACATCCAGGCTTATGTTCCCTAAGGTGGATTAGGCGAGAAAGAGCTTTTCATAAAAATGTAAGTAGTTTTTATAAAAAGAACGATACATCCATAGTTATATAGGGAATACAGTATTTGTGGTAACATCAACTTTTAATTAAATCTACAGTAAGTAACGTCTGCCACTAGGGGTCTCTAATTCAAAACAGTGGGAGTTTGACAAAGTGGTGACACAGCAGGGGATCATGGGAGTTTTCACCACTGTTACATGACTAAGGCAGTAGTCGTACAGATCTCAGCGGATCTATAAATACACAAAACATTTAGAAACGCGCAGGATATCGGAATTTTGAGAACCTTAGTTGAGATTTTTTTTCCTCTGTGTTTTTATTCTTCTTTCGGCATGAATAAAATACAGGTAGTCCTCGGGTTACGAACGACTTATGCTACGCTGTTGACGTAACCTGTATTTCTGCACAACTCGGGATTAACCCTTTAGTGCCCCAAAATAGTAATCACATTACACATTGGCATAGGTTTTTACATCAGATGCCCTTCCTGACACAACCTGGCTTGGGCCCCCTTGTGGCTACATTGGGATGTATAGCGTAAAGAACCTTTCCCAACAGATCACCTGGGTTTTGGACCGGCCATCTTCCGCACCAAAGTCAGTGGCGTTAACCACTGAGCTACACAGTCGCTCCCTAAATCTCTAAATAACTATCCAAATACATGTCTTCATACTAATAAAATAAAGTAAAAAAAAATAAGATACTGTATGTAAAGTATACAGTACGTGGTCGAGACTTCAGCGTCGTAAAGTCCAAATAACGTAACCCGTCGTAACCCGCGGACTACCTGTAATGTGATTGAAATGTTTTAATGAACGTGTTTTATCATGGTGCTACAAAAATGTCCACTCATCTGGACACCATGGGTTTACTTTACCATGGGTTTACCAAAAAAATGTGTATTTAAAATGAAAAAACATTAAGTGATAAACTGTGATAAACTCTCAGTTTAACTCTAATACCAGTTGTTACCACTTCATAGAGATAATATGCAAAAAAAAACAAAAAACACTTTTTGATTAAGGAAAACAGTAATTCCAGTCTAATAACTAGTATTGATTTACACTGAAACACATTACTCCTCCATTTCTCTTTAGGCATTAAAAAAAACAATGCGATGGAATTTTTAATAAATGTGGTTTATCCCGGTGTTTAATTTTTGAAGCAAAAAAACCCGTGTTTAAAATGTAAAAACATTAAGTGCTAAACTGTGTGAAAACTATGAAATAAAACATTTTTCATGCAGCTAATCTGATGTTTTCTAACAGTTCAACTCTAATACTAGTTGTTACTCACTTCATAGAGATAATATGAAAAAATGTATTAAAAAAATATATTTTAAAAAATCATTATTACTATTATTACTACTCTATTCCTCTTTAGGCATAAAAAACCCCAATGTGATTAAATTTTTTTATTAACCTATTTTCCAAGGAGTTGCAAAATTATCCACTCAGCCGAACACCATGCATTTAATTTTTGAACCAAATAAACATGTATTTAGTGATAAAATGTGTGAAAATTATGAAATAATTCTCTAAAAGTCATTAATCTGATGTTTTGTCACATTTTAACATACTCTAATATTAGTTTTTATACATTTTATGGAGATAACATGCAAAAAAAAAAAAAACAATTCTTTGTTTAAAAAACTGTTAATTGTAGTCTAATAACAAGAAATTGATTTACACTCAAACACATTACTACAGATTAGGTTAATCAAGAACAGCAAAATTACGGGAATTAATGTCATATGTATGTATGGAATAATGCACATGCCTCACCTGTGTTAGATATGAAACTAAAACAACAAAACCCATGAAAACAGAACAGAACAGCTGTAGAATAACAACTGTAGTGACCAGTATGAGTGAAAGGGTTAAAATTACACTCACTCCTCTGAAGTCATTTCAGGTTTTTCATATTTGTTTAGGACATTCATATTTTTTTTTTTTGTGGAAGGACATTTTGTACAATGTTGTGTGTTTCATTATGTAATATTCCTTTTTTTTTGTTACACAAAAACAAGTACAAATTTGGAGTTTTCGGTATTTATGGATTTATTATGTTATTAGTTTACAGGCTGAATTGGACTGAATGTGGAACCTGAACTAAAATAATTAATATTTCCAGGGTCATTTCTGCACAGGCTTTGGATTGGAGTCTTTTCAATCCACATAATATAGTTGTGACACTGAGCAGTGACATTGTCAGAGGCATAAATAAGTATGTCTACATTCTGTATCATAACAACACAGTCCACAGACTGACATTGTGTGAGTACTTGGACTTTTATACTTTAAAGTACATTTTAAAGGAAATATTTAGTACTTTTACTTAAGTAAGATTCTTGATGTAGTACTTCTACTTTTACTTGAGTAAATATTTGGTAGGGTATTGGTACTTTTACTTAAGTACTGAACGTAAATACTTCCTCCACCCCTGTACATCATACATTACATTATTCACTCGGTTAGTTTAGCTTTGTTTTTAGACAGAGGCAAACAGAGGCAATGAAACCAGAAATCACCTCTTGTTTTCTACAGTCATGGAAAAATTACACTGGATTCCAAAAAAAATAAAATAAATAAAAAAAAAATGTGGAAGTTGTCGATATTTTTTCAACAATATTAGGTCCATTTTACACTGCTGAATCCAAAAATTACATCTATTTTTGTCAGTCAGGTCAGGTTTTTATCCTAATTTTATTTTGAAAAATCCAAGTATTAAACTTCAGTACTTCCTCCACCCCTGGAACTAACAAAAACCCAACCCCTCCCTACACATAACATGTCATCCTTAAAGGAACAGTACAAAAATGAACACTTTACGACACCTTAACAATAAGAAAAGTTTATTTATTTGTACAGTACATCACCTATAATCCCCTAAGCATCATTACAACATTAACATTAAAACGTAAAACTACATTTTGCTCATTTTAAATGACTGAAATCTTTGTCACACTTCTTAATAATATAACAAACTGGAACAAAACTAGCGAGTGTAAATTGTTTTTCACGTCCCCACATGACTCACAATACGCATTTCCATTGGATTATTTCGTCAGACTCCTACCGGCAAAAATTACATAGACTTTTAAGACAAAATAACCCACCTCTAATACGGTTTTATCATCTAATAATCACGTTATTATCTTATGGGAACATCTTTTTCACGTGTAAAATGCAACAGAAGGCTCAGATAATTAGCCCTCCTCTCTTTTCATAATCACGTTTCACTTCAACTCCTTCATTTTGCTCTCCTCCACCTTCGGACGAGTACCGCGGCGCGCTCATATAATCCTCACTTCCTGCACATCCAGAGGCTGCGCTCGTAATGTAAGTATTTCGCACGAGAAGGGTGTCTGAAGGAGATGAGGCTCTTGGGCCGTCACTCCGTCTCTCTCAGTTGCATTGGATTAGTCAGCGCATGGTGAATCAGCTGTTTGTCATTGATACAGTAATAGCTTAGCAGTGGCTTTTATAGGCACCAGGTGGACTAATAAAAAACTCAGCATTAGTATCCTCGGGCCAGTACAACAGCAATTTATCTACAAACATCAAGTGTATGAACAACAACAACAACAAAAAATCTCACTTAAACATCCCAGAGGAGGATTTTTCCCCCAGTTTTTTCGACCGTATTTCATAAATCCACACCCCGACGCGCCAACTCCAGCCAATTACATAATTTGAAATTACTCTTAAAAGGAAAACACATGTATTTCATGATAGAGACAGCCGACAGCGTAGACAGAGAATGAACTTCATTTGTGCTCACGGGGGCTGTGAGTTAGTGGCCTTGCAGGTTACAGAAGCATTGTTTGCTCTAATTGTGTTTGGTAATGTGTTTTTGAAGCGCTGTTATTGCTATTCATGGTATTCAAGCAGGAGCAAATAGCTTCTTCTGCCCATGGACACATAATTGAGGAGCCTGAGGAAGATTACTGCAGTGAGGGGATAAAAAAAAAAAAAAATTGGGGCTGAAAGAAAAAGACAGTTTTAGTAAAAGAGGTAGAAGCAACAGCCAGAAAAATCATGGACGACAGTGAAAGGGTGGTGGTGGTGGGGGAGACAAAATATGTTTGGAGAGTGTTCAACCACGTGTACGATTCATAATTAACTTTTTAGAACCTTCACAAAGCTATGGGTGTGGGGCTCATGCCAACAGAGCTGTTCCTTTTCACTGGCAGATGTGGCTCGGCCGTGCTTTGTTATGTTTACTTACGTGTTTCCCAGTGCCAACCGTACATGAGGTAGTCGGAGGGAACACATGTTGCCAGAGGACCAACAAACACATATTTTTGTCTGTAGGAGAAAAAAAATAAAAGAGCGGTCGTTAAATATGAGACTTTCGGATGTCACGCGGGTTAGAAGTAATGACTTTCCTAACAACATAAGCGTTTTTTCCCTCCTATTTTCTACCACGTTTTTTATTCCGTGCCGTACTTATAATGCGGCATTGTGCAGTCTATTTCCATTTTAATAGCTACACCTTAGGCAGCCATCAGGTAACTTAGGTACGTGACTAATAAAACTCTAATTGAGCAAATTAGATGTTGTTGATCTCTCACTGAGTCAGACAATCATCACCCACGACTCTATATAGTTAGTCAATGATTCAAGAGCTGCCGTTTAATGATGTTGACTCATTGTGGGTTTGAACACATCACTCGCTGCTTTGTGAAGAGGAAACGGTGAGTCGAGAAAAGGCGACCGAGAAACGGAGCTTAGAAGCGTTTATGTGGATGCTACGTACTGCAGTACATTACACGCTACTTCCTCTAAGGTGCTCTATGTGAAAATGACCATATGATCACCATGGAAACAACAATTACCTGGCAGCTGTTGGTAGAGGTTTTTTTTTTTGTTTTGTTTTTTTTCCCGCCCCCTTGGGATATTTACATACAAATCTTCATGAAATTGTTCGCTCCATATGAGACTGTTCATATCAACAGCTTGTGTCTGTAGGATAATAGCTCATCTCAACTTTTCCAACGGAGGGAATGTGTTTTCAATTCTAAGAAAAATGTTTTACGGTAAAACTCAGGGAATTATATTTTTGCATAGACATGGCCCTCGCCTTTAGTCCTACTCCTGTTCCTGTTTGTGTGTTCATATGAAAGGTTAGGGGGGCACTGCTACCAATTGTGGACCCCATGGAAGGTAAACGTTATGGGCCCTTCAGAAAATAAATTATCGGTAAATCTGTTGTCGGAGTGCGTGTGTGGGGGTGGTGGTGAACCTACTGTAACAACTGAAAGTATAGATAGGAGTGCGTTTCACAAATGCTAACAAACACAATGGGCATAAAAAATAAAATTAAAGTAAAACCTAACTTTGAACATCCGACTCCCAGCCTCTATTTTACAGAACTTCTAACCTATACCCACTTAACCACCTGCAAACACTCGTGATCGCAATGTTGTACTTAACAATAGATTTAACAACAAAAGAGTATAATGATTGAAATTGCACCACAAAACATTGTACAGTATTCATTTATTCAATGTGCTGTTTGGTTTCACACATGGAATATTTTGAAAATCCAGAAAGTTCTCTCTGAAATGTCATGAAATGTATGGTGGTATAGTGTTTGTGTTCTCAGTTTTGCATTTGTGTTTACACTTTGGTGTTTGTGTTTTCATTTTGGTGTTTGTGTTTTCACTTTGGTGTTTTCATTTTAGTGTTTGTGTTTTCATTTTGGTGTTTTCATTTTGGTGTTTGTGTTTTCATTTTGGTGTTTGTATTTTCATTTTGGTGTTTGTATTTTCATTTTGGTGTTTGTTTTCATTTTAGTGATTGTGTTTTCACTTTGCCGTTTGTGTTTTCACTTGGGTGTTTGTGTTTTCACTTTGGTGTTTGTGTTTTCACTTGGGTGTTTCTGTTTTCACTTTGGTGTTTGTTTTCATTTTAGTGATTGTGTTTTCACTTTGGCGTTTGTGTTTTCACTTTGGTGTTTGCGTTTTCACTTTGGTCTTTGTGTTTTCACTTTGGTGTTTATCTGATGACCATGAACAGATGACAAACTGCATTTTACACCAATTATTTAAATGTATTGATAGGGTTAGTGGTTCAAAAATTATTGAACATTTTACGTCAGTAGATGGGTTTGTTTGCAGTTTGGGTCTTTATGGTTTATGGTAAGGGAACATCTGTGATATGGCCTTTAAAGTCTGTTCTAGGGGTCTTAAATTTAACTTGTCATGACATTTGGAACGTTGTATGTGAAATGGTACAGTCCAAATGTATTAAATGTTGCGTAAAATAAGCTCCCGTGGTACATCCTGTCTATGCATTGCAGATTATAGATACTTCAAGTGTCGTACCTTAAACTTTATCCACTGGAGTATGTTTGGGTTTGTCAGATAACACTCACTGTGCACTAGTTTTGGTCAGAATCAGTCTGGTACTAGTAGATAAATGTCAATTCAATCCCAGGCTAACTTTGACACACTTGTAGGATCAATGTGAACGCTGTACTTTCATTTATTTTTGCCTTTCCACTTCTCTATTCCAATCACTGCAGAGTGGATGCCGAGTGGTGGGCACATGGCTCTCGCTTGCTAATGCTTCCCTTTTACTTTGCAAAAATTGTTCATCAGAAAAAGCTTTTTCCACCTCAATGGATGTGTCCCTTAATCCCTGGCTCCTAAAACCTGTTTAATCTGAACTAAGTCATTAAAACAGTAAAGGGATATCACAAAGGACTTTCAAGCCAATTGGCTTAACGCTAACGTGATTAGATCATTGATCTCTTGGCAAAGCCTTGGGCTTCCAGGTGCGAAATGACTATTTAATGAAATCAGAGAAATCTCGTTACTAGAAAATTACTGATCAAAGTTAAGACCAGGTGACTGGGGTGGTATTGGTATCCATGTATCTGGGCAAAGGTATTTATTCTCCAGATCCCCTCTTGACATTACCAAGAATGTATGGGACTGGAATGAGAGATCGTGTTCTTAATCCCTAACCAGCCACTATCCATACCGCTATGCATCTTTAACAGGGATTGCTGCTTTAAGCTTTGATAGTGATCACCATTGAGCTACATTTCCCCCCTCCTTTTTTTTTTTTTTTTTGTCCTCCAGATGCACAATAAGGAAGTGGTCTAATGGCATTATAGCCTGATTAATGCATGTACCAAAAAAGCCGTCTTTACAGATCTCCTTCAATTGTATTTTCTGTCATGTAGTCTACAGATTCAGGATTACACCTTTGACATTATCAGCTTGATGTTCATTAATAGCCAGAATACAGATCACTGAGCGCGCTAAATCTCCAGCAGCTTACATAAACGGGCTGATAACACGGCTACAGAACACTGTTAAAAACACACCTGGAAATGACCCGACTCACCACCTCTGCAGAAACACTCCCAACACCTGACAACCTTACGATTGTCCTCTGCTGTTGCGTGGAATAAATAATCTGATCAGAGACCTCTTTTCTAATTAACGAGAAGAGATGAAATATCACTTAATTTCAAATTTAATTACAAGCCATAATATTTCCTTCATTGGACCTCCTGCTAATGCTTTGCAGTTTCCCGCTGCTGATAAATGTGCTGTGTATTAAAAACAGGAACATTTACTGTTCCCTGAACTGCACGCGAAAATTTCCAACGTTATGAACATTTTGTAGGTAGGAGGCGTATAATACCACGAGACACACAAACACACAAACCGCAACGACGGTCGTGATACACAAAGAATGGAGTGCCATCAGGACCACAGATAAAAAGGTTAATAAAGACTTGGTAATGAAAATTAATGACACAAATCATACACAGGCTCTGACACACTTTTCCCTGTTTAATTGCAATGGCTGAGACGCACTCATTTTAATTACCTATATTGCAGCATTGATGTCCTTCAGTGTCAAGCTCCCAAGTTCTCTCTGTGCTTATCACTACAGATGAGCGTTTAAGGCTATTATCATAACCATGACAAAGGTATTGACTTCTACCCTCAGATGAGTTTTGCTTATGCAATAAGAATTGCCATTAATTGGGGTAATGAGGCTTGCACGCTGACTTTCACCACCACTTTTGGTCTCAATCATATAGTGATGATTTTGCATTAGGAGACTGGCTTTAGTCCAGGGTAAGATCATTAGTAATGTATGGGTTTAATTTAGAGCCACTTTGGATAACGAAACCTGTGGAAGATTATGACACTCCAGCAAATATTTATAGTTTTTTTTTTTTTTTTTAGAGCAACACAGTGGTGAAATGATCTGCCTATACAAAAATATAAGAGCTTTACATTATTACAGACCAAAATAAATAAATAAAAGATTGACCGGCGGAACTGATTCAGCGATTTAAAAACATGCCGATCACTAATCAATGGAACTGACAAATTACGTTAAAATGAACGAAGAGTCGCGCTCACATTGGAAACGCATTCATTTGGTTCAAGCTGGAATTCCACAAAGACAGAAAGTGAATTGTTTACCAACACAACTGTCTGGAATCATCTCCAGGGACTGACTGAAAATGCACAGATTGGAAGTTGCTGATGTAGCACATTGGCTCAATTTTTTTTTTTTTTAACAAGAAATAAAAAATAAATAAATAAATAAAAAATAATGCAGGCCCGCTGCTGCTGCTGCTGCTGCTGGCTACGGTTTGATGATGGATTTTGAATAATGCAAATATGATAAATTGGCCAACACATAGCATTTCACTAATTAATTATAATTAATCATGTTGAAGTTTTCAGAGGTGTAGTCAGTGATAATGTTGTCTGTTTGATGTATTGCCCATATGAAGCCCAGCGTGTGGATCAAACCCCTGTCTCTTGAGCAGAAGTAGAGTGGTCTTCAGGACTGTTTGTGTTTGTGTGTGTGTGTGTGTGCGTTTCACTCAAGTGTCGTCCTCATTCTACTCCACAGATGGGATTTCATTTTAATTGACAGTTACCTGAATCCATTCGTCAAGATGACAGCCATAGTGAGGGGGAACTGTTGAGGTGCACCCTGAATGTACTCAGCAAGGTATAGAGGTGGAAGTGCTTCGTTTGTGTGCGAGTGTGTTTTTCCATCTGTCTATGCATGCACTTGTCCGTATGTCTGCCGCAACTTTTTTTTTTCTTTTTTTTTTTTTTTTGACGGGCTCTACAGATAGGTCAATCTTAGCATCAAACTGCGGCATCTTCAGTGTTCAGAGTGTGCATGTGTGTGTTTGTGCACTTGTTTGTGAGTGCAGGGGTGCATACCCTGCCGATCCATTGATCTCAAGCTTTCTCTGTGAAGTCTGGCCTTTGTCTGCCAGATCTACCTCTCCTGCCGTCTTTCTTTTTCGCTGTCATTCCCTGACACATGGCTCTGACACATCCACCAGTGGGAAAATAACACATATCTCTGACCTCTTGAACTTTTTCTTCTCCGAAAGCCCTAGAGAAAGAATGCTTTAGCTGCCCACGCCTCTTTAAATGTCTACCAAGGGACAGGGGCTATTGAGACAAGGGGGGTAGAAAGACATTTCAAGACAGGTATAGATCCTCAGCTGGTGTCAGGTATGGGTATCGAGCAAAACAGCCAAGGATTTATAGCGTGAACACTTCATGTATTGTGCATGGACTGCAAAGAGCCAGAGTAATAGACATTGTTGTCAGCAGTTCTCTGCCAGGGTTTTCCTATGAGCTCTGTTCAGTGTTAAATCACAGACTGTATACAAAGCTGGTCAATTCTTTTCCAGGCCACTGCGCTCAGTGTTTACTGTATCATGCTTAAGATCTCAAAACAAATTGACATGTGGAACACCTTTATTATATGTACAAGCCAAGACCAAGAGATTGAGTTTAATGGAAAATGCTTAGTTAACATAAAGATGATGGGCTGTCACATGTCATATCAGAAGCTCCCGTGCCCCCCCCCCCACCTCAGTATTCTACTCACACGGTATGCGTCAAATAGCCATAAACACCCTGCATTGGAAAGCTGAGACTGAGGGAGGTGAGGGGAGAGGAGAGGGGGGGGGCTTAAGGGTGGGGGGTTATGTGTGGTCACATAATGTTGTCTTTGGATCAGCCTTAGGAAGCCATGTCACAGATCATTCATGGAGCCGGTGTTGTATACATTAAGGAGGGAGGGGCGGGGATTGGCGGAGGCCTCTCCACAGCAACAGAGGACAGCCTATGGAAAATGCCCCTGCTACCTTGCCAAGACGGTGATGTCATCAGAGTGGAACATGCATTTCTACAAGCTGTCTGCTACACCGCTGCATGTGCGTGCACGCCGCCGAGTCCCCTCCAGTGTGTGTATGCGTGCGTTGGTAGGAGTGAAACGAACACACACCGGCTTATGCTGCATCACCTTCAGGCCGTCCTCAGCTGTACCACAGGGATGTTACCTCTTCAATGATTCTCTCATGTATATTGAATGAACTGCACAACAAGCTCATGTTCATGGGTGATTTATCTTGTGCAGGTGTGATAATGTCAATATATTGATTAATCAAGCGGTGATTGAGGACCATATGCTCTGCTGATGATTAATATTGATAACTACGTGCCACCCTGCAACTTGACAATACAGATTTAATCACACGCATCCAAAAAAACAAGGTTGAGTGTGTGTGTTAAAGTGTCTTACCATGTGTAACCGGTGACCTGGGGGATTACATCTTGCCCCTAAAGCTCCTGCTCACATTGTGCGCTGCCAATAGTGTATTGTATCACTGTGGGCAGCATCTTAAAGAAGTTTAAAAATGTGTGCAGCTTGCTCTTTATTCCCCGCTTTCTAATCCTTTTTAAGCTCACAATGGTGCTTTACTTCACAATAGTAAAAGCACTGAAAAGGGACAACTGCAAGCGTGGCCCGAGCGTCTGAAAACAGATTTCAAAAAGAAGGGAAAAAAAACCAAAAAACCTGTGGACATGTGCACATATTTTCGGTGGTTCCTGTATTAAGCACAGCATGGACGTGTCAGTCAGTTTGCATAAGGTTATTATACTGTCCCCTGCCTTCTTTGCACATCACTTAAAAGTATGTAAGTTGTGCTCATCAGATTGTTGCCAATGTGTTAATCTATTTAAAGGGGGCTTTGAATGGCAGCACGCATGACGGGTTTGTGTTTAACAATATATCTCTTTAAGTCTCTCTTGTTTGTGTTGTCACAGCTGCCAGAACTTGGCGAAAGAGAAGGGACAAAAGGGAAAAGTAGACATCAGTGCATGGCAAAATAGTGTGAAAAGGGGGGGGGGGGGGCCGGTGGTTTTCTGCACATAAGCTCTGAAGCCACAACTTCAGATCCATCTACTTTGAGCATCTTTGCAAATATATATTTTATCCGCACATATCAAGATGAAAGTAAAATAGTTTCCAAATCCATTTCATTACGAGCAGAAATCAGAGTGGAAATCTGGGATAACACTTTAAATTAAGGTTCATATATTCACTAGTCACGTATTAGCATATATATTATAAAACACTTACGCCTTATTTTCTATGATCGTTCAAGATACTTGTAGGGGATTTGTGAAGCTACTAGTGAATTAATTAGTAGCGGGACCTCAATTTACAAAGGGAAACATAGTCTGGGTTGGATAGAGATATATCCCCTTCACTCTAATGGAGATTTATTTTCCTTAAAATTGATATTTTTCTCCATGTTTTTGTGTCTTATTCACAGAAAAACATCATGTTAGGCTGCAAATACTGATATGTAGCGACTGGATAACTTAGTGGTTTACACTGCAGACTTTGGTGCGGAAGGTTGCTAGTTTGAATTCCAGGTGGGTCCTTGGACAAGGCCCTTTACCCTACATATGCCTATATACCTTGTAAGTCGCTATGGATACAAGTGTCAGCCAAATATAATATATATATATATATATATATATAACATAAATATAATTTAATAATATTAAAAATACTTTCCCAAGTGTGGATTTGTAAAAGAAAATGATGGCATCACGTCTTATTTCACACATGTCTGTTAGGGCGTTTTCACACTGGGTATCCGAGTATGATGGACTCCACTTAATTTTATCAATGTCAATGCAAACGTTATGCACAAGTACCGTACCCGAGTCCAGCTGAGTGCGGAACATTGGGCGTGAAAGTGGTCTGTACCCGAGACCGGAAGTGACCTAATCATCACTCTGACAACATGACCTAATTTGGAATAAAGACATATGTTATATCACATGACACACCACGGAGACTGCGCCATTTTGAACTTACAAGCTATTGGTTGCTAGGGGCAACAGCATAATGCAGACGTGCAGGAAGGAGCCATATGACTCAAGATTTAAGAAAAATAAAGGATAAGGCGGCGATGAAAGCAAGGGGTCTCTATCGGGAGAAGCTCAATGCGATAAATAAAGAAGATCAGAGATATGAAGGATAGACCCCAGAGTTACCAGTGTTCACCAGCATCCGACTGGTCCTTGCCATCCTGTAGCTACATGCAATAGTCAACTGTCTTGTTGTCGGAATAAGTTACTACACAGTGCAGGAATTCTAAAGCCTTAAGTCCTTACATTTCAAGTTGCAGTTAGCCCCTGATGCTAATAAATAACTAGTTAGCAACAATTATGCACCTCAGTATAAAGGCTTTGCTAAACCTGATGGTAGCATGCATTCTTTTTAGCAACATATCATACCAAAGCATTACATGATCAAAAATAAATGAATTTTAACCAAAAAAACGTGTGTTTTGAATGTCTGGTGTTGCCAGAAATGTGTGATATAACATGGGGTCATGAGCCAAAAAAGATTGGGAACCACTGGGTAAAGCTATTTAGCATTAGCTTGCATTTCAACTCACAGTTAGCCCCTGATGCTAATAAATAACTAGTTAGTGGTGATTATGCACCTTCATGTAAAGGCTTTGCTAAACCAGATGTTAGCATCCAAACTGTATTTGTAACACAGTATAGCAAATAATTACATGATGAAAAAGAAATTAATTTTAGCCAAAAAAAGTGTGTTTTGAATGTTTGGGGTTACTAATAATGTGTGATATAAAAATGGGGTCAAGAGCCAAAAAAGGGTGGGAGCAACTGGATTAGATATTTAACATTAGCTTACATTTCAACTCACATTTACTGCCCCTGATGCTAATAAATAACTAGTCAGCAACAATTATGCTCCTCAATATAAAGGCTTTGCTAAACCTGATGTTAGCATACATCCTTATAGCAAAGCATTACATGATCAAAAATAAATTATTTTTACATTTTTATATCACAACCCCAAATTAATGTTTGGGGTTGTGATATAAAAATGGGGTCTTGAGCCAAAAAAAGGTTGGGTTAAGGTATTTTGCATTAGCTTACATTTCAAGTCACAGTTAGCCCCTGATGCTAATAAATAACTAGTCAGCAACAGTTATGCTCCTCAATATAAAGGCTTTGCCAAACCTGACGTTAGCATCCATCCTTTATTTATAACATCCTGTACGAGTCTATTCTTTCACAGTTTACAGTCGCTGTGACACTCCTGTTTTTTCCAGCGTCTGACCACGGACAGAGGCCGGTGGCGGAGCTGATTTGTTGCGCTGCATTACACTGACAGATCGACTGATTGTTGACAAACAGCTCAACTCAATGCCAGCACCGCCGCGGTCATCTTCACTCCGCCGCCTGACTGTTTGCTGTTGTGTGGTGATTTGCTGAAGCTCCCCCGGATGACAAGCATGCTTCATCCCTCACTTTCATTGCACCATAAAAGGGTCCTCTGTGGTGCTGGATGCTGCTGCTTACTGGTTAGTCTTTGTCATCATTACGGTGTCACAGACAGGATAACCAGGATGGGAGTCGGGGTGAGGGGAGGACACTCAGAGGGTGGAGAGTGTGTAACAGTAGACATGGCAGGAGTCACCTAGGTCCACAAGAATCAGATTATCTGTTCATTCATCTTCATATGTCTATATCCCAAATGGTAACGGAGCGCCCAGAGGGGAAGGTCACACACCAGTGCTTAGAATAACATACATCTGATCAAGCTAAAAAAAAAAAAAAAAAATCCAATGTGGGGGCGAAACCTGCTGCGGTTACACAACAAAACAAATGCAATGTCTGGATTTGTGTTTGCACTAAAACTGGAAGTAAAAAAAAAAAAAAAAGATTTAAACTGAATAAGCCCGCTTTAGTTACAGGAAGTCTTTGATCTAGAAAATGATTTATATGCTTTGAGAACACAAGACAAACACCATGGGGTGTTTTGGAGATTTGCAAGTATTCTGTGTATATTTGTGTTTATTTACAAGTGTGTGTGTGTGTGTATTTAAAGCTTTATATGGATTTTCTTTGCGCTGCACCTGAAATAGAGTCCTCACCTGTGGATGAACCTGAGTTGAGCTGGTTTTTTTTTTTTTTGGAAGGTTGTGTATACCGCAGACAAAACGAGTGCCACATATTTCCCTGACTAAAGGATCCTTTAGGTCCTGCAGCAGTCTGCTGTGCTACTGGGATAACAAGGGGCTCTGATCTCATCATGCCACAGCTCACTTTGCCGGGAAGGAGAAGGATGATGTAATGCTGTGCACGCACACATCAGACACACCGTGGAGGAGAAGAAGAAACAGTGGAGCCGCCGCAATAATAACACCTCCACCAGGATTTTATGAGGCGTCATCACATTTATCATAACCGTGATTCCTGTAACAATCATAGTCAAATTCCAATTATGCATCTTCCTATGGATATTTACCTCACTTCATTTGGGATTTTATGAGGAAGAGGAGCATACTTGTACATTGGAAGGCACAGTATATAATTTTTGCTGCTCAATGTACTTTGATGATGTTGTGAAGTAGCGTGAGATAATGGGATTTTTTTTCTTTTTTTTTTTTTTTTTTCACAACCACAGGCTGAAAGAATATATCTAACATGACCCAGGAAGGAATTATATTTATAGTGGAGATAATGTTTTAACCCTCAAACACCTAAAAAGCCACTGAACAAAAGCACTGATTTAATATGTTTAATAACTATTGAACTACTAATGCATTTACATAATTCAGATAAAATGCAGTTTCTTCATTAGATGTGACCCATGTGGACGTTCAGAGGCTCCACAGTGAATATGGGAACACAATCATCTTCTGCAAACATTAATTCACCAGTAAAACACAAATAGTTTGACAAATAAATATATATGTATATATATAGTTTGACATATGTTTTGTTTTTCTTCGCTTTTTTTATATTAAGCTTTGTATTTACTCTGCTGCTTCTACAAAAAGCTATATAATCAGTTGATTCAGTGATTACATGTGGGAAAATACCTGATTTTTACCCCCCAAAAAGTGCAAACTGCAGAAAATAAATCAACTTGACAAGGATAAATATACAGGAAAAAAAAAATACTTGGTAGTCGTGACAAAAATAGCTCAAGGTTTTCGAGTGTTAAGATTTTTTTCATTATGTAATTTCATTTTGATGATAAATACAAATAATGTTAAATAATATAATCATAAATTACATAATAATTACTCATCTTACCTTTGTGTCAGTTCCCATCTAGATTTTTATGTCTATTTAATATTTTTTTTAGGTAAGTTATCACCATTTCTTATATTATCCTCTGTATTATATGTTTTTTCCATGGCAATAAGGTATAAGTTTTTACTCAGACTGTGTTTAGACTCATATATTCACATTCTGTAATTCCATTTCGATGATAAATACAAGTAATGTTAAATAATGTAATCATAAATGACACAATAATGACTCATCTTAACCCAAATGAATCTTTCTCTATATTTAATTGCCGTTAAGTGGTTTATCACCATTTATTGTCATATTATCCTCTGTATTTTGTGTATTTTTCAGTGAAAATCAGGTATTTTCTAACATTTAATCAATTAATTATATAGATGTTCATAAAGGCTCAGATTAAAGTTGAAAATTATTAAATCAAAAATAAAAAAAATTGACTTTTTCATCAAAATCTATCATTACGTAAACTTAAAACATCCACTGTCAGTTGTTAAACTCCATGGGTTTCACTGATGAATCAATGTTGTAGAAGATGACGGTGTTTCCATGGTAACTATGGAGCCCCTGAACATCTAAATGGATCATATCTGATGACCATGAAAAGATGGCAAAACATTTATTTAGATGAATTATTGGATCAACAGGGATTAAACAGTTTACATCTATGATTTTTATAGATAGTGAATGTTTGGATGTTTATGGGTTAAAATAAGTTAGTATTTAACATGACATTTTCACCCACATTTGACATTATTTATTGTGTAAATAAAGTAGACAACCATATTTATGAGGTGGATGCATGTGAACATCAAACAATTCCTCACAAAACATAACATTTTTTGCTTATTTTGGCGAAAAACACATAATATTACATAATACTTTTAATTATTATTAAAGAAGCAATACGGAAAAAATAAAAAGTCACCATATATTCTATGCACGCGTTTCCATCGGAAGTTAAAAATGATGTGTTGGACAGTTTAATGGCAAATCACATATTCTAACAAGTTCACCTTTTACTGAAATGTATAAATTACCAAATTAATTGATTGCTTTTTACAGTGACCTACAAAAGGAGCCCATCCATTTACATTACCTTCATCTTTCCCCTTGCCGTAGTACTAGACAGTCACCTCCAGAGAATCATACGACTCCAGTCCTGTATAATACTAGGGTGAGAATATTATACTGTGAATTTTATGCTAGGTAATTAAAGAGATCACTGTTTTATGTCCTAGGCAGGGATGGACATTCCCTGATTCACAACCCTACACACTAAAGTGGAATAGCCTTGTTCTTACTCTTGATCTTCTCTGGTTTAATTGTCCTTTGTGTCGAGCTTCTTCCTTTTATAACCTCCCTAATATATGATACATGGACTGCGGCGTCTTTAAGATATTAACAGGCTATTGATGCACTGAAGCAAAGCATCACACCTGTCAAAGCGCCATGATGAGTGAGACCGCATCACCTGCCTCCGCCCCCCCAACCCCAACCCCCGCTCCCCTCCTTCGCCTGCGTGTTCTCGCCATAGACCTTAGCCTATAACGCGGCTGAACTTCCCCAACGCCCGCTGCCCCTTCCTTTTTCCTGTGCGAGTGCCTGCGAGGTGAAGCATGTGTCAGGGGTCTGAGACGAAGCCAGAGGAGCGGGAGATGAGTCAGATGAACACTTGTCAGGTGATGTCATCTCCAGTGAGCGGCCGATGACCGGCCCCAGCTGTTTGGGTGCAGTGAGGCACACTCTGTAGCACCTGTCTGGAGATGTTTCAGCTCTTACGAATGCAGTTACAGAACAGGCGCGCCACTCACGGGGCTTTCGTAACTCCCCGGTGATGAATCCAACAGAGGTCAAACAGGGCAGACGCTAGGCTACACGTCTAACAGAGCATGGGCCTGTACTCGTATAAGTATGACCGCGGACAAACTACAAGCGCGTACAGGATGTCTCTGTTGTGTCGAGTATAGAAGGGGATTACTCATGTGACTGTATGACTGTTTGGGGGTTTATTTTTAGAAATAATCCACACGTTAAAGGTGTCAGGACCCTCTTACGTGACCATGATATCAGTGATGACTTCACTTCGGATCAGGTCATCCTCATCATGCAAAAGGGTAGTCACAACCACAGTCTGGAACTGAAACCAATGCTGTAGGATGGTAAGTGTAATACCACTAACAGCCACTAGGTGCCTTTTTTTTTTTTTTTTTTTAAACCTATAAAGACCCAAACATTCACAAGCAGCCAAAACCATCTACTGATCTAAACTGTGTAATAACTTTAGAGCCACTAATCCTATAAATACATGTAAATAATTGGTGTAAAATACAGTTTTTCATCTTTTCATGGTCATCAGATATGACCTACTTGGATGTTCAGAGGCTGCATAGTTACCGTGGAAACGTCATAAGCTTCGACAACATTAATTCACTAGTAAAACACAGAGTTTGACAAATAATACTGGTTTACATACAGTTAATGATATATTTTGCTGAAAAGGTCACCTTTTTTCCTTCAGTTTTCTCATTTTTTTATTTTTTTTTTTTTAAATCTGTATAATCAGTATTAAATTTAGGATAATACCAGATTTTTTATTTATTTATTTGTTAAAGCAAACTGCAGACAATAAATCCCCCTTTTTCTTCTGTTTTCTGTTTCTGAAAACTTTAATCTGAGCCTTTATAAACATCTATATGTTAAGTCAGTTAAATGTTGGAAAATATCTGATTTTTACTTGAAAAAAAAAATACAAAGGATAATATTAAATAAATGGTGATAAACCACTTAACGACAATTAAATATAGAGAAAAATTCATTTGGGAATTGCCACAAATGTCACACTGGGTCCTTATGGGTTAAGATGATTAATTATGTAATTTATGATTATATTATTTAACATTAGTTGTATTTATCGTCAAAATGAGATTACAGAATGTGAATATATGAGTCTAAAAACAGTCTGAGTAAAAATGTAACACTTGAAAACCTTGAGCTATTTTCATATATAGGAAAATACCTGATCTCCACTAAATATAAATA
>JAPSES010000105.1:6600743-6612713 GCA_029822895.1 Maxillicosta whitleyi | reverse complement strand
CCCACGCAACACCCCCTACCCCCCTTCCAGGCCTCTCCTAAAATAGACCCATAGCTGGGCCTCTGAACGTTTGGCTGTTTCCTTCCTCCCATCTTGTCCACGCCTGTTAGAAGGTTACAGCTGCTCTCTTTCTGACCACAGTTTCCATTGCTCATCACTGTTTAACTCCCAGACCCCTTCTGGAGTCCATTACCAAGGCTAACTTCCCCAGATTTATCACCACTATGACCTGCAGCAGCCAAAACAACAGCAGTGTGGATTTGCTGAATGCTGAATGGGCTGTTCTAAAGCCTGCAATGGGAAGTCTAATGCTGCAAGGGACTAAGGTAATTGTTTATTAAAAGTGTATTTCAAGGATACTGTCCGTCTCCGCAGCTTGACAGTGTGGTGAATGTGTGTTGTGCAGAATTTCTAAGAAAAGATCCCGGTCCAACTGTAGAGAGGCTGCAGAGAAGATGTCTTTGATTGAGTCTATGCTCCAAGTGAGCGGATGATGGGATCATTGCCATCCATTTTCTTTTAACTTCATCCATAGTTAAAGATTTTTTTTTTTTTTTTATCTCTGCTTAAGAACCTCGGTCGCTTAACATTCACACCAGTTACTGAAAGGAAACGTGTTCCCGCCGTAACCCCAAACTCACCCAGTTCCACTTTGAAGTTCCCAGAAAGCCTTATGTTTGTCAATCGTATGGCTTTAAGGTTTTGGAAATGACAGGAATTCAAACCATATTGCCACGGCAAAGGGCTCATCAGCACTTTAAGCATGTTGAGTTGGCTTGGGTTTTTTGTATTCCCTGCACAAAAACAAATCCATCCTCTATAAGTAATGCATACTAGATGAGGTGCCACTGATGGTCAATAGATTTGCCACCCCGACCCACACCACTGTCTCTGTTTGTTTCCATTACAAAGCCATTCTTATCATGCATAATGCATTTCTAAAATCACCCTGTCATTATTTCATCAAAACATTAAAAAGAGAGAGGGAAGCAAAGGAAGAAAGTAAGAAAGAAAAGAGATCTGTGCAGCGAGATTATGCATCCCCCCTGAAAAAGCTTCTGGGAAGGACAATAGGTCTTGAGATGCAACGCTACAGTATTTTTGTTTCCCATGATAGGCTTATTAATCACAGTTATGAATCATGAGATACTTTGGAGAACATTGGAATCAGGGCTAGACAATGAGGATGATAAGCCAAGGATAAGGCCCTCGTAGTCTGGAAGGAAAAAAAAACAAAAAACAATTGCGGTGCAAGTGGGATGACTTGGAAATCCAGCCTTTTTAATTTATGCCTCTGTGTTTCCTCCATCTTTATCGCCTTGTTTGTTTGTTTGTTTGTTTGTTCACTTATTCATTTGATGACTTGCTTTTATAATATGGTAAAAAGCTACTTGTACATCTAAGTAATTACACTGTAATTAATGAGCTAATAGACATGTAAATTATGCAGTGGTGCGTCTGCAGCAGAGTAGAAAGTGTGGCGTGTGTTGTATAATTACAAACTCCAGCTGCCATGCTCCTGTACACGAGTCATAAATTAGTCGCGCAAAAAAAAAAAAAAAACTTCAGCGACTAAGATCGGGATGATTTTTTCGCCGCACCTTATGGCGAAGACGCTCCATGTGTTTTCGATATTCAACGGTGTCTTTTTTTTTTTTTTTTGCGAATACACTGCTCACCTTTATAAGGCGCAGAAACCATGTGGTCCGGTGTGGTTTAGTTGATAAAGCATGTGGTTGTCCTGGGTTAGGAGTTCAATTCCCAGTGGGGTCACAAAAACACACTCACAGTACTAAGTTCCTTTGGGTAAAGCCATCTGCAAACAGCATGTAGGCGGATTTTACTGCTTTACCTATACTGCACTAGCCCGGTGCTTAAACCTTTTATTTCAGTTATCCTTGTACTCGTCGGATGTGTCGACCAGAAGCGAATTTCTATTCTGATCTAAACCCGACTGTTTTTTTAATGATCTGCTGCCACTTCTTACCACTAAATATTTCTCATTGCCTTTTTTTTTGTGTGTGTGTGTGTAATTGAGGGACCAGCTTGAGTCATGTTTAAAGAGACCACAAAATAATTGAAGCAAATCATCTCACTACTGAAACCACTCGTTTCTAGTCCCTTTTGTTTTTCAGGCTTTTGTGGATCTGTGTGAAGAAAGAAAAAACAAAACAAAACAGAATTTTATAATAAAACTTATGTCTTACAATGACAGGTCTTAAAATGTTGTCTTTTTTTAACTACATAACTGGGCCAGATACAAAAAGAATACACTACTTCTGCCAACTGTGTAGCATTAGCATGTATTCAACTTTGTTTTAACCCATAAAGACCAAAATTCCTTGTTGATCCACTAATCCTATCAATACATAATACATTTTAAAAAAAAATCTTTTTATGGTCATTAGATATGACCCATTTGGATGGTCAGACGCTCTGTCGTTACCATGGAAACATCTACTACCGTGCAATATTGATTCACCACTAAAATACACCAGTAAAAATATATATATATATTGGAAAATACTTCATTATAATTGGAAAAAAATGACTAAATACACAGCAGAATATTGCAATAAGATGATAAATAAATCATTTAAAGCTGCGTATGACTTTCATCACCGATTTCTCATCAACTCTGTAAAACCCACACTATAAATATATATAAATTATAGCCTAATAATCGTGAATTTTTAAGTCTTTCCAGGTTTACGCATCTGAATCTCAACAATTTTTCAAGTAAAAACAGTAAAAACTCACAACTGCATTTCTTTTAATGAACAAACGTACACACAGAGAGACTAAATCTGTCAAAATATCCATAAAAAATGATTGTAGTTATTATTGTAATCCAGGCAGGTTGTAAAAGTGGATGATTAATGTCTACCAATAATGTTATGTTATTAAATATAACAGGTATTTAGCAGAAATATTAGTATTATAGTTGCGGCTGAATGTGTCACAGCACATAAAGTGTCTCAGAACTCCAAAATATACTGAGTTGAACTGTACATGGTGATTTTCACTGTTTTTTTTTTTTTGTTTTTTTTTTATGTGTGTGAATTATATGTTTTTTGGAACTTAAAGCTTATTTGCATAGAAAGGGTTTGATTTTGAGCTGAATGCATGAATATTCCTTAATTTACATCCATGGAAATGACATTTCCATGGATATAAATTACACTGGCGCTATCTGCTTGGCAACACAGTTTGCAGTGAATCCTACACTTTGCATTTGCTTTGTGCAGTACATGCAATCATTTTCTTCTTTTTTTTTTTTTTTTGGATCTGGTCCATTCCCTTTTTGTTGCCTTAAAATGAGCCTGATATCTGCAAAGGGAAGTCATTTTACATGAAAACACAAAACACTGGCTCTAGAGATTTTGATGTTTTTTTTGCAGAAACCGTGTCTGCATCTTCCCAACAAGATGCTACTGAGTCTTACACAGTAAACATTTAATATGATAAATAATGTGTACATCTGCATTTACCCCAGTCGGATTTTTAAATGTGTTTTGGGGGAAATTTATATTGATGATGGTGTAATAAATCTACTAAAGATACCTCATGTGGAACCAATGGACAAATGGAACCATTTATGCAAACGGTGCAGCCAGAATGTGGAATGTCCTCCTGTTAAAGGGCTCGTATTTATCTAAACTCACTTTTATTCATCTTTGGTTCATTTATTTGTGTATTTGGACCCTAATAGATCATACAGTTTGAATTTGAACCTCCAGCCGCTTATATTTATTTTTGGCAAAAACTGAGTGGATTTCTACAATCTGTTTTAATTTTTATTTAATTTTTTTTTTTGCGTCTATAACTACTTACCATCACAACATTAGCACATATTAGGTCAGGAGTGTCAAACTCATTTTTAGTTTAGGGGTCACATCTATATTTTATGTGCGGAGGGCCGAAACAGTAAAATAATGACAGAATAATATATAAATAATGCCAACTTTTCTTTATATTTTACAGTGAAAAAAGTAAAATGACATGATGGAAATGTTTAAATCTACAATTTATCCTTTTAAACAACGTGATATTAACACTATTATCCCTATTACGCTTTAGTTTAGTACATTTTAACTTACAGATCACATTTGATTGACAGATACACAAAATATTTAGTAACAGGTGGAATATGATTAAAATTGCTCATACTCATCTTAAGACATTTCAGGTAATTCAGTTTTTGGGTTTTTTTTGGCAAAAAAGTTATTATTTATTTATTTATTATTATTGTATTTCGACTGTATTTAGTTGAAATACATGAAAACTTACATTAAAACAAAAAAGGATTTGTGACTATTTATAGGTTATTATGACATTAAATTGGTCTCAATGTGGAACCTGAACTAAAATTATTGTTAATAAATTTCACAA
The DNA here is from genome assembly GCA_029822895.1 of Maxillicosta whitleyi. NCBI lineage: Eukaryota > Metazoa > Chordata > Actinopteri > Perciformes > Neosebastidae > Maxillicosta > Maxillicosta whitleyi. The sequence continues at coordinate 6,608,321 of JAPSES010000105.1, read as the reverse complement.
ATTCATCCTAAGGGCCAGGTCGGGCCCATTGGTGGGCCGGATTTCGCCCCTGGGCCACATGTTTGACACCTGTGTGTTAGGTTAAGACTTCTGATGAACATTTCTCTGAGTTCGACATAATTGTTTATCAGCAACAGTGTTTGTAGTAAAAACTATAAATATATCCAAACTTTGAACCAATTATGTAAAATGTTCAGTTGTTGGTTGAACGGGACAGAGCAGCACAGCCAACAACCTGGAGGGGGCGGGGCCTGAAGTGGCTCATGTGCATTTAAAGGGTCAGCGCTCAAAACCACCTTTCTGGTGTCATTACTCAGAAATAGTGTTGAAGATTAAACCCGTGGAGTTGAATTAATGAAGAGTTCAGACCCAAGCAGAACATTTATAGTTTATGTAGACCACAGGGAAGTGATTTAAAATAAGGAATTCCATTTAAAACAACCGAAATATCACTCCTTTAAAAAAATTAAGGGGGAAAAAAAAGCCACTTATATCATATATGAACACATGTTCTGATATTAACTTTCAACTACCATGGTTACGTGCAAATCCAAATGGAGCTGGTTTCAGAGACCTGGGTTTAATGTTCTGTTAAAGCCTGTTGAAAAGAACAGATTTGAAGCTCACTGCACCTTCTGCAAGAAAACACTCAAATTAGGAACACGGCGTATAAAGGTATTAAAGTTACATGGGATGTCAGAAGAAAAACATAAAACTGCCATAAAAATCCACGGGCAAATGTCTGCAAGTAATCTAAGGATTTTAAATTTCCATTGTAGCTTTTTTTCCCTCCTTGCCAGTATGGGCATTAAATCTAATTTAAATTGCATTCATAATAGTCTTAAAAATGACTTAAAGGCTCTTAAATTTAACTTGTTGAAACCTGGAAAATCCCTGTTTGATTCTTTTTTTTTTTTTTTGGAAACCAGCTGTGTTTTTCTGACAAAAGAAGAAGGGCAAGCTGTTGTACTTTTACTTTTACAATATCTGAAGTCCAGCCTTATTGGTGATGCTGAAAATAGAGGCGGCGTTCTAACCCTGACATCGGAGGAGTCATCGGTACAGGCTGACAGCTTGTAGGACTCTCACGCTATCTGTTACTCCTACTGTCCCAGTCCTCCTCTGTGCTCCTGTACGTAATTACAGTGGTTAATCTTGTGCTTCTCCCCTGTCTCGTGTCCTCTCTCTCCTTTCCTTATTAGCCCTCCCTTGCCCACCTGAGATTTTTGTCTTCTTCCTCTCCAATTTTTCCTCTCGTAGAAGCAGAGTAGTCCAATCAGAGTTGCCATTGTTTATTGTGATAAGTTGGGATAATGAACAAATGACCTGCCACCTGGAGCACTTAGAGCCTGGTGTTAAACTCAGGTTATAAAAACCTCTTCCAGCTCTATTGATTTACTGGCAACATTTGATTGTACCCACGGGGCAAGGGGCCTGCAAGGCTGCACAGAGCTCTTACTGTTTTACAGTCCTTATTACACCAAACAAATAAATCTCTTGACCATTAATTCACTGCCTGTGCCCTCCCTTCTCCAGACTGATAGGCCAAAAATCAGAGCAGATTTGGGCGGTATGGCAGTCCCAGCCAGATAACTAGGTAGTTAGAGGCAATGTTTCTTTTCCATGTGGCCTGCTCCATATTGGATTAACAGACTGCAGACAACTATGAGTGTTCTCCAAAGATTTTATGACCGCTCAAGACAAGTACACGAGGAAATGATTTGACTCGGGCTATCCTGTTTTCGCAAACAACGATCATTATTTCAATATCCTGTGAGGATTTTTTTACAATGCCCCCGCGGTGGGGTTTTCGGCTGCTTCTGCCCTATATACCGAACGGGGACGTGGCACCTCATCGTTAACAAAAGTCAACAGCGGGGAGAGTCAGACTAGTCTGATTTTTACAACGGAAGGCAATTGTAAACACTCAGGGGGCCCGACAAATGGAACCGAGAGGAGTGTTGCACTGGTCCCAGACCCAGGGCTAAATCAGCAATATATTCAGCCCAGATGGTAATTTGAGAATGAGGCAATCCTCTTGTAAAACATTAATAAAGAGCTGTCCAATGAAATCCGCTCCAACAATTAATGATTTTAACCTTATTGTTTGTTGGACTGAGACGGTTCATTTGGAAAAACCTGGCGTTTTGCGAAGCGCTTGTAAAACGTGTGATGTTAATTATTTATAGAAATAGACACAACTGTGCACCTTCAAACTATTTTCCTCACACATGTACCCCATCACAGCCAGGGTGAAAGGTCCAGCATGTGCAATTTACGTGAATCTAATCACAGAAATGGAATATAATATTCATAATTAAGTTTTCATGAGTGTATAATCACCTGTAAATAAGAATGATTGTGTTTTCATTACCATAGAATAAGCTGTTTGTAAGTACAGAGGGACCAGGTCAGCTCCTCAGAGTCATGTTTCTACAGTAGTTCATCATTATGGCGTCCAGCGTTAAGCCGCATTACCATCCCCTACTACTATGGCAGTATGAGACCAGATACACGGATCCAGAAACAGCTACGAGTTCATTTTCATTTATAGTCATAAGTGTGTCGTGGTGACATCACAACAGTTATAGTTTATATGTAGTATTGATCTAAATTCCAAACATCAGGGGTAATTTGCATATTAGATACATATAACCCGACCCATCAATGCTATTTATCTACAGATCGTATCAATAAATCATGAAGCTCCTTGTTTACCTGCATCTGTATAATGGTGTCATCACTTTTCTTCAAAATAAAACTCACAGCTGGTTATTTTGACATTTGGTCAAAATAATTATGGGTCTTATAATCTTCACATCTGCTTCATTTCCATTATGTGATACCAGCTCGACTCAACCTTTTTGCATTTCCATTACGAAAAGGGACCTGGAATCTGGTCCCCGATGCTAGTTTTTAGGCATCGCCTCCAATGAGGTTCCAGAATGGGAAAACAGATACCAAAAAACTGCAGACCACTGATTGGTCAAGTTGTTGCTGCGTCACTATGTTATCAATGTGCGACCCACCATTTAACAAAAAAAAAAAAAAGAAATGGATTCGGAGGTTTACAGTCAATAGAATGATAGGTTAATCAGTCCGCAAAATAATATGATGACAGCCTGCAAAACTACATTGTGGTCAGTCAAGTAGGTTCAGACATTTCTGTCCTTGGTCGCCAACAAAAAATTCATCTCTTCTTTGTTTTTATGGAAGTTAGGTGCCATGTCGCTATGACGACCAGATACTCTTTCCTGTAATGAAAACGGTCTCCAGGAATAGTATCTGGTACCAGAGTTGAACTGGTTCCATGTTGTGGTAATGCGGCAGTAGATAGTTTACATTAAAGCTCTGTTAGCTCACTGTTAGATATTGCTATAAGTTGAAGATTATGTAATGATATATTTTTTTCCCATTTATTTAAGTAACATCTAAATAAAAGACAACTAATTTTGCTTTTTATTTAGCTCTGGTTGCTGATTATGAAGCTCAGCTGTGGGCCAAGTAATATTAACAGTTTCTGATTTCATATGTTCATGTATACATCCTGTGTTCATATGTACAGTCATGGAAAAATGCATTAGACCACCCCTTGTTTTCTTCAGTTTCTTGTTCATTTTAATGCCTGGTACAACTAGACAGTTGTTTGGACAAATATACAACATGTTTTCTTGATGAAAACCAAAATCACGTCAGTGCTTACATCAATATCTATGTCACTGTACTGATAAAAACAGTACATTTAGACATTCCATGTTTTCTTTTCTGTCCGTTTTAGTCACATGACACACACAGGAGTTAGGATTTGATTGCATAACCATTGTTTTTGTTGATTGTATATGTGATGTAGCCATCCTTCAATTTTCAACTTCTGTAAATAAACTCTTTCTAGATAATACCAGCAAAACTAACACTCAAAGAAGCTAAATAACAATGTAATAACTTGACTGCACTTGTAAAGAATTGAAGTTCAGCTGAAAACCAAAAAGAGAAGCAACACACCAAATAAATGTAAAACATAATGAAATATTCTAAAACTATAACTCTGATCAGAACCCTTCTAAACACCAATATTTAATTACACATCCCAGTGCCAAAAGGGTGAGTAAACTGCCTGCAACAGTAGAAGATTAAAGATTCACTGATTACCTCTTGCCAGCGTGTTTACCATAGTTTGAATCACTCCCATACTATGTTGATTGTAGACTTACGTAACGTAATTTCGACTCCGCTTTCCATCCTGCCCGATGGTTTCATCGGAGGTGGAAAGTGATGCATAACTGTCAGCATATGTGTAACATACCCGCTGAGAGCCCTGGGTGATGTCACCTCCAAATGAAAGTAGAAAAGTTGCCAAAACCATGCTAACCTCAGTGACTGGCTCAGATTAAACAGTTTGGTTAGCGCACACAAACACACTTGAATAAACACATCTGCGCCAACGCACACTCGCGGCAACTACACATGCATGTCTTCTCAACAACACATTCAGGGCATGTAGTTTTGGGAAGTGGCCCTGCTCTCAGAAGTCCTCGTTCTGTTTTGACGTCTTCATCATCCAACAGGAGGCCGTGCTGCTGGAGAGAGATGCCTGCTTATCATGCAGGGCTTAACTTGGGCCACAGTATGAAGGTGTCTTTGAACACTTAAGCTCTACCGGATATACATATGCTTAAGTACCTGGAAGGTATAGGAGATGCTGGCTCTTAGATACCTCCGACTCAAAATGAGGGATAAATCTGTTTCCCTTGTGGCCAAACATGATATTTTAATATTCATATACATACACGACTGTAGTTAAGATCAGTCAGTCTTCAGTGCAAACACTTAGAAACGGCAGAAGCCACGCAAACCTCAAAACTCAGACCAGATCAAAAGTAGGTATCCTCCCTCATGGCTCACCACTTGGGAGGCGATGCCAGAATGATGTTCTTCGCCGGGCATACTAGTTGGTGGATGAAAGACAAGACCACCAGACAGTTAACCAGCTAATCTGCAGTATATTCTGTTAATCTGACAGGCCATGTTGAATAATGAATATGTACATTATCACAGAGGGAGGCATCACATGGGACACACAAGGAGTCACTTTCTATGTGGTAGGTAGACATGACATGTCTGTTATCAGCGGCATTTCTAATGACTTCATTCACAGGTGGGTGTGCATTAGGTGGCCACATGTCTGTGGGTGTGGAGAGTGTAATTGACAAAGGTGAAGTTATCTTGATCTAGAACATACAGGGCTCTATACTAGCGCTAATGGTTCCAGTTGCAATAACCTTAAAGCTCCGGGGTTCTCGTGGGTTTAATTTAAAGAGGTGACCTCCATTTGATGTGTACGTACGTCTGCGTATGTGCATATGTTTGGATCATTAATGCACCTGCAGAATAAATCTGGAAGCTATCTCATCTTCAATGTAAAACAATATGACCCATGAATGATAAATGAAAGTAAGCGCGCCGTCGTGACAAAAGACCCCATACTGTCAACTGTAACGCCAGTAAATGACTTTCCACTATGAGATTATTGCCTCGGTGATTTACATCAACCTTTTATAGGATGCGATTTAAAGCGAATGCGGATATTATTGCTTATTTACTGATAATTGTTTTATTTGTAGCATATCTTATGTTAAATATTGAATACACAGCATGACTGCTTTGTGTGTTTTGTTGCGTTCCATTTACTTTATATATTCAAAGGCTGGGGGGGAAGCTGAAAGGATGTGACACCTCAGATAACTGTGACTTTTTCCACCTCAAAAAAATAAATAAATAAAAATAAACTAATAGAAACTTGAAATTCCCAACCAGAAACATAGAAATTCTAATCTCTCATTGCATTCTGCCTCTAGGATGATTCCGAGTCAAACGGCACCACAAATATATTTAACGTGAAGCGTATCAGTGTCGCATAAGAAAATAAAAACACTTGTCACTATAAGAATAATGTCATACAATGTTGAGATAAAACCCATAATTTTGCAAGAATGATAAATAATATTATGTTTAATGGGAAACTTGAATGAATTAAAGTTGTCATATTTCAAGAATAACGTAATTTAAGAACAAGAGGGAAAAATATTGTGATTTACAAGAATAAAGTCATATCCACTCGTCGCATAATGCAGAACTTGGAACATTTTGTGAGGTTATACTTTCATTTGGGGGATGGATAGATGTCTTTATTGTCATTGCAGTACTAGATATCAGCTCTGAAATTAAACTATTTTTGTTACTATCATTATTTGTCCAAACAAATGTACCTTTATTTTTTTATTTTTCCTGTACAGCACTTTGGTCCACTGTGGTTATTTTAAAGTGCTTTATAAATAAAGTTGGATTGGATTTAGTTGTACCAGACATTAAAATTAACCAAAAAATGTTAGAAAACAGCGTTGGTCTAATAATTTTTTCCGTGATATGCGTCACATTCCTATACATTCTAAGGTATTTTAATGCACAAATGTTATGTTTTACATTTTTAAGAGTTGACACTTAAATCCAGTTAACAAGGTGTCTACACACAGGGCGTATTTTCATATATTTATTTTTATCCGTGTGACCCATCCCCCCCTTATTGGCCCCCATTTCTTTTCATTTCCTTCTGGGAGTAGGGCCTGGCTTTACCTTTCATCTACGACACGCTACCTGTCACCGCGTAGAACACACACATCCCTGAGCGTGGTGCAAGAGGCATGTGACATCTGTTCTCTCTCCGGTGGGCTCCTCATGTCCTCGACCTCATCCACGTCGTTTCTGAGCACCTGCGAGGGTAGAGGGGGGGTGGGGCGGTGTATGACAAGGGGACATACCAGAGGAAAAAAGGGGGGATGAAAGGTAGATTGTGTATGTGTGTGTACAGGGGGTAGGGGGACTTGGGTGGGTTTTACAGAGACTGAGCAGTCAACCACAACATCAGTCAGAACTGCCAGAACCCGTTCTCCAGCCATCAGTAACTTTTCTCCCACTGTGACCTTGACCCGAGTTTCTGACAGCGCAGGTCCTTGTTGACAACAGCTGTGCCTACACACTGTGCCAGATGTACACAATATAGGCTACAGCGAGGGTGAAAAATCAAAGAGCGCTGACATAAAGTGCTATAAGGTAAATGCACTTGGAGAAACAGAGCTGCACTCCAGTGACATACAGATACTCGCTCATGTAGACCTGGTAAAATGGACACGTTTGCAAACCGTCACAAGGCACCAGTGGTGGAGGAAGTACCAAAGTAAAAGTATAAATACCCTGTAAAAGCAGATGCACTGTATCGATAAGATTAAGTTAAAGTACTAAACACTTACACACACTTAATTTTCTTTAACCCATAAAAAAAAAAGCCATTGGCGATATAATAACCCTCAGCTTTTATGGAAATCTACATGACCAGTAGGGATGGGAATCGAGAACCGGTTCTTTTTTTTAGAACCAGATCCCAATAGTTTGATTCTTTGGAAATGGTTTCCCTGCCTGTTTAATGATTCTGTTTATCCATTCCAATACAGCATGTGTTCAAAAGAGTGATTTATTTGCATCACAAACCAATGTCCATAAATAGTCACACCTCGTAATCACTTG
>JAPSES010000105.1:6585482-6596324 GCA_029822895.1 Maxillicosta whitleyi | reverse complement strand
ATAATAATGTGTTAATAATTTCACACATAAGTCACTCCAGAGTATAAGCCGCACCCCCGGACAAACTGTGAAAAAAACTGTGACTTATAGTCCTGAAAATACAGCATGTACTTTTGAGTGGCTTCATTTGCCGTGATGCATCTTACTCTATGAGCTCATCATACATATGAGTGAAAGTACTTATTTCTAAAAACTGTTTTGAAGAGTTTATTTCATATAAAGATACAATTGAAAAAAAGAAATATGCTGTTTTTCAGTTAAAAACACACTTACTGAATGGAAATATTATTATAACATTTATTTACACTCAGAATATGCTGAAGTGAAGAGCACTTGTGCAGTGTAACTAAGAAAATGTGACTTTTGAGCATAAAAAACCTGTTAATTCTGGAAACTATTGAAATCAAATAAATACAATTAAAAATTTACTCACATTTCATTGGAAACAGGAGGAAAATGGGAAATATAATCAGAAAAATAACTGAAACTAACAGATAAGTGTAGCAGTAGATGTGTAAACCATATTTTCTGAGATATAGTCGAGTTAAAAACATGCACGTGTTAATACAGTACACATTTATACAAAAGCATCTACTGATCTAAACTGTTTAACACCTGTTGATCCATTAATTCTATCAATACATGTAAATAATTAGTGTAAAATACAGTTTATGGTCATCAGATATGACCCATTTCGATGTTCAGAGGTTCTGCAATTACTGTGGAAACACCATCATCTTCTACATCATTGATTCACCAGTAAAACCCCTGGAGTTGGATCAATGACAGTAGATGGAAACACTTATTTTATGTTTAGCTATTGGTATATTTTCTTCAGTTTTCTCTTTTTCTGATATAATAATGCTCAACTTTAACCCTTTCATTCATGAATTATGACAATCTTAATCATGATTTTTTTTTTTTGCTTGAGAGTTTTTATTCCTCTTTAGGCCTAAGAAAAAACAATGCGATTGAATTTTTTTATTAACCTATTTTTCAAGGAGATTCAAAAATGTCCACACAGCTGAACACCATGCATTTAATTTTTGAAGCAAAGAAACATTTATTTAGTGATAAAGTGAGTGAAAACTATTAAATCATTTTCTAAATGTTGCTAATCGGCTGTTTTGTCACATTTTAACATACTTTAATGTTATTTATTATACACTTTATAGAGGTAACATGCAGAAACAAAAACACAAAATGATTGATTTGAATTTATTTACACTCAAACATGTTACTACAGATCAGGTTTATCAAAAACAGTGAAGTTACAGTAATGGTGTGAATGTCAGTGTATTATGGGATGGTGTATAAGTGTCCACTGTGTTGGTTGATGTGGAACTAAAACAATAAAATCCATTTGTATAGAAGAAAACAGCCATAGAATAACTGTCCACTGTAGTGACCAGTATATATGAAAGGGTTAATTTGAGCTTTTATGAACATCTACATATTTAGTAAATATATAAAAAAAAAACTTGATTTTTGCTGAAAATTCCCCCCAATAAAGAGAAAATTGCATATGTAAAAGACTCACACTGGGTCTTCATGCGTTAAAACAGTACTTTAGTTAAAGAAATGACTTACATTTATACATATTTGAATATATTAGACATTTTATTTTGTCACAAAATAGACAGAGGGGAATTTATTTGGCTTAATTTGGCAAATCTTGCAGTTTTATATTACAGTGTCACTTTGGAAAAGATGGTATTTAGTGTTCGAAATTATTATTGTCTTTGGGTAAATTTCTAATACTTAATTCCTTAACTTGTAAGTTATACAGTGGGAAATTATTCAACCTAAAACACACACTCATGCACACACACATTATACTTAACCAGTAATAAATCTGGTAGACAATATTGAAGCATGCGAGAAGGCTGAACCTGATATCATATTTAATATTCTGCCTGATTTTCTCTTTTGCATAACCCTCTTCATAGCCTCAAGACAGGTCAAATCAAGCTCATGCATATAAAAGCCATCGCCCTGGGCAAAGATTTAACCAGCCCGGATGAGTCTCAAGGCTCTGTGTAGGGAACAAAAAAACATACTCTGAGAAATATGAGGAGAGGTGAGAAAAAGAGCTTCGGACATAAAACTAACCCCCATTCCGTTCCCTCTTTCTCCCCCCTCCCCTTTTCCAAAACTAACCGTTAGCTTGGCTTCCCAGTCACACTATGGAGACCCTGCTCACTCGTCCATACCGCAGCCACTTCCTGCTCCTGGCTCTAAACAATGCAGACTCCATTTGGGCCGCCGTAATGGCTGACTGCTTGACATAACCCTTGTCAGTGAGAGCTGAGATAGGTGACACTTGACAGATGTGTAATTGCTGGAAGAACTCACTGACAGGTGGATGAGCTTAAAGACACCTGATATGCTTCTGAGGCTGTTGACGCAGGGGATTACACTTTTAAGCAGCACCGGCTTCCTTGGATGTTGATGCTGTTTTTCTTTTTTTTTTTGTTATTTTTTTTCCTCCTCTCTGTACATTAGCGGGAAAAAATGGATGGAACTGCTTTGAGTATTATGAGCCAAGGTATAAGTCCACGCACAATAAGTTCAGAGATTCACTCCTAAACACATAATACATCCTAGACGGTAGCCTATTAAACTGCTTTTTCAGCTGATTTGTACAGTGGTGGAAAAACCGTTTTTGGACACTCCGTGCATTTCGGGATATATTTCCTTAAGAATCACTCGTAAGTCATTGAACTCTGACAAGTTCTCCAAACCCACATGTTCCCTTCTGCACGTACACTGTTCTGTTGACGTCAGACCTGGATGTTTCAGTAAGATAATGAAACGTATCCAGGATATGACATGTTGAAACGGTTGAGAATTTCGTTTTGTTGTTTTTTTTTCTGGTTAAGAATAAACAAACATTTTTTACTTGCATTTCTTAGTGTCTGATGCGTGTCTGATGTTTTCCCACTGTTTATTTCCATCAAATAGGTCTTTTATTCGGTGGCTGACGAAAGCGAAACATGTTGCAACAGCCCAAAAAAAAAAAGCTGCAACTACAGAAACAACGTTGATTCATAAATACAAATATAAGTCTAAATGAGCTGCAGAAATAAACAAAAACGATGCAAACCCATAAAACATCTGCAAATGAAAAATATTGCATAACCAGTCAGTACAACAGAAGCACTCCAAACCTGTAGGGGGTGCTGTCAGCAGAACAGCTCAATGTAGAGACACAGAGGATGGAGAGAGAGAGAGAGAGAGAGAGAGCAGCTGGCAATGGTGAAGTTACAGTGTAGGTGGTCATGTGACTCTTATGTGATTCCATTTAACTCTAGTCTGATGTCTATGAACGCTGGCTGACTGCAGGTAGGTTTGCATTTAGGTAGCGGGCCATCCAATAACCGAAGTGGTTTGAATCCCATTGAGTCCTGGTCAATCCGTTGTGTCCTTGGGCAAGGCATTTCACCCTCCTTGCTTCCACTGGTGTATGGATGTTCGGGGAGGGTATAGGTGCAAATTGGTGGACTACCCATGTCTACCCATGCAGGGCAGCTGTGTATACAATAGTTTACCACCACCAGAGGGGGAATGTGAGAGTGATGGAATAATGGATCAATAATGTGAAGTGCTTTGTGTGTTTAGAAAAGCAGTATAAAAATGTAATACATTATTATTATTATTATTATTATTAGTAGTAGTAGTAGTAGTAGTAGTAGTAGTAGTAGTAGTAGCAGCAGCAGAAGTAGTAGTAGTAATCGCAGTAGTAGTAGCAGTAATGGTAGTAGTAGTAGTAGTAGTAGTAATAGTAATAGTAGTAGTAGCAGCAGCAGCAGCAGCAGCAGCAGTAGTAGTAGTAGTAGTAATTGTAGTAGTAGTAATGGCAGTAATGGTAGTAAAAAAAAACTTGAATTAAAATGCACAACTTCCAACGACCAGTTAGATTTTTAGTATCAAAATTCATCAGCAGGTTGAAACGTGCTGCTGTTTCACCTCTTGGTATCAACCTGAATCACTTTGACTCATCGAGACACTTTTAGCGTTTCTGCCGAGAGCAGAGACCGCCAGGGAACATCAGACACTATTTCTAGTATCACCTTCACTGAGGTTCCAAGTGGGACCAAGTCATAGTAGACATGAATAGGTTGATCCAAAATCATTGCAGTAAGTACGTGTCATTATGCGTCAGTGTGGAATACTGAGCCAAGCTAGCGTGAAATCTCTGAACATTTCAGAGCAAATGCCACTTCTATCATCATAAATACACTACAGATTCGAAGCAAAAACCACTATATTCTTACATGGAAAAATGTAATAGAACATTTCTTTTCATATAGGGAAAAGGTTTAGTATCTGATGCCTCTGTTCCACTGGTATCAGTTCAACTCACTTTGACTCATAATGGCTTTTTTTTTTTTTTTTTTTGCTATTTCCAGTGCATGAAAGCAAGACCTCCAGATACAGTCAGATACTATTTCTAGAATCACCTTCACAGAGGATAGAAGTCATACTATAATGATGATGTGTAATAATACAGAGCACAAGTTAATAGAGCTGGAATCATCATTGCATCAATATATATAGAGGCGCCGTAATGTCCAGAACTGGGGTACCAAGCCAAGGTAGTTTTCAAGTCTCTATTTTGATAAATTGACCAACAAAAAAAAAAAAAAACCCTAAAAAAACCCCCAACACCCTTATAAAGTTAAATTTCAGGAAATTTAACCAAAATATTAAAGTCTCATCTTCTATTCTATCCTTCAGCTGTAGCTGCTGTTACACTATAATAGTTGTAATAGTTTATCCTGTGTATCTATGCCGGTTTCTACAGCAGATAAATAAATAAAAAAGTTTTATATATCTATTTTTTACTGTTTTTTTTTTTTTTTTTTTTTTTTACATGTATTGTTATTTTTAATAGTATAATCAATCTGTGTAATTTACTAGAGCACCTTACAGAATGTAAAACCAAATTTCATCACACTGTACAAAAGGATTTTGCAATGACAATACAGTCTTTGTTATGTTATACTATACTATGTTATGCTATGCTATACTATACTACGCTATGTTATACTATATTATACTATGCTATGCTATGCTATACTATACAATGCTATACGATACTATGCTATGCTATACTATGTTATACTATACTAATACGATGCTATACTATGCTATACTATACTACGCTATGTTATACTATACTATACTATATGCTATGCTATGCTATACTATATGATATGCTATGATGACATTGAATGAGTATTATACCTGCAGTGGACATGTTAATGGCTAAACTGAATCAAGTCCAGGCAAACTACTCAGATACTGATGTTGGGAAAGCTGCACTAGCTAAATAACTTAATTCTAATTCACTTAGAAAATGAATGGTGCACTTGTAAAACCTCAACTATATGCCTGGATATGACCCAGAATACATTAATACTGGATTCATAACGGCAAGCAATGATGAGCAGAATGTTTATTATAATCATTATGATGAACACATATTTACACACCAGTTTGTTTGTTTTTTTTTTTTTGTTTTGGACAAATTATGTTCTGATTTGTTTGAGATCATGACCTGACTAATGTTGTACCAATGAGAAGTAAGATATAAAACCCATAGTGCACACTTCATTGGAATCTGCAGTAATAAATTAGTTGATATGATAAGCATAGTGGGCATGTTTTTTGTTTTTTTTTAAAGAGTTGAATCATTTGCATTTGGGGTGTGGGTGGGAGGGGATTTATGTTTTACTAAATATCCATGTTCATAGTGCGGCTTATGTTATATCAGAAAATGTGTTTTAAGTGGTTAAAAATAATATATATGTGGTTTAGTTCATGGTTAGTCATTTTTATTATATTATTGTTATTATTTTAGTTTTTAATCTTTAACTGTGTCCATCCCTATCACTTAAATTTATACTGCATGTTTTAATCTATGGTGTTTTTAGGGGAATAAAATTGGTTTTGCTGCTGCCTCCACCCTCATTTTCCTGGATTTCCTGTCTGCTTCAACTAATTTAATAATTTCTGATCCCTCTAATCATTGAAATTTGTTAAGAATAGATTTTTTTTCTGCAGCCAGATGAACTCAGACCCACATATCCGTTACTGTTTTACACGTATAGATTTAAGGTCCTGCATTAAAAACCTCATTTCATACACTGGGGGTGCACATTCCCACTATGGTTTTGACATCATCCGAGCAGGCTTGTAACGCTTTCGCGGATCTATGATCGCTTTCCCTCTCAGGTCAGCCCAGGTGAGGTGGTACCAGAAGCTGGAGATAACACCCCACCCCTATAAAAGACAGGAAATGAGATAAACATTCAGCGGTTGATTAGGAGCCAGAGTGTGTGTGTGTGTGTGTGTGTGTGGGCTGCCATGTGGGAGGCGGTGCAGTCATAGGGGTGGAACAGTAAGATGTGGATGGGGGTGTGTATATGTGTGTGTGTGTGTGTGTGTGTGTGTGTGTGTGAGGAGGCTTGTGTTTTATGTGTGGGACTGTAATGCAAATCAATGATCTCCTTCAGTGCAGAGCAGAACAGCACAATGCCTGCACACCTGTCCATCATTCAACATCTCCTGTTCCACCTCTTCAAGCTCTATGGAAAAGGGAAAAAAAAAAAAAAAATCGCTTTAGCTCACAGTCAAGGGGTTGAAAGAAGGAGAAGGGAGCGAAGGAGGTGTGCTTAGAGGCCCAGACATTCACTTTTCTTTTTCCTTGCCGACAAGACCATGTTATTAGATCTGCAGTTACTAAATTGGGAGGAGGGAGACCGATGCTTTTGGATGTGACCTCAATTGCACTGGCACACTATCTCAGCCAAAGTCTCATTTCACACAGAAAGACAGAGAAGAGAAAAGAGAAATTGACAATATCTTTTGTACCATCATGCATAGACACTGTATAGAGATTTAGCGATGATATAGGGAGGTGGTGGCTCTTGCTGCACCCCAGAAGCTCTGCTCAGTTCATTGGGGGTATTTTCACTTATAATTGGGGTAGCTTTCATCTTGTCTGCCAAAAGGCGTAGCAGTGAAGAAGAGCACCAAGAGGGAGCTATGACTACCCCTATTTCCTGGCCCCAGACAAAGGCATCCAGGCAGGCAGCCTGCTGAAGATGATGTATTTCTGATCAAAGAGCCTGGAGTTGTCAGCAGCCCGGGCTAGCACAGCAACCTGATTGCTCCTGGATAGATTTGTCCCTTTGATCAGAGCAGACTCTGACTGCAGGCACTGTTTATGCAAAGAAAAGACGGCAGAGCGGAGCGAAATCTACCCAGTGTTATGTGGAAACAGGAGTTGGGTTGGGGGAAGGACTTTTGCTTCAGGATATATTGGCTCACACAATAGTACAGGATGATATCTGTTATAATTACTGCTAATGAGATAACACTGCAGAGAGCCATTTCGACAACTTGTTGCTGTGACGCTCCTGCTGACAGCGACATTTTTCCACTTGCATATTACACTTGATTAATCGATAAAACTCTGCGTCTAATTACAAACACGTACATCTGATGCAAAAGTGAGATAATGTAATGTATGTGAGTAACTGATATTTTAACAAAATGATCCGTTAGTTACGCTGTGCAAACATCTTGCACATAATGCAAATAACCACCGGCTATGAATTTATGTGGACATAATTTTGTCATCACATATTGATGTAAACTCTCGTGGCTACAGCTACGAGTACTTGTACGAATTTGCTCCAAAGAAATATTAATGGTATCAGTCTGTAGTTTTGTCGCTACAAGTCCCACTGTGACCCCGGTTGTGTTTTGTCTAAAGTGAACAGTCTTCTTGGACTCGGGTACATAGGTTCAAACACGAAAATGTCAAACACACTTGACTTTAAAACACTCGCAGAAGGTTATGTTGGGGTGTGAGACACAACATTAAACATCAAGGGACTAAGTCTGCAAGACAAGACGTCCAAAAGGGTCTTCCCAGTTCACTGCATACTGGCAGAATTTTTTATGCCAAAAGACGTACATGGACTTTGACTTGACTAGAATAATGAAAATCAAGAGGAAATTGTTTACCTCGCTTGACAATATCTACATAAATACATATTTAATTACCTCTTGAAATATTTCTGGCGAGACAGAAAAAGAATAGTCAAGCTCACATTTATCTTGTTTTTTTCCTTCTCCTCGTCGTCGTTGTCGTGGCGAACGTTAGATAAGTTCAGGTCATAGCTTTCAGCGACATCAGCCTCCCTGTTTTCTTCATTTCAGTCATGTTAAACATTAAAAAGGTACAGCTCAGCACGCCTCCCTCCGAGAGACGTCAAAGTCAAGGTTAATTTATGGATGCAAAATATTTCATTTCAAGTTTTACAGTTCTTTTCTTCGTTTCTTTCTGTGTTTTGTTCCGTTGGTGACAGGTGCTATTTAGAGGTGTTTCAGGCACAAGCGTACACACGCCGCTGAAGTCAGAGGAAAGAGGGCTTGATTGGTTATGTAAGCTGTGATTAACATATCTGACAGCTGCATTTGGGTCAAACAGTGATGGGTAATTCAGGTCATTTCTGACAGCTGATGAAAACAGAAATCATCATGGCGGGCGGTGGGCGTAATTATGTATTTATGAGTAGAAGAGGACCTTGGGGGTAGCGAGCGGAGGAGATGAGCACATACAGAGGAGTGCCTGAGTGCTGTGCAGCCTGCGTTACTACTGTAATGACAGCTCATTTCCCTGTGTGGATGTTTTTCTTAGCTCGACGCCAAGCTTTTGTTAGTCCCACCAGCTTACTGTACCTGCCAACCAAGCTTTTTATGGACAATACAGAAGGGTTAAGTGTTGTATTATTAAGGGGATGCATGCTCTGCTGAGGCCCCCGCCAAGGAAAAGGAAAGCATGTAGGTCTTACCCAAAGGGCCGTCTCTATGGCAGCTTGCTTGTGTTGTGAGAGATACTACTGGGGTTTAAGCAGATTTAAAGATGCATCTGATGTTGAATTACTGTATGTGGGGGTTTATGCATATATCCATATATCTGCTGCCTCTCACATGGAACAGACCTGCCTCTGCCTGGACTGCGCTATTGTTGTGCACGCTGTATGTTTACATATGCATTTAACATAAGTAGGGCTGTGACAAATACCCTTATTGGGGATTTTGACGGTTCACTGGCAATTACCTGTGAATATTTCATGCCACGACGAAGGGTGAGGTGGCTGCGGGGTCGAGTGTGTGAGGGAGGGAGGGAGGATTAGGACAATTCTATGGGTCTAAAAATGACTAATGACTGACAGGGGCCCTAAAACATTATTTCATTTTTTAGATGAAATTATCAAACTACCATCATGATTAGAATGTTTTATTTACAATGCACTAATAAAAAGGGTCATAACTTGTGACTTATGGGTTTTCTCATCATACAGTCCAGTGTTTTTTGTGAGCGGCTGAAACATTTTGCAGTCGATGCATCTACAATAACATGACAATTAGCGACGCTTGATAAGATAATGTTGTACTTGATTAGAATGCAGGTCTCGCTAACATCGGGTATAATGCTAAAAAAGAAAAAGAAAGAATCTTCAAGCACTTGTAAGACAGCTGAACTGTTACTTTACACATTTCAGAGGATTTGCCAAACCTGTTGAAGATTTGTGATGTGACATTTTCTTTGGGCGTCGTATCTGTCACTTGACTTTGGGGGTTATCTTTGTAAATTTAAGTTATTCCAGGTGTTTGATGTTTTTTTGGCACAAGCCTGTCAAGTGTGTTCTCATAGATGTTTTAATATACACTTTCAATTTGTGCAAGAACAACCTGAAATGCTACAAATACAGAAAAACACGCTTTTAAGAGGTTTTAAAGTCAGTGTATCGATAAAAGGTAAATGAGGATAACTGCAAAAGATGAGAAGTAAATCAATAATATAAAAAAAAAAAAAACAGTAATGACCAAACATATTGGCAAATACAAAAGGGAAACACTACCAAAACATCATCACATATGAAAAGCTGCAGAAATAAATGCTCGACAAAGGATTTAACGCTAACTTTATTAAGTGGAAGGCCATCTTCAGGGTTTTTTTTTTTTTGTTTTTTAATTAATAAAATATTTGATTAAAGGCCTCTGGTTACATCTCTCACCTCCTTAATCAGTTCACATAGTTTGTTCTTGCATAAAACACCACATGTGTCAACTTCTAAATGAATTTCCCTCTGTACGTCTAACCTTTCCTACATTATTCATTACCAGCTATTAAAATATTATCCTCTATATCTTGCATTTTTCAGACCAATTATGCATTTTCTAGGATTTAATTCACTGATCATGTATTGTTTTTTTAATCAAAGCAGAAAAAAAAGTGACTTTTTAAAAAAAAAATTTTTTAGCAAAATATACCATTAATTTAACTTAAACATACATTTACAATCACTATCATTTGTCCAGCTGCATAGGTTTTATTCCCCTCAGTTTTTTCCTTATTACCTTTTTCCTTATAACCAATTAAGGCTATGATTCATATTAAACCTTTGTATGTAAAATACGGACACAATGCTCATCCAAGTCTTAATATTAATACAATAGGAGTGAACTAAAACAAAATTAAATTAATAAAGACCATTTTATTTTGCATATTTACTGTATGTTCTTCATAGTTTGTCAGGGGGTGTGGCTTATACTCTGGAGCGACTTATGTGTTAATTATTAACACATTATTATATCATTTCACATGTTATTTTCACACTAAACCACAAAAGGGCTGTGTTGATCATTTCAACATTGGCGGTAACTGACGTAAGCGACGTACAAGATGAAGCCCCGCCTCTTCTACCTCCGGAGTGGGCGGAGTTGTTTCAAAGTGACACCGAGGATGAAGATTTGATT